>JANRMT010027041.1:47597151-47631009 GCA_026402145.1 Polypterus bichir lapradei | reverse complement strand
TAATGATTAAAGAAATGTCTCCTTTACTTACCTATATTTTATATATAAAAAATTAATTTTAAGCAAACACTTTTCTAAGTGTTACCAGTGTTCTCAGAAGGAGGTGTTTCATCTCGCAGGACACTCTTGATCTCATCAAGCGGCGTTGCAGCATACGTCTTGATGGCAACTTCGGTCTGAACCGGGAACTGAGAAGGATGGCTGCGGGGGCTCTGAGGGCAGATAAGGAGGCTTTTGTTAAAGGAAAGTTTTCTTTGCTCTCTAGTACATTGCCTTATAGTCTTTCAACTTCATGTTCCTCTTCTCCTTTGAAGCATCATGATTATGCTACCACATTTCACTGTGTTTTTTTGTCCAGCCACAAACTTTTTTTCACCATACCATATTAATTCCAATAGTCTTCATTGCATCTCACTTACCATTCAAACCTAATGTTTCTGATTCATGCCTTGCACTTCCTACCAACCTCTTAGCCACTACACATTTTACACTTTTCTCATTCAGCATTCAGAATTTAACCAGTTTTTACTCCAGTGTGTGGAATACCCCATATTAATCATTAGATGTTGGTGGCGCTGTGTTGGCTGAATACTAAAATCATATGATAATGCTATAGAACTTACTGTCACTTTGAATATACACATCTTATTTAGACAAATTACATCATGTGGAGATACAGAATCTGCAAACAAAGGCGTTTCCACTTTGTATGTTTGTGAAGCAGCACACAATACAGCCGCTTTTCATAAATCATTTACACATAGAAATATATCCAATGCTAAAATAGCTATTTCATCATGAGGACTAAAATAATGGGTTTTGTGAAATGTAGCACACAAAACGGCATAAAAAAATACAGTCCTCATCCCAGACAGCCTGGCCCCAAAGTCAAAAAACAGGCTTCAAGACCTGCACAGGCCCAAAATGGGGCTCAGGCTTAGCAGTTAAAAAAACTTTAAATGTTCAAATACACAAAAATACCATCCAAGGCAGAAGGAACCCGTTAAAAGTCCAGCTTAATAGGACAGGCCAAAACAACATGTTTTAAATTGAATTTATTTAAAAAATAGTCAAAAAGGGAAAGCCTAAAAAGCCATACGAGGCCAATCGTTATCCCATGGAAGACTTCAGAAACCAGAAGCAAAAATTCAATAAACTATCAAAATCCGAAGAAAACAATGCTCAAAAGGTGAAACACACTGCACAGTAATCACAGGGATCAGAGAACCTTCTTCCCAGCCTCAAATATAAAGGCTGAGGGCGGTCCCTCCGCAGTGATGTAATGATGGCCCTGCTTCTTGGGGTCCCACACATAGAAAAAAAGGAACATGGACAAACATAAATACACAATACATAAATCTATATATACAGTATATAAAAGCAAAATACCACTGACTCACACATCACAAAATCTCCAGAACCATGAGAACTTGGGACTTGAAATTTGGAATGTAGGTTACCCTTGGCCCATAGGTGCTTGCTAAGAAACGGTTTTAAAAATTTCGTGGTCCAAGCGCGAAATTTCTTATAGTTTTTTAGACCCATTTGTATGTCTGTCCGCTTTGGACGAGAGAATTACTTAACAGATTTAAATCGGGGTTTTTTCTATAATTTGCTTGAACATTCCATTGATTTTGCAACTTTCTCATCTCGCTAAGTATCATAGTTTGCTTGCAGTACCGATTTATTAGCGTGAATCCGAGAGAGACTCATTGGGCTGCGGGGATGGGGGCGGGGCCCTCCTCACTCACGTGTCTGCCTCGGGGTGTAACCTTAACTTCGCTTAGTTAGTGAATGAGAGAATTATTTAACGGATTTAGATCTTTTTTTTTTCTATACTTTTGCTTGAACATTCTGGTTGATTTTGTGACTTCTCTCATTGCGCTAAGAATCATAGTTCACTTGCAGGAGCGATATATTCTCGCTAATCTGAGAGGCTGCGGGCTGAGGGGAGGGGGAAGAGTGAGGTCAGGAGTAGAGAGCTGGGCTGGGCCCTGCTCACTGTCCTGTTTCACTAATACACGGGCGAAGCCGCGGGGGATGGCTAGTACTAAATAATGTATAAACATAACCATTCTACTTCAGCAAGAGAAAATGAAAATATTTAGTTTAAAGGATGAGTAGATGAAACATGGTCAGAATTGTTGTTAGTTGCAACATTCACACCATGCACAAATCGTGTATTTTTATTCCACAAGTAATTCTATATTAGTATAAAAGAGGGAATAATAAAAGCCTTTTTTGCCTTTAAAGTGCAGCAGGATTTTAATGTTTTATTAAGTAAAATCATATTGAATTCTTAAATAATAGGCACCTACCAATTCTATTCTGAAATTCAAGCTCTTACAGCACTTCTTAAAAGTATAACTACAATCACAGCAGCTTCTTTCTCTCTCTCTTCCACAGTGGGACGCTCTCCCTCTTTCGCTCTGCTGCTCTTATTTTTGCTCCCTAGTATACCACCCAGTAATTCTTCATGTACCACTTGTTGAAAACCAATCGTATAGAACATTCACCTCGACTTGATGCACCTTAAATCAACAAGTCACGTATTGCAAAATTAATTATTTTTCATGTTAAAGGTGCACTCTCCCAAAATGTTATTTTTATACGTTACTTACCCCATGTAGACTGTAGTCATACCTCAGAAAAAAAAATAATCCCATCTTTCCCTATAGTATGGAAAGTAAATATGTTATAATATAATACAGCTCAATGGTGACCAATGCCGTACAACAACAAAAGAGGTGAAAACTCCCAGTTAGAGGAAAAAAATCTCATGTTGTTCAATTCATTTATGTTGAATACATGTAAAACACGTGCATTTTTTGCTAAAAAACTTTTAAATGCATACTTCAGAAAAATCAGCACACATCATAAACAGGAAATGCATTTCCACACTACTGCACTTCTGAACTGAAGACAGCACTCTTCACCAATGAAGGAGTGGAAAAGGCGGATCTTAATTCAAAAGTATGTATTTTAAATAAGCTTAAAAAGGGCTGGATTAAAATAAAAGGTGTAACTGAACAAAATACTAGTCTCTAAAAACACTAAGTGAGGAGAAGTCTTGAATAATTCTATTACGGATACACTAGACTTTCACAATAAAACTCTTCAAAAAATACAACTGCCTGCAGTTACAAATATTTTTTTTTCTTTTCCTGACACTTGTATTTTATCTTAATTTGTGCAGACTGAAGTCTCACTGTAGTCAATTCCCATTATGCCTCATTTAGAAAGCAAACAAATTACTGAATGAATAATGCAGTCAATTAATTAATCACTTGATTTTTAAAGAAAAAACACCAAGTGCAGACAACCATATTAAAAAAAACAAATGTTCAGTAAACATTTTACCAAATATGTATGTATTCCATCCTTTTAAAGACATCAGCCATCCCGCATAGTCATTTTTTCATTCCTACCTTTTGGATATTGGGACAGGACTATTGGCAATCACATACAAATATTTAGGGACAGTTTATATATTGTAATTGGCATCCAGGAAACAAGGCAACAAGACAAGGTTAAAATTTTGGGTACCACCCTGGTAACCCCATTTACTTTTTAACTTAAAAGTAAAGAAAAAAAACATTTAACAGAAGCAGATGCTCATGTAACCTGTATGTGTGTGTGCTAGACCATCAATTATGTTGTCTGTTAGGCTTTTTTTTTTCTCTGAATTCACGGTCATAATCTTCTTTATTTATTTATTTGGTGTGTACAATGCTATATACTGTATACCCTGACATTCTTTCTTATATTCTGTAAGTGCCCTGAGCATGGGAAAGGTGCTACATAAATAAAATGTATTATTATTATTATTATATTATTATTATTATTATTATTATTTGTCCCAACAATCATGAACACAGGCTTCAAAAGAGCTGCTTGTAACTCAAATCTCATATACAGTATTCTTCATATGTAACCCATAAGCTCTTCTCTCTTCCGTGGTGCTCACAAGACAATGTCACCTTCCTTGGGTTCCTTGGGCGACTTTCTTAATGACCTTACTGTCAGGCTTGGTTGTCCTCATTGGGCATTATTTTTAGACTGTGGGAAAAAGGAGAGGAGACCATAAATGACAGGGTCTCTTCTTGCCTAGGAGAGGAACTGCTTACCTTGGCTAAGTTGATAGGGAAGCCCTATGATGCACATGTGTGACTATATATATTGTAAGAAAAGGCGCTATATAGGCACCTGACCTGACATAGATGGACACGGAGGCACGTATAAAATAAAAAGATTTTTATATTCTTCAGCTGGATGGCACGTCTTCCCCATAATCCCTTCAGCCACAACACAGTCCCAAGCACAGTATAAAAGTCACACCAAGCACTCTTCTTCTCTCTTCCACCACCACCACTGCTCCTCAGCAAGCTTTGTCCTCCTTCCACCCAACCCTGGCTGCTGAGTGGTGGTCACTGGCTCCCTTTCATTGGGTATCCAGAAGTGCTCCAGGTGCTTGATTGGCGGCATCCAGCTGCACTTCTGGGTAAGGTGAAACCAGTGCCCGAAAGGGGCCAGCAGCTCCTGTTTCAGCACCCCCTGGCGGCACCTGCAGAACCCCAGAGAGTTGCACAGAACTCCAACCCCCATGAAGCCCTGGGGGAGTCCGAGGCACCGCTACAACTCAAGGATGCTGCCGTCTAGCATCCAGGGGGAGATACTGGGCTTCCCACCCTTGTCCCCCTGGCAGATGTGGTGAAGGGGCATCCCGGCCAAGCATGGAACCCGGCCATCCGTCACAATATATACATAAAAATCTTGATTTAGATTTAGATCCTGTAAGGATTGTACAATCTTTGGGGATACGTACTATAAGAATTTTAGCCATGGTAAAACCAATGTTTCTCCATAGATATAGAGGGGCAAAAATTCACAGAATTGTTAAAAAAAAATCATAGAACTTACAGCAGTTCCTCTTTAGTCACTGGCAAAATACTCCCCTTCAGACGCAATATCTTTGTCCCAGTACTTCTTCAATTCCTGGAAACATTTCCTGTACACATCTTTGGTAGCAAATCATCAGTCTCAATTTTCATTTTGGGAACAAAAAAAGTCACAGTAAGTGAGATTTAAAAAATACAGTAGGTGTGAAGTAACAATCACATTGAATTCAAAAACTCTTTGACAATGTGGTGTGTGTAAGTGCACTGTCATGGTGCAGTGGCATGTGCAAGTGCACTTATCTTGGTGCAAAATGCAGTTTTGGGTGTACAATTTCTCTGGACATGCTTTTTCCAGATGCTTTTCCACAAATGGCTGAGCGGTTCAGTGTAATGTTGCTTATTAACAGACCAGTCTATTCATATGGAAACTCTTTATTAAAAAGTTCTTTAAAAAACAGATCATTGTTGTCTTGATGTTTTATAAGACCTGATGTAGTTTTTTGGCTTGCAGAAAAAAATTGCTGAAATCATGTGCACAGCTGTAGAATAAATGTCAGAAATAAGCACTCAATTAACTCTGCACACTCTCAATTAACTCTACATAATGCCACTTGGCAGACTGATTAACAAGATAGTAGGCATAAAATACCTAGTGGCACGGCCGATAACTTCACTTTGCGCCCATGCTACTGACTGATTCCATGAATTGTTTTGTCCCCCTCACATAATTCTCCATGGAGATATCAAGATAAGAAATGTTATATTTAAAAAAAGAATAAATTTAGCCTGCATTTATTGTGGCTTTTACTTCCATGTACAAACAATGGAAGGTCTTGCAAAGAACAATATGATTGCTTTATGATAATGGGGCCTTCAATTATAATATATATCCATCTTGAAGAAAGTAGGGGCATTTTTTAAGACAAAGTGTGAGATAATTATTTTGGCATTCATGTTAGGAAATTTAGGCCTCAAATACTAAAAAATAAAAGGAACAAGGCCTACTCTCAAAATGCCCAAGGGCTTCAAGATCTCTTAAAGGGAGAAGGGAACTGCCAAAACCCCTGGCCAAATAAGCAAACCTTTATATTTAACTTGATTTATCAAATTAAATGATGACCAGTCAAAGTAACTGCACAAAATTCAAAATAAAGGTAAAAATAAAAAAGAATAAAATTTCAAATAGTGAAGCTAATATATAAACAAAGAAATACAAATTATGAAAGATAACAGGAAAAATAAATAAACAAAAGATTTAAAAATCTCTTAAAACCAAATCCACAAACCAAACGCAAAGACCATTAAACAATAGCTAACTTAAAACCCTGAGAAACAGAATAAAAAGATTGAACATCAATAACAGCCATAGGGAAAAGAAATCAGAAAAGGCAAGAAAAGGAGAACTAATGTCTCAGCAAAGAGCCAAGGAAAACAAAAAGATTATATATGACAGATGACCTGGGGTAGGGCCAGATCTTTAACAGAATGCTGAGATTCAGGACTGCAGTTACACCAAGTGTCACTATGGGGAGCGCCAGGAAGATGGCCACAGAAGTTCTAGAGGACTCTGGAAGTAGTTAAGCCAGAAGTGTCCTCTGACCAGAAGATTGAACCATCCTTTTGCCAGAGTTCCAGGGAGCATAGATTCAGAGAGAATGATCTATCAAGCACTCGAGTGGTACAAGCAGAAGATAACAGGGTGATGAGAGGATCAGCTGGAGCAAGTAGAAACAGACAGAGTTATAAGGAGTAATCTTCTAGGCAGGCAGGCAGGTAAACTCTCCCATCAGAAAGGGAGAAACCTACATAATCAGGTTTTTTTAATTGCAGTTTTGCTTATTTTCTATATTTTTGTTTCCAATACTATGTATCTATTGTAATCATAGTTTCGGATTTTTTGTACATTTATTACTTATTTTTTTATTTTTACACTATTTTGTCTTTTTTTTAATGAGATCATTTTATGCTGTTCGTTTGATGGTTGCTGACCTATTATGGCTATATGGTTAAATATAGAATCACTATGCCTGCAGTTGGTCTAATGAAATAAACAGTTGGATACAGAGAATGCTTAGCTGCTTTTACGATGGTTTGTCTGACCATACTTTTTCTGTGCCATACTCCCTTCTCCACCTTGTGCTTTTTCTGTTTTGGCTGTGGCAGTGTTCCCTCAATGAGTTGTTTGCTAATTAGCAAATGCATGTAACCACATGCTGATTTTACGTAGTTGAGCTTTTAATCACCGAATCATCCATTTTTGAAAGAATCCAGGACAATGTTGGCCAATAATTGGATAGTACATATTAATAACATTTAGTTCAATAATTCAGATTGAATGAATCTATAGGATAGGTGGTGGGGTTCATTTAAGAAATCAATACTGGAATTTCCTTTTCTGACATTAAATTAAAATTACCATGACTGTCTGTACAAGGTGTGACATTTTGTTGTCCCCTAATAATAGATATAGATCTATTCTTATGCTTTTAAGCTAATTGTTTTTAAAAATGAACTCATTGCTACTATTGTTATATATAACTAGGCTAGACAGTTCCATTTAATTTGTCACATTATATGTTGCTCCAAATAAAAATCTGAAAATTGGCTTCACGGGTGATGACCTGGGCTCTCTGCTTTTCACTGTCTGGGAGGCATTTTTTCATTTTTCCCTTTATGCACTTGGGCTTGTTTGGGGACTCTGCTATTGGGTATGCTTTTATACTGCTAAATGGAGTCCATGCTAACTTAGCTCCTGTTCTGCAGTGATGCTTTTATTTATATTAAGGCATATTGCATCAGCACACTTTAATTAGTGTTGTTTTGGCAATGATTTCTTTATAAAAAAAATCCCATTTTACCTGAGAGGTGTAGTTATTTATAAACCGACGTAAAATACATTACTGTTATAGCTAAAGTTTAAGGTTTTCAGAAAATTAAACCTTGGTTATTATGAAACTGATAGATAATTTCAGCAGAACAAAAGAAGTCAAATACTGATATGAAATGTTTTAATTAATATGAGACACAATTATGTCTTTAATTTTAACAATATGAGTGACAATTAAATTAATAAAATGAGAGTTTATTGAACCTTTCAAAAAAAAAAAAAAAACTCCAAATGGCATTCAGAGAAAATGAACAAGCCATTCAGATAAAGGCCATTGTCTATTTACTAAATGAGCCCTTGGTTGGAACAACTGTGTTAAGACCGATGGCCACACGGAGTCCACAGACCTGAAATTAATTTATTTTTTACAAGATTTTTCACAGGGGTATTCAGCATATTCCATGACCCTCAATTTGATTAAGCAGGTTCTCAATTAGAGGGAGTTTTGTAACTGAATCTTATATACCCTGTGAGTGACATTTTCTTTTTCAGGGTATTTATTAACCAGGGGCCAATGCCTTCTGTTGATTGAACTAGTATTTTTGGCTTAGTTTTTTCCTTTTAAATTCTGGATCACAAAACTTGTTTTCACATATAAAAAGGTAACAGATGTGCATTAAAATCATTACTAAGAAACATCTGATGTTTTATCTTGTTTTATTTTTGTGCTACATCTTCATTTACTTAATTGTGTAGATGTTTCTCTTAATGAGTGTAAAGTAGAAGTCAAAGAGCAATGAGCAGAGAAAAGAGAACTTAAACTAAGCAATAACTTGTCCCAGAGAGCACACATTTGATACTTATTGCAGTTTAAATACATTTAAAATGGATAATAAAATGTTAATGAGCAATTTCATGAGTGAAAGTTATCTATTTTATAATAGATACACATAAGCATATTTCAAATATTCAAATGCTACCCTTCTCTATGTTTCTGAGGCTAGAACATGATTAAAAACAAACTGATTAATTAATAAAAAGAAAATAATTAGCACTGATTAAGACTCTGGCTGAAGCAAAAACCTATGACCAGTGAGAACCAGGACAGAAATGTTCTTGTTTTATGTTCAAATTATTTAAATTGATGATGATGATACAATTAGAAATTACAAATTCACCAGCAGAGGGCACTGTTAACAGAAAAAGCACATTTTATTTCTCATATAATATACTCTTATCCAGGTTAAACTGCCAGACATATTTTATAAAGTGTCATAGATTTTTTTAAATAAAAATATGCATCTTAATAATTAAGTAAACGTGTTCTGTTCTAGCATGTTTTATAGCTACAGCCTCTGAAATATCACAAATATCAATGTTTCATTAACCATCTTAGTTACTGTATTTGTTTCTTCAGCCAATAACACCTGGCTGTGCCAATGTATCACTGATAATCAAAGTTAGTTCTGAAGTGTATTGCACACTCATATCTATTCATCCACTTACTTTTTGAACCCACATGCCCAAATCAGGATCTTAGGGACACCACACATTTTGGCAGGACTAATACTAAGTTTTTAAACTATTATCTATACAGTTGATAATTTATAATGCTGACACAATACTAGATTTCTTGACAATGAACAACAACAACTTCCCATTCTTACCTTTAATAATAAACAGGAAAGGACCACTTACTGGGCATGACTTTTTGAATTGAAAACTCGCCTCTCTACCTATTATTTGGTCAGGAGTCATGTCTTCAGTTCAAAAAGTCATTCCCATGAGGCTTTAGTTTCCTGAATATGATTTGCATGAATAATTCCAGAATTATATGTTGCAGGTGCCACAAGGGCTGGACTGGCAGTATAGCCAGAAGATGGGATGGTTCCTAACCTGGATGGGAGGTTCCTAGAAGGCAGACAGACATCCTGACCAGGGAAGAGAGAGGAAGCAGACCCAGAGATGGCCAGAACAGTTAGATAGACAGTCCACCAGAATTGGAAGAGGTCGCTGGGGACTTTATTATCCCCTCCAGACGCTAGGCGGCAGCAGCCCTCCATGAAGACGCCCATTTGGGAACTATCAGGGAATGCTGGGAGATGTAGTCCAGCAATACAGTCCTGCTGGGGAACATGGGTGTTGCAAGGAGGCACTGTAGGGAAATGCGCTCCCCAATTTATGGGACTTTGGGGTGACCTGGAAGTACTTCTATCAGGCAATTGCCCTGGCTCCAGAAGTACTCCCAGGTCTGTAATAAAAGGGACCATAATTCCTTATCCAGGCGAGTTGGAGCTGGGAGGATGTAGGGCAAAATTCAACTGGAGGAGGGCAGTGCGGTGGTAAGAAGAAGTGAGCTATTGAGGAAAGAAAACCTGTATATTGTGTGCTTTTGTTACTTTGTGGAGGTGAATTTAAAAACCTTCCATTATTTGAACCTGAGACTCTTAGTGTGTTTGTCTTAGGGTTTGGGATACGCTGACACCCCTAGGTTCCATCACAATGTTTAAAATTATTTTAACAAAAAAGTATGTTTTGAGCATACGACTGGATAAATGACATATAGATTACGCAGCACAATTAATGTGAGATTTGTATTTCTTTTCCAAATTTTTTACATTGTTTGCCATTGTACTGGTCATTATTGGCTTGTTATTATACATTTTTTCTCAGCAATCTACACAAAAACATGAGATAAAAAAATTCTCACTCACCACTACAAATTGCATAAGGTAATTAACATAAAAAAGCTGTGGGTGAAGTATTTCTTTAACAAGAATAGAGCAAAACAGTTACTTCAGTGCATGTCATCATTCCACCATGCATGGCTCCACGATTTGGCATATTGGGAATCCAACTGGGGAGATTAAAGTAATCCACTGCTTTGTACAAAGCACATATACATTTACTAAACTTCTCATCAAATCCACAAATGTACTGGAAATTGATAATACTGCTGAAAACAACCAGAACCAAGCTACTTAATTTAGTGCTTCATATCAACAATGATGATTATTATCTATGAGAGGTTTTTAATGGGAAGTGAGCCTACCTAGGAAGGAAGATGTACAGATTTAGGCTATTTTAAGATTTTTCAATGTAATCTCCCCGAAAGTGAATGCTCTTTTCCCACCAGTGTTACAAACTTTGGATGTCCTCAGATAAAAATGAAAAATCTCATGAGTCACAACACTGCACCTCACCATCAATGACACCGACATATGTGTCAAAATGACCACCACTCAGGTGTTTTATCATCTCGGGAAAGAGAAAGAAGTCAGAAGGCACCACATCTGGTGAATAAGGGCAGTGGGGTAACAATTCAAAGTTGTATTCTTGCAATTTTTCCACTGTCACATGCACTCTGCGTGGTGGAGCAAGATGACTCTGAGGGATGACTTTTCAGGACGTGTTTCAACAATGGCAGCACAAGAAAAGGTTGCTGGGTTGAAAGGTGGTAGGAATAACTAACAAGGTCTGGTATAATTCAGAAAAAAAATTGACATACCTGATGTTACTCCTTCATAGGTAGGCTCACTTCCCATCAGTCACCCCTCAAAATTAAAAAGTAAGTTTGAATGAAAACCCACAGCCAGAGACAGGATTGAGTTTGGTAAGCACAGCATTAAATGGATCAAATACAGTAATAAGAAATTGCCATTCTATCCAGTCTGGTTTTGTCTGTAATTGACTGCAGCGGGTGCAGATCAGCATCTTCAAATATTCTGGTCCAAAATAAGAGAGCTGGAACAGAATGGATTAACAGTGTTTAGGTGAGTGAGGAATGAGGTGGATTAATACTAATTATGGAAGCTGTAGTAGGATGGATTATATATTTTTTTTGTGTAACCTGAGTGGTCTTCTTTCTTTTAAAGGAAGGTTCAAGACTATTTTGCTTAGTGTTTTAATTTGTAGTATACTGATGTTTTGCTAGCAGAAACATTTATTAATAATACTCAAACTATAATATGTGACAAAAGAAACAGTTACACACATAAATCATTGTTTAATTGAAAACTTTCATACAGAGGTAGTAAGATGACTGCAAACTACTGGACTAGAAGTCCTGAGGTGAGACACACTTCAGCATCTTTAGTGATACGAGTTATTGTGCATTTTGTCACAGAGTCAAAAAGGCGCTGAATGGTGTAATGATACTCATTCAACCAAGTATTGTGCTGCTACAGTTCCAAGAAGGTAGTGGGAAATGAAAGATATGGCACAGGCTGAAGCTGACAGAATATTCCATACTGTACATATATATAGGTGCTGATGTTATCAAGGGCTTCTCATTAACTGGTAGCTCTGTGTGTTGATTATTTTAATGATAGAAAATGGCAACAGCTATGTCTGTTATGAAGGGTTGTATTGTGGATGAAAGGATCACCTCATTGTGAAAACGGAGACAAGAACAAAACTCTACGTTCCTGTAGCCTGTCAGCTTTTGCTGACCACTTACATCATTTTCCAATTACAAGATCTTGGTTGGCAAGATGTTTCTTGGGTGGTGGTATATGCATGCCATTGTTTTGCGTAAAGTCCCCTACCGTGCTGCAGCTTGTAACATACGTAATGCCTGAGAGAGTGGTGCCCATTTATGTGCCATGTTCATAGCCACTTGCCCATTCTTTCTTAAGACTGCAAACAAACAAACAGTTGAGTTTGGTAGAGTCTGAGTCATTGGTCTTCGAGTAGTCATGTAATCATAACAAATGGGCACTGTATATGTTGTAATTGGAAACAGCTGGAAATGAGGAAAGCTCTCACACCTGTCTAGGAGGATCTGGGAGTGCCATATGAAAAACATCTTTAGGGAACTGTCAATACTTTACAGTTTCAATGTAGATGTGGCAAACTTTATCACTCACTGCAGGTTTAACACCTTCTATTGACTTCTAATCACATCCAGCAACTTAAGCACTAGTGTTAACCTCTAGAAACCTGATCAATTTGTACTAGCATTAAGGTTGCTATAAATCCCGATTCTCCTTTTGGGGTGATGACAACAAGATACACATATGGAGACAGTTGGGATAACTGTGTAATCTATATAATATTTTTAATCACCTTACTTACAGAAGATCTAGTATTGGGGCATCATCACCTATGATACCTTCTACTGCTTTAGTACTTCAATTTTGGGTCAACACATCAAAGACATACGGTTACCCATAGCATATAACCTTTCATGGCAGGCCTCTCTCATGCAACTTTCCAAAAGGGAAATGCCCTATCATAAGAGACTTCCATCCCCAGAGAACACCAACTATATATTCCATTACAACCATTCTTTGTCTGTAATATACTCTGAGAAACCAACTACCATTCATTCCACACCCTCCAAGGATCACTGCATCTTGGGTCAGAGGTTGCACAACAATGCGTTGAAAATTCTACTAGACACTTTATAACATCTATGGTACTAAACATAGTGGATGGAATCAGAATCAGTGAAATTTGATTTTAATCCTCTCCAGGCGTAGCTCCATTCTTTAGCAGCAAATGATTTCTCTATTCTTTATTTAGAATACAGTTTCACTTGCATTTTACCAGTTTGCCCAATATACTGAAAAATTTTGAAGCAAAAAAATCTTTTTTGTGTGAACGGCATCTAACACCGCAAAGATAATTACAAAGCTTAGAACTGATCACAACTTATCAGACCCCTGGAGGTTTTTAAACCCAAATTCAAGAACATATTCTTTCTACTCACCAGTACATCATTGCTACTCAAGGATTGATTACTTCTTTATAGACAATAACTTCTTGCCTATGATTAAATCTTGTAAATACGATGCTATTGTTATTTCTGACCATGCACCTATGATCTTGGAGCTAAAATTACTAAGCCCCATACACTCACCCCACAGATGGCGCCTCAACCCGCTTCTAATAGCTGACGAGAATTGTACGGAATTTATATCCAAACAAATCAAATTCTTTCTAGAGACAAATACATCACCCGAGATCTCTGCAGGAATACTCTGGGAAACTCTTAAGGCCTTCTTAAGAGGACAGATTATCTCATATCTTTCCCACAGAAATAAATCCGAAGCCAAGAAAGTAGCAGAGATAAAAAGCGAAATTACTAAAATAGATGAAGAACACGCCAGACTACCAAGCGAGACTCTACATAGGAGGAGGCAGGCTCTACATTCAGAATTAAACCTCTTGACAACTAAAGAAACTGAACAACTAATCTACAAATCCAGACATCATTATTATGAACATGGAGAGAAAGCTAATAAGCTTTTAGCTCAAAAAATTCACAAGCAAGAAGTGCGCAACGCAATCTCGGTAATCACCAACATGAACAGAGATAAAATCGTCGAACACAAAAATATAATTCACACTTTCAGAGACTACTATAAATCCCTATATACTACTGAGTTTAAATAAGACAATACACAACCTAATGCATTTCTGGATACATTACAGATACCACAAATAGACGCTTTTAGTGCGGAGGAACTTGATAAACCACTGGCGTTATCAGAATTACTAGATGCTATAAAGTCACTCCAAGGCGGGAAAGCAGCAGGCCCTGATGGCTACCCTGCAGAATTTTACAAGAAATTCTCCGATCAGCTAGCTCCCCTCCTATTAGCAACATTTACAGAAGCCAGAGATAACCAATCTCTTTCACAAACCTTTCGCCAAGCACTAATCACTGTTTTTCCAAAACAAAATAAGGACTTATTACAATGTGCATCATACAGACCAATTTCACTTCTGAATAACGACGTTAAAATACTCTCTAAAATCATAGCTAGAAGGATGGAGAAAGTGCTCACCTCGGTAATATCACAAGACCAAACTGGATTTATTAGGGGCCGACACTTATCTTCAAATCTTCGAGGCCTGTTTAATGTAATATACTCACCAACTAAATCAAACACCCCAGAAATATTATTATCATTGGATGCAGAAAAAGCATTTGACATGATTGAATGGAAATACCTTTTTACTACATTGGAGAAGTTTGGGTTTGGCCCAAACATTTGTGCATGGATTAAATTACTGTATACTAACCCAGAAGCTTCAGTTTGCATCAACAACATTTGCTCAGACTACTTTAAACTAGAACGTGGCACTAGACAAGGATGCCCCTTGTCACCGCTGCTGTTTGCGATTGCCATTGAACCACTGGCAATACATTGTCGAAATACTGATCAGATAAAGGGGATTAGCAGAGAAGGACTGGAACAGAAAATCTCATTATATGCAGATGATATGGTATTGTATATATCGGACCCAGAAAATTCTGTGTCTGCAGTCTTAACAGCACTCACAGAATTTCAAAAGATCTCTGGTCTCAGAATTAATCTGAATAAAAGTGTACTCTTTCCAGTGAATTCTCAAGCATATAATATTAGATTAGATACCCTACCTTTTATCATTGCAGAACAGTTTAAATACCTAGGGGTAAACATCACAAGTAAACATAAAGCTCTATATCAACAAAATTTCACCATCTGCAAGGAAAAAATTAAACAAGACTTGCATAGATGGTCAACCCTTCATCTCACACTAGCAGGAAGAATTAACACTGTTAAGATGAATATTCTTCCTAAGCTCCTTTTTTTATTTCAAAACATTCCAATAAACATTAATAAATCATTCATTAGGCAATTAGATTCAACAATAACTTCATTTATTTGGAATTCATAACATCCACGCATCAAAAGAGCGACCCTACAAAGACAAAAGGCAGAAGGCGGCATGGCTCTACCTAACTGGGCAGCAAATATACAGGCGATAAGAACCTGGACACAAATAGAAGAACATACACAGGCTTGGACCGCAATAGAAGTAAAATCCTGCAGTACTTCTTTGTATTCCTTGCTCTGTGCTCCAATAAATACACGTTATCGGCAATACACTAATAACCCAATTTTGCTCCACTCACTTAGAATATGGAACCAATGTAGAAAGCATTTTAAGACGGAGAAGCTTCTATCTGTAGCACCTCTGCAAGAGAACCACCTCTTTTAACCTTCACAAACATATGCAGTTTTTAATATCTGGAAAAAATTTGGAATTAACTTGCTTAGAGATCTTTATAAAGACAACGTCTTTGTATCCTATGAACAATTACATTCCAAATTTAACATTCCAGCTACACATTTCTTTCACTATCTTCAAATCAGGAACTTTGTTAAACAGAACCTTCCAGATTTTCCTCATCTTGCACCCTCATCCATGCTGGAAAAAATATTGCTCAATCTCAAGGACCTTGACTCCATCTCTACAATATATAAAATCATTTTACAATCCCTCCCTTTCAAAGATCCAAGAGGACACTGGGAAAAAGATCTCTCAATTAATATATCAGAAAAGGAGTGGAAAGTAGCAATGCAGAGAATTCACTCGAGCTCCATATGCGCAAAGCATACAATTATACAACTTAAAATTATATATCGAGCACATCTGTCTCGACTAAAACTCTCAAAAATGTTTCCAGGGCATGATCCAACCTGCGAACGCTGCAACCAAGTCCCAGCCTCACTGGGTCACATGTTCTGGGCCTGCACCAAATTAACATTATTCTGGACAAAAATTTTTAATTACCTCTCAGACAGCCTTGGACTTACAATCCCTCCTAACCCATTAACAGCTGTGTTTGGGGTTCTTCCAGAGGGGCTTAAAGTGGAGAAGGACAAACAAATTGTGATTGCATTCACTACACTTTTGGCACGCAGACTTATTCTGATAAACTGGAAGAACCCAAACTCTCCTCTTTTAAGTCAGTGGGAAACCGATGTGTTATATTATTTGAAATTGGAAAAAATCAAATACTCAGTTAGAGGATCCGTACAGACTTTTTTCAAAACATGGCAGGATCTAATCAGTAATATTTTAAAATAAGTTCATGAAGCACAGAGAATTTATTAATTTAGGTATGTTTACAAGCCTTAAATTTTACGCCGTTTGGCTTACTCTCTCTCTCAGGGGTGGGGATCGATCTGTTCTTTAACTCAATATTTCTTTTTGTAAAAACTTGATTGCTTTGTATGGATTACAATAAAATTAATAAAATAAAAAAAAAATCTCTTTCAGAATTATCTGTGTTAGTGTACGGGGCAGCTACTAAGTTGAACACAGCAGTTTCTCAGCTTCAGGTGGATTCTGGAATACTTGACATACGTAAAAGATATATATATATATATACACCTAATGTTTCACACAGGCAGGGGGTATTAGCTTGATTCTGACTCTTTGATAGTCTTGTGTCAATGGCAAGACTAGATGTCCATGCATTCTCTGCTTCTTACTGCAAAGGTACCCATCTTGTGGACAGGGAAGGTTTGGCAATTTCAAACAAAGACACATCATTGCTTCTGTTCCTGGGTCTCTCTATTTCCTTTAATTTATTTTTTTCTTTCATTTAGTGTTGCTGCTCGTCTGATTCATTATTTAAAGGATTTGCACAACAATGTAGGTATGTTATAAAGTGTGATTTCATATTGGGGAATAACTGGCTTACAAAATAAGTGTGCTTATTCAGGGCTGTGAAGTCAGATCTGGATTCATGGAGTCAGAGTCAGAAGCAATTATTGAGTTACTGCAGTCAAAAAAAATGTATTGACTCAGACTCCAGCTAAATGAAAATTGTAATATTATGTGTTAAAATTTCCAATTCCAGATTTAATAATTCAAATATCTGTTTTCTTCTAGCCTTTTGATAAAAATGTAATCTCTTTCTTAAATTTGTAAGTTTTGTCTTTTGTTTAATGTTACTCAATGTTTGTAAGTTCATTAATAAAAAAAAAAAAAAAAAAAAAACACAAAACACAAACTTTAACAGGATAGGGTGCTAAAAAGTAGCCTGATGATTCACACTGGCACTGATAAGTTCTTTGTATCTGGTATGTTTGTGTGCTTTAAGTCCACATAGTTAATACACTATCATTCAAAAGGCTGGGGTCACCCAAAAATGTTCATGTTTTTGATAGAAATTGATACCTTTTTATATCTAGATATTATTAGAACACTGAAGGAAGTGGTTCTGAAAAGGGAGCTTCGTAGCCATATGTGAATAATGCATTAAAATCAGTCATTTCAAGTAGTAATAACCATTATGCACATTAGTAATGGCTTAGTTATATTTTAGAATCAATTCAATTATATCTTTATAAAAATGTATGCATTTCTATCAAAAACAATAACATTTCTGGAAGACCTCAAACTTTTAAGCAGTACTATATATTGGTTTAAATTACAAACAGTGGAGTCAGAGTTGGTGGCACCATAACTCGAGGAGTCGGAGTCAGAGTTGATGGTTTACCAACTCCCAGCCCAGTGTGTGTTGACAATTAACTGTAACAGAAGTACAGCCTGATGCATATAATATACATTTCCTTATTCTGTTAGTATACTGATATTAAATACGTACTGAGAGTTTTCAATGCAAGAAAGCAAGAAGTCTCAAGGTCAGGGAGCTTTGCTCACTAATTGTGGCACTAGATAGCGTTGCTGTGTTGCATGTTGATTAGCATGTGCAAGTACAAATTTCACTGTACGCCATAGAAATGATAGCACTGGCCCTCTAAAGTTAGAATGGCCCTAAAATTCTATGCCACTATGTATATCAAATTGTACTGCCAGCCATGAATATTGAAGGCTAATTACATCTCCAATGTTTAGCTTATAATTTGTTCCATTGCTGTTTTTGGAGTTACTGTAGTCTGGTCTGTGCAAATCAGATCACTGCTTCTAAAACTATTAATGTTGTCATAGAATATATAAAGTATAGTTTAATATAATAAAATGAATTGATAAAGTAGAAATAAATAAAGCAGTCACATGTACATTTTCAGCTTTAAATTGAAATTAGCAGACATGCTAAGCATGCCTTACAGTTCTGTGTAAGTTATGTATGTTTACTGTATATTGTATATATTTATATTTTATTTATAGTTTATATTGTATTTTTCAAAGCATTGTTAAGAAAATTAAATTCATTAATTTGCTATTATCCTTAACCAGCTTTATCAGATTATCCACTCATTGGTACCTCAATTTACCTTACCTGCTTTGTGTAATTCAGGGTCACATCAGTTCAGAAAATGTGAAGGATGTGTTCGGAGCATGCAGCTTAAAAATGAACGTCCTTCAATTTTCTTGACCTGTGTTTATTATAATTTGAGTGTGTGGAAACAGAGTCTATATGAATAAAAGTCACTGCTTAAAAATGGACCGTGAATTTTGCTCTTGTGGAAAAGTTAGTCTATGTTCTTAAAACCAAAATGAGCTAAAACTATTATAAAAAGTAGTACAAAAATGCACTTTTACTATGATATAGGGACTAGAAAGAGGAAAGAAGTGTTTTGTTCTGTATTGCTGAACACATAAATATTGCAAAATAAGGTGTCACACACGTACGCATGACAGGCAGCTTAAGGGCTTGAATAAGGGCAATTCTGAATCAGACCGGGAAGTGGCAGAGCACACTGACTCTTTTTCTCCCTTTCCTGCAGACCATTCACGGGAGATTCCACCTGGCCCTCTTGACATCACTTCCGGATCCGAGCCTATGGAAGAAGACCTTGCCGGCTCCGGCCTCTGTGATGTTACATCCGGGCTCAAGCCTAAGGCTGAAAACCCCTATGAACCTGACCCCTTTGACCTCACTTCCTGTCTGCCCCTTTAAAAGCCTCCACCTTTTCCCTATTCCTTCAGTTCTGTTTTGGACTCGGTTTTGTGCACATCAGTGCTATCATTTATTTGCAATTTGCAGCCAGGAAACCAAATATATGGGTGGCTGCCCCAAACCTTGCTATGGCTCTTTGTGGAATTTGTGACAGTGGAGTAGTCGGCAGGATGGTTGGATCCCAGAAGAGAAGGGGACAGGACCTGCAATATACCCAGGTGGGAGCGTGCCATGGCCGAGTTTTCAGGCAGGGAGGGTGTCCCATTGTTCAGAGAGACCCGGTACGGGCTCCACTCCCGGCACGCTTAACTAGGCAACCTAGACAGGCAAGGGAGTGTGCGGGATGGGCTCACAGAATTGGGTTGCTCCAGAGGGGGGAGGCAAAAAGGGCTTATTATGCTCTCTCGGAGGAGGCTGCCCACCTCCCTGTAAGCCAGGGCCCTGATTTCCACCTAGGGCTGCCCCAGACTGGCAGGTGAGTAGAATAAGAAACTGGAGGTTGGACTCAGAGTGGATGACCCACAAAGAAGCCTGGCCCTTATGGGCAATGGTAGGACGGTGGTTACGACCACATGAGAACAAGCCCTACCAAGTAATAGAGCAGATGGCCTGCTATTTGTACCTAAAAGCACTACCCCGTGGTTTCACCCAGTCGGTCTGGGGTAAATATTTCAAGGACATGAAAGAGCTCATAGAGCAGGGGTGCCCAATGCGCCCATCGTGATCGACTGGTAGATCACAAAGTTAGTGCAGGTAGATCGCGTTGCATTAAAAAAAAATTTTTTTTTAAACATTAGTCTATTATACGATCCTCCCTATGGCATTTGCCACTTGATTGACATACAGGGCAGCCAGTCTGAGATCTCTTCTCTTCTAACACACTGGTCATCCCGCACGCATGATCAAACGCGCGAGCTACTGCAAAACTCCGGCTGTGATCTAGTTAGCCTTCCAATTTATATCGACTAAAGAAGGGATTTAAAAAAAAAATTGTTTGGGGAGGGTATGGGCTGGATATGGAATTGGAAGAGGAATTTTTTCTCACAGTGTCACAATCGAAGTGCGTTTGTCTGATCTGTCAATCTATCACTGCTATTCCAAAGAAGGGAAATGTGGAAAGGCACTTTCGAACTGTTCATAAAAACTATGAAACTGACGTCCTTCCAAAAAGCGATCTGTGAAAGAGAAAGGAGAGGGGAACTAAAATCGCAGTTAATCGGACAGCCGTTATTTTTCACTCGGCTGAATTCAAAAGCTCCTTGACTGCATTATTCAGCTTTACTTATTTATGCGAGTCAGCCTTTTCCCACATGACGATTATTAAATCCAAATAGAGTAGGGATGTAAATGTATTGAATTGTTATTGTGCCATAAAGGTTATTCAGTTATGCAAGGTACAACAACATACATTTTATGTATAAATTATATTCAGTATATATATATATATATATATATATAGTGTGGTAGATAGGGGTGCTCTCGCTCCCTTGAACCCCTGTCCACGACTCCAAACACCAGGTAAAAGTCCAACAGTTGACTTTATTAATTCGCCACAGTGCACAAAGCACACTCTCCACCACAATACTCATTAAACTCACACAAATACTACAATAAATCAATCCTCCAGCTCCCAGACGCGTTGCCACCCTTCCACCCAGCTCAGCTCGCCACCTGGGAGCTCCCACAGTCCTTTTATACTCCCTGACCCGGAAGTGTTCCTATCCTACAGTCCACAAGTCCTTATTCCTTCCGGGTCAGGGTAAATAGTACTTTTATTCAACCCGGAAGCCCGTCGCTCTTCCTATGACGAACTTCCGGGTCATAGGGCACAAAGAACTCTTCGGTCCTCCCTGCAGCTCCCTCTCGTGGCCCCCATGGCATCCAGCAGGGCGGTGCATACAAACTCTATTGTCCATGATGCCCTGCTGGTCTTCTGGGGACCTCCATGCTGCAAGGAGGGCTCCACCTGGCAGCGTGCAGGTATTGGCCGGGATAAACGGCCGGACATCCTCCACAATAGTCACACACGCGTGTTTAGGAAACAACTAAAGGGCTCGAATACATGTAATTCCACGCCGAACCGGGGGAGGCGAAGTGCACTGACTCTTTCTCTAAATCTCTTACAGACCATTCTAGGGAAATCCCGCCCGGCTCTGGGGCAGCCAATGACATCACTTCCGGTTCCGGTCCTGATGACATCACTTCCTGTAATGGCCTTTAAAGCCGCCATCTTGTGAATATTGAGTTAGTTCTGTTTTGGACTGAGTCGTGTGAACATGGATCTAATGATTAAGAAGTTTTGCAGCCGCAAACAATTATACGGGTGGCTGCCCCAAACCTTCACAATGTCTTGTGGTCTTTATTAGTACAATATATATATATCTATATATAGCATTTTTAATGTAGGTAGATTATTTCGACCTGGTCATTTTAGAAGTAGCCTACAAGCCGAAAAAGTGTGGGCATCCCTATCTTAGAGCTTTTGGAAACACGTAGGACAGCCTCACAATCTGAGGGAAAACAACCGTCCCTTAGTCAAGCTCAGTCGGAGTATGTCCCAAAATCTCCCCCCCCCCCCACAACCTGGAGCTTGTGTCGACGTCCCCAGAGTCGCAGGCGCGCAAACCACTTGGGATGAGGGGGAGGAAGGGTTGGTGTGCTCTAACCCGTTGGCGGTCCCACATACAGGCGTGGTGATCGTAAATGGGTATAAGACCACAGCCTTGTTCGATTCTGGCAGTAACATTACCATTGTTGCCCGCCAGTTTGTGCTGCTGTGACAGTGGTTAAAGATTAAGACCAGTATAACCTGTGTCCATGGAGAAATCCGCTATTACAGGTCCGCCACTTGTGTCATCAGTTGAGGAGTATTGGTACAGAAATTAACAGTGGCCATCCTCCCGAATCCACCACATTCAGTGATACTGGGGTGGGACTGGTCTACAATGAAAAGCAGTGAGACACATACCACTCCTGGGTTCATCTTAGGCCTAGTCGTAGAGGGGGTGAGCCATCTCAAGCTGCCTCAATGCCGTGTAACCAGCCAGCGAAAACAGACGAAGCGGCCTACCTGAGTGACATGGCAACTCCCGGACCGTGGCGTGCCGATATGTCATTCACCAGCACCAAGATGGAATGGGAGGAAACCACGACCCTTGAGGTCGGCCCGGACCCTCTCTCCCTTTTACAGTTTAGAGAAACATCTGCTTCTTTTAAAAGGGAGCAGTGGAATGACGATTCCCTTAAGTTTACCAAAAATGCAGTGGTTCTGGTCAATGGTGAGCGCACTCACCAGTCGATGCCACAGGGTCCTCACTTTGTGTTGGAGAACAACCTTCTACATCGTGTAGCAGAGCATGATGGGCAGGAGCGGAGGCTACTGCTAATCCCGCGGACCTTCCAGCAGCAGGTCTGTGAGTTAGCACACGCCTACCTCCTAGGTGGCCATTTGGGCACCGAGAAAACCCTGGAGCGGATTAAGGTCTGCTTTTATTGGCCGGGAATCAATGAGGAGGTTCGTCGCTTTGGCACATTCTGCCAGGAGTGTCAATTGCGACTAATTCCTAGGAAGGATCGTGCTTCTCTCATTCCTATTCCCCTAATTGATGTTCCCTTTCACAGAATTGGGGTTGATTTAGTTGGACCCCTAGAGCCTTCTGCCCAAGGACACAAGTACATTTTAGTCCTCATGGATTATGCTACCAAATACCCCGAAGCTGTTCTGTTGCGCTCAACTAATTCTAAAGCCATTGCATGGGAATTTGGTAGGGGTCTATGCGCGTTTTTGGCATCCCTAAGGAAGTCCTGACGGACCAAGGGATGCCTTTTACCTTGGAGACGTTCAAGGAGACTGCCAAGTTACTTAAAATAAAGCATTTAAAGACTGCGGTATGTCATCCTCAAACCGACGGTTTGGTAAAGAGATTCAATCAGACTCTCAAACAAATGCTTCGTAAGGTCGTCAATAAGGATGAAAGGAACTGGGATCAGTTCCTCCCCCTCGTCCTTTTTGCCTATCGGGAACTCCCACAAGCCTCCACGGGGTTCTCATCTTTTGAATTATTGTATGGGCGACAACCCCAGGGCATATTAGATATCTTAAAAGAAGGATGGGAAGAAGAGGCTCTTCCCTCTACGAATATATTGGAGTATATCGCGCTATTACGCGATAGATTTGGGAAAATTCAGCCCCTCCTTAAAAATCACATTGAATAGGTACAAGCAGTACAGGTCCGATATTACGACCCATGGCACGTCTCTCTGGGAGTTCCGCCCGGGAGATCGGGTCATGGTCCTAGTACCTACCTCCCACTCTAGGTTACTAGTCTATTGGCTAGGTCCATACGAAGTTAAGGAAAGGAAAGGACTCGTTGACTATTTGGTGAGTCAACCTAATCGTTGGCCGAGGGAGGGGGTTTATCATGTAAATCTGCTGAAACTGTGGAAGGATAGGGATCCCGATCCCTCCTCCGGTCAACCGTGCTCACTCTTTGCTCATGCGAGTGTGGATTTAAGTCCCAGACAGCGATGGCAGCTGGAAACAGTTATCCTGTCCGTCCTAGAGGTAGTGACTGAAAACCCCAGAAGGACCTCTCTAATTAAGCATGACATTGTGACAGTGCCTGGGGTTGTAGTCCGAGAATGTCCGTATCCCCTTCCCGAGGCAAACAGAGCTGAAGTGGCATTTGATAGAGGAAAGTCATAGTCCCTGGTCCAGTCCCATCACCTCGGTCAGTAAGCCTGATGGGAGTTGGAGGTTTTTGCAATTACTTCCTTCGGCTTAAACAAGTCTGTCAATTTGATGCTTATCCAATGTCACGAGTGGATGACATCCTTGAGAGGCTGGGACAAGCTCAGTATTTGACCACGTTGAACATAACAAAGGGGTACTGGCAGGTTCTTTTAATGGACTCCTCAAAGGTTAAGACCGCATTTAGTACCCCTAGCGGAAACTGAGAGTGTCATGTCCTTCCATCTGGGTTAAAAAGGGGTCCAGCAACTTTCCAGCATCTGGTGGACAAAGTGCGCATTCCCATAACTCATATAGTGCTGCCTACCTGGATGACGTGGTCATCTATTCCAGCACATAGACGGAACACCTACAGCAGGTAAAAGTGGTATTGCGGACACTTGGTGAGGACGGACTTCAGATTAATCTGAAGAAATGTTTCTTTGGATTGAGCAAAGCCAAGTATTTAGGCTACTTGGTGGGTCGGGGTACCGTGAAACCACATTGCTCCAAAGTAGATACCAGTTTGAAATGGCCCCGTCCACGAACTAAGCGGCATGTCCAAGCCTTTCTTGGGCTGGTGGGGTACTACCGCCGGTTTGTGCCCCAGTTCTCGGAGAAAGTGGCGCCCTTGACTGATTTGACAAAGAAGAGGGCCCCAAACATTGTGGTATGGACTGACAACACAGGTGCTGCATTTTGTGACTTGAAGCAAGCCTTTACGTCCGTACTTGTTTTGAAAGCACCTAACTTTTCTTTACCGTTCATCCTCCAGACGGACGCTTTGGACACAGGCCTGAGCCAAAGTGTCAACAGTGTGGAACACCCCATCACGTTCCTGAGCCGGAAACCGTTGAACCGGGAGACCAGGTATGCGGCAGTGGAGAGAGAGGCTTTGGCGATTAAATGGGAGATTACTCAGCTGAGGTACTACCTGTTGGGCAAGGAATTCACCCTTGTCACTGACCACACACCTTTACAGTGGATGGCCCTACACAAGGAGTCGAATCCGTGGGTCACCAGGTGGTTTCTTGACCTCCAGCCGTACAAGTTTTCGCTCATTCATCGTTAGAGCACACTTTTGCCGTTTTTGGGATCTGAACTGGCAACCTTATGATTACCAGTGCAGATCCCTAGCCTCAGAGCCATCACTCCACCCCACTAACAGAAGAGTAGAGGAGAGCTGCAAAAACTAGGGACTCAGTGTTGGGGGTGCAAACACAAGAGATTCACGAGGGATAACAGTACAGGAGATCCTCATTTTGACGTCTTCCGTTGCATGCTAAATGATCGCCTGCATATGGCATTACTAGGCAGTATTTTCTTCACTTTACCAATTTCCCTTTGGAGGCTAACTTACATAATAATTTATCTTGACCGGAGGCTATATCTAAACATTACATTCAGAGCTGCCAGTAAGCCTAACAATCACAGGACGTGTACGATATGTACATCTGGAGCCTCTAGAAAAAAAAAAAGTTGAGTTGACACAATCATGCTGATCTAAAGGAAAAGTCTCAATCACATCTGGTAAATTCCAACTGGAAGAGTCTCAATCATATTTGGCAAATTCCAATAGCTAATATTAACTGAACAGTTGTCCTTCAGGTTATCTGGCTCAAACCACAAAGCTTGAGAGTTTCTCACTGAAATTACAGATCTTGTCATTTTATCCCATTTTTCTTTGTCATGAAAATTCAAATTATTCTCAACAATAACTCTGCCGAAATCAAATCTCGATTCAATCAGAGCCAAAACATTGCCAGAGGTCAACCCAGCCTCTTCATTTCAGATGCGGAAGTACTGTCCTTTATTACATCTCTGATAGGTTATTGCAGGTCTTGTTTCAATTGTCTTCCTGCACAAAGTATTACAGCAGTTTCAAAATAGTGCTGCAAGAGTTCTGACCACATCATCTTTCAACTGACTTGGCTGTGCTATGCAGAAATATTTTCAAAACTGTATGTGAAAAAGCTGTAAATTCCAGCATTGCAAAATAACAGTGGCTCCTACTAAGTCAGGCATGTGAGGCTTTCAGCACTGGCCTTGAGAGAATCTCAAAACACAGCTACACAACTTCCATTGATGCCAGTGCTTCCAGTTCTTTTGAATTATCCTTAAATCTACTGCAGTGTTCAAACTGTGTACGAAGACCGATCTCCTTATTGAATGTCATGTTTTAAGAACAGTGTTACTGAGTATTTTAACACTGATACTGCTAAGCTGTCAACTAATCTTCATCAGAATCTCATTCCACTTTCCAGTTGCACTTTTTGCATTCATTTTCTGGACTCAACTTTTCTGTTACAACGTTGGAGAAGTCAAAGTGGATGCACACACCCTTTTTGGGGTGCCAGTGTATCACATGGCAGACTTGCAGTATGCACCTACTCACATTCACTGACACTGGGTCAACTTCAAGGTGTCAGTGGATGTAAGTGAATGTGGGAAATTAGAGTATCCGAAGAACACCCATAAGGACAAGAAATTGAAACTGAGTCTCTGGAACTCTGGTGCCAGAGTGGTTTTAAGGGCTGGTGGAGGAAATTATATCATCTATGCCAGAACCGGAAGTGACGTCATCAGAGGTACTGGGACCAGAAGTAACATCAGAGGCGCTGAAACTGGAAGTGACATCATCAGAGGCATCTGGAACCTGGCGGGATTTCCTGGGAATGGTCTGCAAGGAACTGAGAGAGACAGTCAGTACACTCCACCACCCCCTGGTCTGATGTAGTATCATCACTCAAGCTCTTTAGCTGCCTCCTATCCACGCGTGTGTGACACTCCATATCACAAATAACCATGAACAGATGACAACATATTTATGAAATAACAACAGGTTCTTCCAGCACCCTTAAAAATACTAATTCTTTAATGGCACAGTTGTGCGGTTCCTTGCAGCACTATTGCAAAACCAAGTACCATTTCATTCTAGAAAGAGTTCTTTGCATAAAAAGTTGGTATTTGTGTTTGAGAAACTTCTTCTGAAAAAAACTGAAATCTTTAATGTTTGATAGGCTTTCTAGGAGAACACTAACAGATTAAGAAAACCTGAGCATAATCTGGATTACTGCACGCAGCAAGAGTTCTCTTAAAATCATAAGCCATTGGTATTTCACATTCACAGTTATTTAATGCATGGAGCCTATTGTGGATCTAAATAAACAAAGTTGTTTTTTTTTCTGGAACATACATGTGGATGACTCTTTAGGGAACCAAAAATGGTTCCCCTATGGCATTGCTCTGAAGAACCACTTCGGGCACCTTTATTTTTAAGAGTGTACATACAATAACCCAGGCTAAATTCAGGATTTTTTAATTAATGTTTTAGTGTCATGCTAGGTATCCTACCATAATGTGTTTCCACATATTAGGAAGTTTTTCAAAGCACAAGGAACCAAGTGCATATACAAAGAACCTGAAATGACATGGTGCTTCCTTTAGCAATAGTTCTATAAGGAACTACACAACCCTGTAAAGAACCACCAATAGCCATTAAAGAAGTGCCATTTTTAAGAGTATGTGTGACAGAAGCAGCAAAAACCGTGCCACTGCTGCATCTGCTGGTTAAGTTATGAATGCCAATTCCAATACACTGTCTTATAGAAACAGAGTTGGCTCGCCATCTTCACATGAGGGCAGAGCAATGGTCCCTTTTTCTAGAGTCTCACTTCCTTGTAATTTACCATTTATTTATGTCAGGGAATTCCATTACCAATTTTGCCTGCCTTTCAGTCCTGTATCACTTATGTTATACTCATTTTGCTTTGTAAAGTGCCTTGAGATTGTGCTAGCTCTATATAAAATGAGGATTGATCTTGACTGATTGATTCATTCATTTCCTTTCTGCACCAAAGGTTAGTTTTCGGATGGCAAATACTTTAAAAGCTGCTTCAGAATCACATCACCATTTTTTAGTACCTAACCTATATTTGAAGGTTTGTCAGGGATCATCAATCAAGCATTTGTCATCATAGCTTAACAGCCGAATGAAAGGTACACCTCGCGCCGCCTGCTAGAAGCTTCAGCACACTTAACTCATCCTACCCAAAAGCCATAAAACTTGTTACTTAGAATTTCAGGCACTTGTTCTTTCCACCGAGAAGGCAGGTCTGTTGCAAAATGGAGTTTGCGATTCAGTGTCATCTGCTTTTCTTCTTGTAGCATTTAAAGTTGTATTTCGCGATATCTTTAAGCTGAACCAATTTCGTTTTTACGGTGTAACCGTTCATTTCGGTTAGACTAATCCTGAACTTTAGACTTTTGCATTTTTTGTGCGAAACCCTAGCGCTTACTTACTCTATCCCTAAATTCAGCTCCGCAAAGCTACTCCATGGTATCCTCTGCGGTCCTGGTGAGACAGTCTGTACTGGTCGATCCTATACACCTGGAGGAAGAATAAAAAAAAAAGACACCGTGTAGCCTGTCGAGTCCAAGATAGACCGAATATCTTATTTCAAGGTTTGGACACGTCTCCCACAATTTTGTTCCGATAAAGCTCTGAAAGAATCGAGCTCTTTAAATAGGTTATTTAGCAGAAGTGGTGAAGTGTGTGCGGGCCACGGATAAAGTGGAAGACTCAAAACCCGCAGCTGGTTACAGTTTTCAACAATCTGCCGTCTTGTCTACCTTTGTATCTTATGATATACGGCCCAAGAAAAGTGATCTTCTGTTATGTTTATTAAGAAGGTTCTTATGGGTTTAAAACGTTTCTTTACGATCGCTTTGCTTTTTCTACATTTTGTAGAAAGTTGTTACAGAAAAATACATTTCTGTTAGCACATATCTGGTAATTTAAAAAGGTCTAAAATAACATCAAAGCCAGTCACCTTTCGACATTACGGTTCAAATTAAACCGGTCAAAGTGCCTTACATTGCCAGGTGTTGCTATTTAGGAGGGCGCACCGTTCTGCGCTTCAGTCCACTCGATCAATTTTCTCCGAGAAAGGCAATTTTCAGCGCCTTGGATAGCGGTCTTGAAAGAATAGGAGGCGCTTTTCTGTCGGCGCATATTAAAATGAAATTTTGTTTGTTACCTTTAAGAGCAAATTGCACTACCTGATTTGACTAATATGCAAGTGCGGTCAGATGCTCTGAGACAGCCAAGTTCAACGTACGCACCGTTCAGCTCTCTGCAGACAGCAGGTACTCATTTCTTCTTACTTTCTCTCTTTTTTAATATGATCGAAAAGCACATTGTGACCAGGATGTATTTATTATGTGTGTGTACCATCAGGATGGCTTTGGGAAATGGCAAGAGTGTAATTTTTTGAGAACGAACCCTTTGACGCCGGAGCTTGAAAGTTTAGCATCTTATCCCATATGTGCCCTAACGCTAAGACTGGCTGGCTGGCACGACCATGAATACTTTTGTGGATACCGAAAAGTCTCATCTGATCAGTGAGAAGAAAGCAAGAACCTACACCTTAAAACTGAAAAGGTAAAACTAAATCATTGAATTTCCACCTCATGCCTTGTGTCTGGTTAAAAACAGCTACTGTATATTTAATTTTACAGTGCTGGAAGAAGCACGGCGCTTAATAGCTAACGATTGATGTACAGTTTTAAACATTGTTTTGTTAATTAGCATTATGCAAAGAATGACTGTTTTCATTATTTCTATATTCAGCCAATTTCACAATAAATTGAACACTGTGAAAGCATCTATCTATCTATCAAACGTAAGCTGCGTATGATTGTAGCAAACATTAATCTGATACAAAGAATATTTTAATATTTACATTATTGAGAAGTGTGTTCTGTTAATACGATGCTATCGACAGTTTTTTAATTATTCAAAAATGATACATATAAGAAGTAATGCAGGTTTTCTTAAATAGAAGATTTTGAGGTCAAAAAATGTTTTAAGCAGGTTTTTAATATTCTGTCGATAAGCAGGTATTCAATAAGTTGTAAAAGGTACATTATGCAAGTTGCCAGTGTGATTCTGTATTCATAACCTAGTATATTAATTTAATAATTTTAATTTTTGATAACTGTGATGGAATTCACAAGAGCTGAAACACAGCCATTCCGTCCGCGCTTGCATAAAGGCATTGACAAGTTTATTACTATATACGGGCAGGGTGCTTACACATTTTTTATTGCCCCACCCATTGCGGACAATTCAAATTCAAGTGTAATAATAATAAAATAAAATTTACTATAACAGACATCCACTTGAATTCCGTTAAAATCTAATGAAAAATAAATATTACTCAGATGAATTAATTATATAAAAGCAATACACAGTAGCTACATCAAAAGTGAAATTCGCCTTCACCTGGGCAATTTGTGTTTTAGGAGTCTATGAGCCTTATTTGTAGATATGCGTTTTCGTTTCCGTTTCTCGGCTGCTGACGTTTTCGGCGATTGAGCCTGTCTGAGAGTGCGTCTCGGCAGTGCCCAATATATACGATTACATACTAGAAGACACGTGCGGAAAAAGATCATTTAGCCTTTGGAGTCTAGCCAGCCGACTCTTGGTCCGTTAGTTGCGGTATAGAAAAGGAAGAAGACAATTAACTGTTATCCCTGGGGGAAGTGAAGCTTCTGAAATAACCTAAATAGTAAAAAAAAAAAAAAAAAAAAAAAAAAAAAAAAGTAACGCTTGATTTCAGATTCAACAACAACAAAATCAATCCATCGTTTATGGAGAGCGAAGAAAATATTAAAATTTGGGAGAAATGTACATGCACGAGACTCGGGTGTTAAAACATAGAACGTTAGATTGATTAGCGCATTCTTATTACACATATTCCTCAAAGTTTTGCTCTATTTCTATGTTTATATATTTTTGTCGATACTTATTAATGATACAGTGGACAGTACCGCTTCTTCTCAAGTATGTAAAAAATGCCCAAAAGGTGTCCACTGAACCAATTAGATTTAGTAAGTTTAAAATTTTAGTGCTCGATTATTCAAGGGCTTTAAGAGCGAGTAGGAGCTTATGGGAATTATACACTACACTGTAGTAATTCAGTACTGATTCTTGTTTCAAGTCTGGTAATTAAATCATTTTCCTATATTTGTAGTAATGCACATTAACACAAAGTACACGTTAGTCCACTTATATAGGCAGCAAAAACGAGTTTTGCATTCCTATACTATCAAAACAGCAAAAATTAGATGCTATTAAAAGGAGAGCGTATTTACTGCCATACTTTCTGTCCCAGACACGTGCGTATTCGACGAATGTCACTTCATCGTGTGGTCATCCCCGAGATCACAGCGATTGACGGCCACGCGCATGAGCACTGCTAGTGTCACTCACTGAAGCAGGGCATTGCAACTGCGCACGTGCCTCCCTGAGCTCACAGCACCCCTGCCTCACTATTTCATACTTTTGAATGTTTAAGGTACAGCAAGGAAATTGAACATTTCTCCATGAAATGTGCTACAATATATCATCTTAAAACTAGACAGTGGTTTCTATCATTTTTATCCATTTTATCAAGTTAAACACATTTCCCGTTTATTTAAATTAAACTCAAATACTGAGTATAATCACAAAAAAAATATTATTCCAATTTAGAACTTTCTTTTTAAAATTCACCATTTGATTTCTTGTCGCTTTTAACTCATTTTTATTTTATTTAAATATCTTTTTCGGAGGTTTCATTGGAATTAGATTTTTAAAATATTGAACTATTCTCCCATTGACAAGAGGTGTCCGTTTTTTACCAAGGTAGATAATAATACTGCAGAAGTACAACATATCCAACTAGAATACAACGAAACTGTCAAAGTGCATGGTTAAAAATGGTCACAATCCCTGAATTTTAAGTTGTGTTTAATTTATTTTAGGAGTCGAAAAAGTGTGCTTTATTTGCAACTTGGGGACAATATAGTAAATGTAACCACTTTCATTTAAGACTGTACATGCCTGTGTAACTCAGAATATACGTGATTTTTTTTTTCAATGACCAAATTCATTTTCACGCCTGAACACATTTAGGACAGTTTGTGATGAATGGCTTTGTGGAGCTTCAGTTCACAGAGACACTAATGTGAGCAAATGAATCCGTAATCTCTCATTACAGTCATCTGATTACTAAAGGGAAAACGGCGATAGCGAAATATTGATATTCCTTTTATTCTCCTCGATCTTGATTTATAAGTTATTTTCTGAAATAAAATGCTGCAGCGTAATACATTAAAGCGAAACACACGGCTTTGTTAGAAGATCTGTTGTTCGAAGGTTGTCCTGTCTGTTATAATTTAACGAATAGTCCGATCTTTTCCTCACTGATCTAATAAAATAAATAAAATGGGATGAATGATAATAATTAAACAATTAAAATAACACATTGATATATTAACTGATACAATATTAGCGTTGTTTTAACATCGATTTGATTGCAACAAAAAAAAAAACGATGCCAATGCCGAAATTTCAAAAGTGATATAGGAGATGATGTTTTCCATCTATGTGTTTTAAAACCGTTAGCAAATAAACTGCAAAGCTAGCTTGCTTATTATGCGTTATAATTTACCTTTAGTACAAATATACAAAATCACTAGATAGATAGATAAATAAATGTGATGGAAGTTAAGTTTTTTTTGAATGAAGAACTTATTTCTAATGTGAAGTTTACTAATCTTACCATTCTATCTATCTATCTATCTAGTGTATATAAATATAAATATACTATATATGTGTGTATATATATACAGACAGTATTATATCATATATATAGTATTATGTGTGTGTGTGTATATATATATATATATATATATATATATATATACACAGACAGTAGTATCATATCGCATACTAGATAGATTGATAGACAGAAGAAAAGGAACGTAAGGTATACTCGTCATTTTTCAAAGTGTCCATTCGCACAAAGCTCACCTCCAGCACACATCATAATGTTCGCTGCTGATAACTTCGCTATCGAAATTTTACACTCTGTGTCACTGGCAAAAATGTATTCTCGTAATATTCATTAAACCGTTAGAACATAAAATGAAACTGAGAGATGGCCATCATTAAGTAAATTATGGGACAGAGATAATCGACAAATTCACGGAGCATGAAAAAATGACACCAAGAGAGAATTATCCTTGAATGAAAAGAGGCAATATGATTTTCCCTAAATTTTGAACAACATTAAATAGAAAATATGGTCATTAATTAATAAGCATTGCAAAGTTAAATGAAGACTGAAAAACGTGTTACTAGCCAGTGTCTGGAATTTGCATCGAATAAAAGACAACATCGATTTTGCCCAGAAATCCAGTAGGTGGGAAACCGAGATTTTAATTTGCTACACTATCAGTATACAAGAATTTTCGGCGGATTGTCCGATGTGATTTACTGCTAAATCACTGGAAAAACGGCAAAATGAATCCAAATGTTCACTTAATCACTAACAAAGGAGTCATCGTACACCTTTAGAAAATAAAACACGTTTAAAGCAAATGTTCACGATTTTTTCTGAAAACGTCCACGTTGTAGGAGACGCCCAGACAAATGTCAGGTTTTTATTTTGCTTAATGTAGTGGTGCAGCTTGAGACTCCAGATGTTTGCGCAGTTATTTAATAAACCCCGAGCAGCAACTGCTTGGCAAATGTTAGGATACCGATACAACAGATGAGAAATGAGACATGAAGCATTTCTGAAATAACTATTAGCCTGGCTTGTATAGCCGCAGGCAGTTTGTTCACAAGCAAACCAAAAAGCCATTGATTAGATATTTACTTCTGACTTGCTAATGATCTCATATATTTCTGTTCTTATAG
>JANRMT010027041.1:47545225-47597051 GCA_026402145.1 Polypterus bichir lapradei | reverse complement strand
GCTTGTGTGTGTCTATATATATATATATATATATATATATATATATATATATATATATATATATATTTATTTATATAAAATTCATTTAAGTTGAAACATTAACACCACATTTCCCCATTTCCCAGTGGCCAGGGTCATTTTTTATTTCTTATCTGTTTCCAGTCAGGGTTTTTGGTTGATTGCTTTCATTATCCTCATAGCCCGTACTGTATGTGGCTGATGTATAGGTGTAGTTTTTCACCATTTTATAGAGCATCAGTGTTTATTAAGTTACAGAAGATCATTTGTGCACAGGTAAAAATTCTGCCTCATCCAATGAGAATTTGTATTCCAAACGATGGTTTTCCTAGAGTGATATAATGAGAGGACGACCCTGCAACTGTTTCATAGTATTTGGGCCTGTGACTGGTGGTTCTCGGGTTGATAATTCATGTACATAACAGATGCCAAGAGAATATAACATGAAATCGCACCCGGTTTAGTTGGATGTTTCTAAGAGGAAAACCCCATGCTTTAGGCAGTGACTAGAAACAAGCAGGGCAGGGGCTTCCTAAATGCTTTGCGTGATGGAGTTCTTCCTCCAGGAGGTCTTACCATTATGGAAATCCATAAGGATCATGCAGCCTCCAGTTGTGAACCCTGAGGTATCTTTGGAGTTAGCATGTGCTTAGCTGGCAAGTAGAGCAACTGTTGTTGAAACAGTCTACATGGCGGAAACTGTTTTGTTGTGTAGGCCATCTGTCACCAAAATAGAGACAAACCAGCCTGTAATGCATTTAGGAAGTGTTAGGTTTCATGTTATATTGCATTTTCCTTCCCCATATAAATAAGATGTTATTATAGTTATGCTGCGGTGGGTTGGCACCCTGCCCAGGATTAGTTCCTGCCTTGTGCCCTGTGTTGGCTGGGATTGGCTCCAGCAGACCCCCGTGACCCTGTGTTCGGATTCAGCGGGTTGGAAAATGGATGGATGGATTATAATTATGTACTTTGTCAGTCTGATCCAGCATTACAATCTACTGACTGTACCAAGCACCTTGTCATGGTGTATACCCTGAATTGTACTATAAAACAAAGACAGATTAATTAATGATTAATCTGCAGAACAAGTGTGTTTGTGACACATTCCTTTACAATGATGCTTTTGTTTTCTCCACTTGGGATTCACTCCACATCTGAACTTTAATAACATATTATGTACTATAAAGAACATTTTGGGACTTTGCTGGTACTACTGAACATAATGAGACTGTGCACTGCTGCCTCCTAGCTCTGTGAAGTTATGGCTCAGTTTCCTGGGTCAGTCACTTCCTCCGTGTGTGATTATCCTCCAGGTAATCATACTTTTTTTTTTCTCACATCCCACAAACATTTCTGCAACACTGACTGGTGATTTTCTGTGAGGTGGATTATGGGAGTTTGGGGACTGTGGCATGTGACAGAGTGGAGCCTCAGGCTGCTCAACTAGGTGGTAGCTCTCAACAACAACAATAACAACAATGTATTTCTTGTAAATCACACAAGGAATGCCTTATTGGGATTTAACAGGCCCTGATTTTTGCCAGTCCCCCAACCTTGACTCCCTGAGAGGACAACATAAAACTCCATTCGTGGGTAACTAATGACACAAAGCATGGACCAAATCATTCTAAAGGCACATTTATGGTCTGAAAATCACTTATATCTAAAAAAAATAAATAAATAAAATAAAATAAAATACAACAATTTGTTATTCTGTATCCTAAGGAAAACCCATACAGACATGGGGTAACATAGACAGTGGCCAGACTGGAATTTGAACACATTTTCCTTAAATCGTGAAGAAGGAACACTACATTTCCAGATCAATTCAACATCCTTCCATCTGCTGAACCTGCTTAGTCCAGCTATAAATTCATGGGAAGCCAGAGCCTGAGCCAGTGCTATGAGATGTAGCACCTCACAGCTGGTGGACCTCACAGCTGCATTTAATACAGTAGATCATAATGTTCTCCTTCATCGTCTTCACTATATAATTGGACTTTCTGGCATTGCTTTGGAGTGGTTCGAGTCCTATCTTACAGATAGGGCTGAGTATGTGGCCTTGGGGGATGCTAAATCTTGTACCCACACTGTCACCTGTGGGGTCCCACAAGGATCAGTCCTTGGGCCGACCCTTTTTAATATCTATATGCTACCCCTGGGTCATATTATCCGCAAGCATGGAGTTTCATTCCATTGCTATGCCGAAGACACGCAACTCTACTGTATGTGAGACTAGATTCGACTTCTCTTATACCTCCATCAACTCTTTCCTCTTGCTTGGATGAGATTGAGGCCAGGATGTCCAAGAACTTCCTCAAGCACAGCACTAAAACTGAAGCTCTTTTAATTGGCACCCCCCATCAACTTCGTTCCTCTGTAAATTGTATTTCCTTTTCTGACCGTACCATTACCCTCTCCCCTTCTGTTACAAATCTGGGTGTCAAGGTAGACTCCCATCTCTCATTTGATACACATGTCCATCACCTTTGTAAAATTGCATTCCTTCATCTCCGAAACATAGCCAAACTCCGTCCCTACCTCTCCCTCTGTGATGCTGAAAAGCTGGTTCATGCTAATGTCTCATCCAGGCTGGATTATTATAATGCACTGCTCATCTGGGTCCCCAGCAAGAGCCTTCAAAAGCTCCAACAAATTCAAAATAGTGCTGCAAGAATCCTGATGAGGGTGAGGAAATATGAACACATTTCACCAGTCCTTTGGTCACTTCATTGGCTCCCTATTCACCTCCGTATCAAATACAAACTCTGTTCGTTTACTCACCAGTGTATCCATGGAAATTCTCCACAGTATCTTAAGGAGCTCCTTATACTATAATCCACTGCAAGAAACCTCCGTTTTGCAAATACCTACCGCCTTCGCCCCCTATTACCAAACTTCGTACAATGGGTGACTCGAGCCTTTGCAGCCGCTGCTCCACGGCTCTGGAATGCCCTACCAGAGAGCCTGAGAACACAGCAGATTGTGGGCTGTTTTAAAAAACAGTTAAAGACTTTTCTATTTAGGAAAGCTTATTAACAAGAATGCTATAATTATTGTTGTTTTATCTTTGTTTTTATCTTGCGTTGCCTTTGTTTAAACTTTTTATGTAGCACTTTGAGGTTTACTGCTAATATGAAGTGCCCTTTAAATAAAATGCATTATTACTATTATTATTATTATTATTATTATGTAAGACAAGAACATACTCTAGAAGATGCCCATTGCTAATGAACCTGACCCAGAGTAACCAGAGAAAGATACATTTAGTATAAAGTAGGAGCACTGAGCAACTTTCAGAGGGGAATTTGGATCTATTTAGTAATGCTTGTTGAGTTAATGGGACATTTTACTTTGAAGACATATTGTCCATTTTTTGAATCAAACAAGATATTGTTCTTCAGAAAATGGTTTATTTTTTCAAAAGTTCAATAATAAATAGGGCAGCATGTTGGTGCAGTGGTTGGAGCTGCTGCCTCATGGGCCTAAAGTCCCCATTACTGGGTTCAAAATCTGCCCCAAGTCATTGTGTATGTGGGAAATAGGCACTTTCACATTTCTCTGTGGGTTTTCTTCTAGCTATTCTAGTCTTCTTTTTACATCCACAAAGGCATGGTGGTTAGGTTCCTTTTTCTACTTTAAATTTCCCTGTTTTTGTGTGGAGGTGTCAATGAATGGGCCCTTTATTGGACCAGATTTCTGGTCATGTCTGCTTCCTGCCTTACTCCCAATGCTGCTGACACAGTCTACGATCCTTGAAACTCTAAACCGGAGGAAGAAGGTTTGGGCATGTTATAATAATGAATAAATGATGTGACCTAAACATTTAAATACTCAATGAATTTTCTCCCTCTGTGTGCCATGCTTTATCACACAAATAGTAATTCATTTTTAACTCCTTTCAATCTGCTTTTAAAACTTGTGCAGTCACTCTGTTTTCTACCCAACCCAAAGCAGAAAAGGAGAAACCAACCCAAGAAAGGGCAGCAGTTCATGCCATGACTCAATCACATACAGACTCATGAGACCAATTTAAAATCGCCACTCACCAGACATCCATGTGATTAGGCTAGCATCTGTAATGTGGTCCTGGAAGGCCGTAGTGGCTGCAGGCTTTTGTTTTATCCCAGTGTCTTAATGCCAAGCTGGTTATTGTTGAAGCACTTACTCCTCAAGCAACATTTTTATGTTTCATCTGAGTTGTCTCTCTTGTTAAGATTCCCCGCCCTTAATTGCTTATTTTAGTCTTAATTAGCTGTATTTACTGTTTTAATTGCTAGCAATATGATGCAAATGACAAAGAAACCAGAAGATCTCTATTTAATTGTTTCCTTTTAAACCTGAATACATTGATCTGGTTTGATAAAATATTTGGAAGGAAACTGAAGTGAAAAAGGCGAAGGACTGAGAATTACACATTTGCTTGAGGCAATAAATTATCTGGCTAATATCCTTAGAAAGGAAAAAAAATATACAGGATAAGAATGAACTGACACGACAGTGTGAAAACTAAATAAAATTAAATAAGATGTGTTACTGGCAATGATTGGTTTCTAATTAAGCAGTCAGGTTGGAACAAAAACCTGCAGCCACTACGTCCCCTCCAAGACCAACTCTGCAGAGCCTTGATTTAGAATATGAGAGAAAACAATAATCACCTGGTCTGAAAATGCATGTTGACCAGGGGAGAACAAGCAAACTCCACACATACATCAGGATTCAAACACAGCTCGCCAGAGATACTGTATGCCATTCTTGTGCAAAAGTTATTGAACATTTTAACTTTCTCTTTTCTAGTACAGAACTGAAAGAAAAAAATGAAGGGAAGATCCAACCTGCAAATGTTGCAATCGAGCTCCAGCCTCACTATTCCAAAGGTGTTGGGCGTGTACCAAATTAATATCATTTTGGACCAAACTTTTTAAATGCCTGTCACACAACGTTGGTGTGACAATCCCTGCTAATCCACTAAGAGCTGTGTTTGGTGTACTCACAGATGGGCTTAAAGTGGAGAAGGACAAACAAACTGTAATTCTGTAATTGCCTTTACTTCACTACTAGCATGTAGACTTATCTTGCTCAACTGGAAGTATCCTAGCCCACCTCTTTTAAGTCAGTGGCTAACTGATGTTATATATTATTTGAAATTGAAAAAAAAACCAAATTCTCACTTAGGGGATCTGTTCAAAACTTTTTTTAAACCTGGCTGAAACTAATCAATAACATTTTAGAATAAGCATTTATATTGGGGAGAGAGACTCATTTCTCTCTTTACTACTCTCAAAAGTTTTACTCTGGCTGTTGGCCTTCCCCTCTTTCTCATGGTTGGGGGTTGAATTGAGTTTAGTTTTCTTAAGTTTGATTTGATTGTATGGGATGTTACATGCTTTTAATAAATTCAATAAAAGATTAAAAAAAATGAATGTAAAAGAAAGCTCTAACAAAAATAAAACATGAAATGCAAGACTGTATGACCTCTAGGATTAGCTACTTGTTTAAATCTAAAATAGCCAGGGCAGACATTGTCTACCTGTGACTCTAAATTAGAATGATGGAGTTCACGATAAAATTAATTACAGAAGTGGCAGAAATGTATAAAAAAATCAAATCAAATAAGAGTGAAAAATATAAACAATTATATTTTACCTACAACATGTATAATATGGCTTGAAAGTGTTGTAGAATGAATGTGCGATAACTGAAGGGGTTAAAGACAGACACAAATGGCTATGATGATGATGTACCTTACAAGGTTAAAATGTTTTCATTATTGAGCTGATGGTTATAATTTTGAAAACTGACCAATTAATAATTAAAAAATGTCACAAACTCTTCAAAATACGTCCTACTGCATTGTTAGTTTGAAAATGTCCACTGATTCATACATGCATTTCCTGCATTGATTTATTTCACCTAAAGTCATGTGACAGGTCGCAAAATATCCATCCATCCATCCACTTTCTGGACCTGCTTATTTCAAATCAAGCATTTCCTGTATTAGACCAACAGTCAAGGGACTGAAAGGTGCCTTTATATTTTAACTATCAACACTTTAGATGGAATTGAAGCATCACAAGGCATAGAATATAGCAAATGGGACTCTTGATCTGGATCTGACTCACCAACCTTCAGCCAAATAGACAATTAAACTTTACAACTAATTCTGGTAAAAAAATCACATCAAGAAAAAAGAAAAGCACTTGAGAAAATGTTGAATGCCCGCACTCTGGTTTTTTTTTTTTTTTTTGCCTCTGACAGTTGTTGTGAGTGGCCTAGGGTTAAATTGATTACCACAGCACTAGCTGTTCTTATCACTTCATTGCAGACTGTTGACAAAATTCCTTGTTTCATTTGTTGAACATACCGCACAATGGCAGAAACGTAACCCTCGTGAGGCAGGCCGCTGAAAATCTGGAGGAATAGAGTGGGTGAAGGTTGATTCTGCTGCATAAAGCCTCACAATGTGGTTTCAAATTAAAAGAGGACAAACATATATTAAATACATCATAGGAATTAATTTCCTGCCCTGAAATTATTCACGCAATGTCAGTTTCATAAATTATAGGAGTGACAGTACAACTAACTGAAATTGCTTCTCACATGCAAATAAAGGAAAATAAACAATAACACAGTTGCTTTAATTCATAGTTTCACAATACAGAGATCTTTAATGATTTAAAAAGACCCATTAAATAAAACTGCAGAAGAATGACATGGGAGTCATTGCCATCTGCTGGTATAAATCACATTCTTTTATTGAACCCTTCCAAGTCCCTGCCAGTATTCCATTATCAGAGCTCCAGGGCACAACAATAAAATTAAAAAACAAGAATGAAATGGTTGTTTTCCTACTGCTGTGTCTGCTTCATGCATTCTGTGCATCTCTGCCTTTGCTCTGTGAAGTTTGACGTGTTCACCACCTAATGCCTTCTCACTCATCCTTTGCTTTGCTTTGTCTGCCACTAGCTTGCAGTCTCCTCCCCACCTAGCTGAACATTTCAAATTTACCTTAAGTTAAATAATAAATGTTTATCAACTGAATTTCCTAAATCCAGATATCCACAAGGTTATATAGCCTATGCCAGGGACAATAATAATAATATTAATAATATCAATAATAATGGATAAGTATGAGGCAGAAACTAACCCAGCATGGATGCCAGGTCATCACAGGGTACACACAGGCACATGCATTATTTACTCCTGTTCATAATGGGACAATTTAGAGAAGGTTACATTTCAGCCTAAACTCCATATCTTTGGAATGGGGGAGGACACAAAGATACCAGGAGAAACCTCCTGACAGGCATGGTGAGAAAGTGCATAAGGGTTTAACTTTCAGAGCTATGAGGCAGCAGCACTAATCATAGTGCAGTAATTTATCACACTGCTATCTACAGATGCTATTTAAGTGAAAGCCGAGTAGCTTCAATGATGATACTTAGTGCCAGATGTCATATAAAAGGTAACGAGGAGGTCACCCTGCTTTTGTACCACCTCCAAGCCAGCAAAACAACCCATTTTCTTGAAGTTGTGATTGGGACCTGCTTGTACAGCATGCCTGCCATTGATGTTGCACTACAGCATGCTTACTGCACAATCACCCTTCAGATAGACCTTAGATGTGAGCATCACCAAAACAAAATACCAACAAATGTAATCATTTAATCAAAAAAAGTGAAAATGTATTCTTATTCAACAAAGGTTCTAATTAATTTTACCTTCTTCTTCTTCTTCCGGCTGCTCCCGTGAGGGGTCGCCACAGCGGATCATCTTCTTCCATATCTTTCTGTCCTCTGTATCATGTCCTGTTACACCCATCACCTGCATGTCCCCTCTCACCACATCCATAAACCTTTGCTTAGGCCTTCCTCTTTTCCTCTTCCCTGGCAACTCTATCCTTAGCATCCTTCTCCCAATATACTCAGCATCTCTCCTCTGCACATGTCCAAACCAACACAATCTCGCCTCTCTGACTTTGTCTCCCAATCGTCCAACTTGAGCTGACCCTCTAATGTATTAATTTCTAATCCTATCAATCCTTGGCACACCCAATGCAAATCTTAGCATCTTTAACTCTGCTCCCTCCAGCTCTGTCTCCTGCTTTCTGATCAGTGCCACCGTCTCCAACCCATATAACATAGCTTGTCTCACTACCATCCTGTGGACCTTCATTTCATCCATCCATCCATTCATTATTCTACCCGCTATATCCTCACTACAGGGTCACGGGGGTCTGCTGGAGTCAATCCCAGCCAACACAGGGCGCAAGGCAGGAAACAAACCCCGGGCAGTGCGCCAGCCCACCTCAGTCTTCCCTTTCACTCTTGCTGATATCCATCTCTCACAAATCCTGACACTCTTCTCCACCCTTCTTCCACAATAACCCATTACTCTGTACTGTTGATCCCAAGTGTTTAAACTCATCCACCTTCGCCAACTCTGCTCCCTGCATCCTCACCATTCCACTGACCTCCCTCTCATTTACACACATGTATTCTGTCTTGTTCCTACTGACCTTCATTCCTCTCCTCTCTAGAGCATATCTCCACCTTTCCAGGGTCTCCTCAACCTGCTCCCTACTCTCGCTACAGATCACAATATTAATCATAGTCCATGGGGACTCCTGTCTAATCTCGTCTGTCAACCTGTACATCACCATTGCAAATAAGAAAGTGCTCACAGCCAATCCCTGATGTAATCCCACCTTCACCTTGAATGCATCCATCACTCCTACCACAGACCTCACCACTGTCATACTTCCCTCATACATATCCTGTACAACTCTTACATACTTCTCTGCCACTCCTGACTTCCTCATACAATACCACAACTTTTCTCGAGGCACCCTGTAATATGCTTTTTCCAGGTCCACAAAGATGAAATGCAACTCCTTCTGGCCTTCTCTATACTTTTCCATCAACACCCACAGAGCAAACATCGCATCTGTGGTGCTCTTTCTTGGCATGAAACCATACTGCTGCTCACTAATCATCACCTCACTTCTTAACCTAGCTTCCACTAATCTTTCCCATAACTTCATGCTGTGGCTCATCAATTTTATCCCCCTGTAGTTACTGCAGTCCTGCACACCCCCGTTATTCTTAAATATCGGCACCAGCACACTTCTTCTCCACTCCTTAGGCATCCTCTCACTTTCCAAGATTCCATTAAACAATCTGGTTAAAAACTCCACTGCCATCTCTCCTAAACACCTCTATGCTTCCACAGGTATATGTCATCTAGACCAACGGCTTTTCCATTCTTCATCCTCTTCATAGCTGTCTTTACTTCCTGCTTGCTAATCCGTTGCACTTCCTGATTCACTATCTCCACATCATCCAACCTCTTCTCTCTCTCTCATTCTCTTCATTCATCAGCCTCTCAAAGTACTCTTTCCATCTGCTCAACACACTCTCCTTGCTTGGTTGTAAGTTTCCAACTTTATCCTTTATTACCCTAACCTGCTGCACATCTTTCCCAGCTCGGCCCCTCTGTCTAGCCAATCGGTACAGGTCCTTTTCTCCCTCCTTAGTGTCCATCCTCTCATACAACTCATCATATGCCTTTTCTTTAGCCTTCACCGTCTCTCTCTTCACCTTGTGCTGTATCTCCTTGCACTCTTGTTACTTTCTGCATCACTCACATTTCCCACTTCTTCTTTGCCATCCTCTTCCTCTGTATACTCTCTTGTACTTCCCCATTCCACCACCAGTTTTCCTTTTCTCCTTCCTCTGTCCAGATGTCACGCCAAGCACTCTTCTTGCCTGTAATCCTTACTACTTCTGCTGTAGTTTCCCAACTGTCTGGTAATTCTTCACTACCAACTAGTGCCTGTCTCACCTTCTCCCTAAACTCAACCTTGCAGTCTTCCTTTTTCAAATTCCACCATTTGATCATTGCCTCTGCCGTCACTCTCTTTCTCTTCTTGATCTCCAACATCATCCTACAGACCACCATCCTATGCTGCTTAACTACACTTTCCTCTGACACCACATTGCAGTCTTTACTCTCCTTCAGATTGACTCTTCTGCATAGGATGTAATCTACCAGTGTGCATCTTCCTCCACTCTTGTACGTAACCTTATGTTCCTACCTCTTCTTAAAATACGTATTCACCACAGCCATGTCCATCCTTTTGGGAAAATCCACTATCCTCTGACCTTTTTCATTCCTCTCCTTGACACCATACCTAACCATCACCTCCTTGTCTCCTCTGTTCCCTTCACTAAGATGTCCATTGAAATCTGCTCCAATCACCACTTTCTGCCCCTTGGGTACACTGTTCATCACTTCATCCAACTCACTCCAAAAATCTTCTTTCTCACCCATTGCACACCCAACTTGCGGGGCATATGCACTAACAACATTCATCATCACACCTCCAATTTCCAGCTTCATTATCATTACTCTGTCTGACACCCTTTTCACTTCCAAAATACTCTTGACATACTGTTCCTTCAGAATAACCCTTACTCCATTTCTCTTCCCATCCACTCCATGATAGAACAATTTGAATCCACCTCTGATCCACCTGGCCTTACTCCCCTTCCATTTTGTCTCTTACACGCACAATATATCAGTCTTCCTTCTCTCCATCATATCTGCTAACTTTCTCCCCTTACCAGTCATACTGCCAACATTTAAAGTTCCTACCCTCAGTTCCACTCTCTTTACCTTTCTCCTTTCCTCCTGCCTTCTGAACACGTCACCTCCCTCTTCTTCTCCATCTTCTTCTTCTTCTTCGGCCAACAGTAGCCCAATTTCCGCCAGAACCCTGTTGGCTAACAGTACTGGTGGCAGTCGTTGTTAACCCGGGGCTCGACCGATCCGGTATGGAAATTTGTATTGTTGTCCGCATATTGATTTGGCAAAATTTTACACCGGATGCCCTTCCTGATGTAACCCTCAACATTTATCCGAGCTTGCGACCAGCACGAAGAAACACACTGGTTTGTGCATCCCCTGTTGCATGGGTTGTTCGAATGAATGTTACCACCAATGTTAAAAATGCCAAACCTAACATGTCACAGTTATGCAACCTTTTAAGGCAGGAATGCAGCATACACCTCAGAGCCAAAGCTCTGACCTAAAGCTTTCCCTGCAATGTTCTGTGTTCTAGTGATGTCTGCAACACATGACAGTGGAAGAAGAGAATAGACATGTGAAAAATAATCAATAGTAGCAATGCTGAAAATATAAAGGCAGTAAGTTCAATATTCCTGTAGGACACACTTATAAAACAGTTTCTCTTTTCTAGCTGTAATATTGTTTTGTTCAGATAAGAAACAAAGGCCTCAGTGCTATGTTATTATAAGGCTGTGCCCTTTAGAACTTGATTCTTCTGCCAGTAACACAGGTATGATAATAAGAGATCATTGAAGAGGCAAAAACTAAATAAAAGAATCAAACAAAGATAGGACTTATGGAGCAAGTAAGGATGTTAGGGCAAAAATGCAAATGAATCAATGCATAAGGAGGTCTCAGCCGATGGCCGAGCATTCGTCATTGCCTAGCAATAGTAAATGTGCTGGACTGAAGGGCTCAGTCTAGTTTGATGCTCAAAAATTTGATTAATGGAATATTGTCATGATTACAGTTTTTTTTTTCTGTCAGAATACATTTTTCTTAGTATATTAAAATAATAATTAGCAGTTTACTAATTGTGGTAAACTCTAATGATCTGCAGGACGCCTCTATAAATAATTATTAAAGGCAGTATTTTTCCATTTTACTGGGACACCATTTTGTGGCCTGATTACTACACACAACCCAAGGGTTGCTGGGAGGCATGTTCCCTGGAAGTCACTCCAAATTGCTTCATCACCTCGATGGTATAAAGAGCTGCTGGGTGAGACAGTTCACTCTCTGAATTTTGTGGATATTCAAAAGACTCATAGCTTGTGATTCTTGGGTTTTGGTTTTGACTTTTGCAACGTTTGCTCATTGGTTTCTGAAAGATCTCCTTGGCGTAGGTTATGTTTCAGTTTCGTACCTTTCACCTCCTGGTCCTTTTCCTTTGTGGTCTACACCCTGTCAGGGGCAGAACAATTACTTAATTCCATATTTTTACAATCTGTTATTGTTACAACTTATCTCCATTGAGAGTAAGTATGTTTTATTCTGCCATATTATGCAATTTGACCAGTGTATGTACTGAAGCTAGAATTTCATGCATTTCCTGAAGTTAATAAGGTTGCAAAAAAGAATCACAGGAATGAAAGAGAACTGTAGGTTTAAAAATTATTTTGGGCCAGGTACTTATGAAAGTGTTTAATTTATATTTTCTATTAAAATTATTCTGTTTTTGGAAACCTTTTTAAAAATAATATTGGAATATGGATTTTGAGTGTATCATGAATGACAAACACGCCACCAGAGTATCCTTAACTGGAAAAGAATATATAGCAACTTTTCATAATCTATTCTGGGTTACTTATTATTTATTTATATATTCACACATCGTGGAAAAATGGGTTTATTCTGACAACAATTTTTTAACTTGCATTTTGTTTGTTTCTGATGCTGATTTAACCAATTGTCATATGAAACATTTATTTTATTAATTTATACAATAAAACCTAACATTCTCGATTTTGCTTAATCTTATTTGGGGTCATTGCTTATCCTAGTTGCACTGGGAACAAGGCAGGAAACAGCCATATTACTGTCTTACGGCACTCTCAAACTCACTCAAGGGCCAATTTGGAATCAGCAATTAATCCGACATGACTGTCTTTAGTGTTTTGTTTATTATTATGTTATAGGAACTCTCTAAATATTGTATCTCTCCAGTTCTCGATTGCTGGAAGCAATGAACAGTTGGCTGGAACTGGCCATAGATAGGACATCAGTCCATCCCAGGAAACACAAGTACACTCACACACAATTTTGCAAAGTCTTTAGACTTTACTATCCTATCAGTTTTTATTTTTCAAATTTTCAAATATCAGGATGTATTCTGCTGAGACAGTAGCCCTAAAAATTTTATGACATTCCTTTATTTCAGCTCTACCTATAATCTACATATACTGTTCAGAAAGTCTGTCGACCTTCTCATTAAGAAATGAGAGTTAGGCCCCAGTACATTATTTACTCACTGAAATCAATAGATTTGAACAATTTGTCATTCTTTGTAAATGGCATTAGTAGAATATCATATAGCTTTAAAACAAGAAGATAATAATCACTTCTTCTGACATTGTGCTTGTTGCAGGACTAGGGAATATATTCACCTGACTTTCATTTAGTTTCTTGTCAGGGCCGGCGCGAGTGCAGCTATCACATCCTGTTTAAAAGCTCCAAGCCATTGTTGAGGGCTATGGATTGCTGACTCTCAAGAGGTTTTTGTGACTGTTGTTATCTTTTAGTTAACCCCAAGTCTAATTCACACAAAATAAGGCTAAACTGTTGTTACAGGGAGCTGTACAGTGCAGTGAACAAATTGTCTCTTGCAAATGTATGTGTAAGTGTAATGTGTAAGAGCAAAAATAACGTTTGTGGTTCTAAATGACACAAAAAGACAGCTGCTGATAATGGCTGTTTGGAAAATTGAAAACAGTCATACAATGAACAATTCCAGTATCTCCCAATACGACTGGAAACATTTTCTGACACTTAATATTAATCATGCTGCTCATATTAAGGTTAATCTAGCACCATTTTCTCGAGGGGTACGATTCTATGATTACAAACTTCATATATTTTTCAAATGAAAGATGACATGCCCTCAAGAAATCTTAAACAAGCTATCAAACACCATGTTGCTCTTCTGCCAGCTTCAGAATACAAAGCGCAGAGTCAATCAGTCCTGAAATGAACAATTTGGCACCCAAGGGGCTACTTAGATAACTAGGAGTAGCACTTTTTTAGGCCAAATGCAGTGCTGTCTTGTTTTTGTAGGACAGACTGCTTTGAAGCATTAACGTATGAATGTTCAAATGAAAGCTTTTCAAACACTTCATTTCACTTTTAAATAAACATCTTCTCATAGCTTCTCCATCACACAATGTCTTCATAGTTTTATTTTGTTTTTGGCTCAGCCGCAGCTCCTTGTTGCTTGTTGTATTGGGGATTTTTTTGTCTCTGGATGCAACAAGAACCATGTAGACTGGATTAAGAAAAAGTGAAGACTCACTCATTTCCTAACCATATTGGAATGTTATATAACAGAAACCTTATAAAATTCACACAAGCTCTTTTTTATCCTTCTCACTTGTGCAGCGCAATATGGAAATCTAATGTTGTTGGCTCCTGAATGTGTGGTAGAATGGAAGATGTTATTAACATCAAATTAATTTTACAGCCCTCATCCTTAGCTTATGTGCCCAATGTTTTCGGGACCACTGGAAGTAAGAATGTCAAAAAAAAAATCTTCTGTATTATATACAGCTATGGGTATCTACAGGGATGAGCAAAATAACATAAATATCTACAAATACATTAATATTTAGAACTTAATAAGGAGTGTGGCCACACAGTGCTTTTAGAACACCTATTCAGTTTTCCTTGGAATACTATGTATAGTTGGGTAATGCAGCATTCTCTAGATAGCCAGAACTTTATTCGTCCCAAGAGGAATATCCTCCATTTCTCTGAGAAACAGTGAAGGCTGAAATTTACTACCCACTCTGTGATCCAGAACTTCCTATGAAAGTTCAATAATGCTTAGATCTGGTGATTATGGACACCATGGGAGGCATTTCAGCACAGCATGGTGTTCAAAAAACCACTCTAGAATTAGTTTAGGTTTGTGTGTAGAGGCTTTGACTCCCAATAATAAAGGCACCTTAGGAGAGGACAGTGTTTGCACCGTAGGGTGCAGCTCATCTTGTAAAATGACCTCATATTCCTTGGCTGTTACACAACCACCGGAGCAATCACTGGATGTAATAGCAATAATAATGAGATGGCCACACATGCCATTATGGATTCCCTGCCATGTTTAAAAGATGCCGATATAAATTGTCGATTGAGTGCAATCTTTGTACTTCCCCATATGTAAAACCAACCAGAATGTAGGATGCCACATCAGACTATAATTCTTTTTTCCATTGTTCTGGGGCATTATTGGATAGTAATGAAGTAGATGTGATTCTTGACTGTACTTGACTATGTTTTAAGAATAGTTATATTATACTCGAGTATAAAATTTTCTTGTATTTCATTACATTTTCAAACACAGATGGCTAGTTTTCCTCTAATGTATTTTGCTAGACAATATTAAACCAGAAAATGAAAGGGATACACAAATGTGCACAATGTTTTGCTCAGTCTGTTATCTAAAATACAGACTTCCCTTGGTTTAGGAACAACTGCTTTAGTAAAATTAATGTGTACAAAGAAACTGGGATGATTTTCAAATGTGCACTGGTGACGCCATCACCTGGTCATCTACATAGTCATTCTAAGTAGACTTTGCTGCAACCCACAGAACTGGGAGGGGCTGGATGTTGGCGATGTGCAATCAACAGCATTCAGTCCTGACCCACACACTGAAGGGAGGCGTACTTGTGTGCTGTGGGCCACCTTGTCGTGTGTGTCGTTATCCTGGGCATCAGGGCTCCAAAACAGATTGTTGGAAAAACCCAAGAAAAACCAAAAGGCCATTCCTTTTAATTTCAAATTAGAAGTAATCAAGTCTAGCTAAAGTTCTTTATTAAACATTATTTAATAAAGGGCAATGCTTTATTAGGAGTTTTTATAACTAATGTTCTGATTAAACCAAACGTCCATTTTCATTTACTTTGGAATTATTTGAACAAGAATGGAAGTCATTTTAGGCAGAGGCTTAAAAGTGTTTTTCATATACTGTAAATTATTTGCAATTTCTAGGTATTTACATTAAGAAAACTGACTTAATGAAGGAGTTTTAAGGAATGGATTATCTCCTTCTTAAAGTTATGGAAACCTGCTCACCTCTGTTAGTGCCTAATCCAATGAATTAAGATGTAATCATTTAGATGCAAGTTGCAGTTACGCTGTTCATACTTTAGTGATTGTAATATGACTCATACGCAAAAAAGGTAACCTGAATTGTTTCCATTTGCAAGCACGTTTTTCACTATATTTAAAGCAGAGATAGCTCCTACAGTTACTTGTACTTTGGAAATTTATCTACACTTTATATCAGACACTTTAAAATGTCTACTTGAGTAGTCTGCTCATGAGTAACATTTACTTGAGTCACTTTCGAGAATAGTATCTCTACTTTTACTCAAGCATAGCTGTTGGGTACTTTGTACAACACTTTCTGGGGTCCGGGTTCTGTGCTCCTTAAGCAAGAGTGTTCGTCTTAAGTGCTGGCCTTGGATACAAGAAGTTTCCAAATGGAAGCCCTACCATAAATTACACCTTGGTGAAGCCTCATAATGTAAAGCTTTTGTTAAACTTGGTCAAATAGGTGCTGATTCAACTCTGCAGTAATTTTCGAATCAGTAATTTTGTGGGATTTTGCAATTATCCTCTGAAATGTCTATCTGTCACCATTGATGAGCCACAACTTACAGCTACTATTGTCTTTGCCAGTGCGCTTTGTATGTGCTTGGGACATACAGTTGTTATTTTTGAGGCGGTTCACCTTGAAATAATTAATGTAAATGAGTGCAGACTATTTGGCTTATTTGTTAGCTGCTTCATGTTGTTCTGAGAACTGACATATTAAATGGCTAATTTTAAGGCTCCTTTTTACACCTTGCTGTTTGGTAATCAACTTAATATGATTCTCTTATGATTTACTCGAGAATTTTAATTCTTTTTCACATGGTGTTTTATATATATATATATATATATCTCTTGAGGAAACTATAACTAAAGTTATATCTTTAATCAAGCTTCCCTGCAGGGCTTATTGGATTCTTCTGCTTCATCAGTTAGCCTAAATGATTTTTATCTCTTTCATTCTTTGAAATTTTAGCTTACTGTCCAAGCAATGAATATGCTTACTGTAAGGAGCTCAATTAATGCTAAAGGACATATCTACATTTTAAATAGTAAAATATATACAAAAAAAGTAAGGAATATATTGTATTTTCCATTTAATTTCAAATTGTGATGTTATTAGAAGAGGATCTTTTGTTAGATTTTTTTAATTGTTAAACTGACATTATGTAAGGTTTAAATAGGAAAACATAGTAACTTAAGGCAGGGAATTTCATTTTATCACAGTAAAAAAAAACAAAAATTACGTAAGTCTACCTGTGAGATGGCTAGCAGCATTCTAGTATCAGCTACTACAAATCACATTTGCCAAGCATTATTGTAGCCTGGTGTATGCTGAGCAGAAATTGCCATATTTTGGAACAGCATTTTAGGCTTCTGGCACCACAGCCATGGAACATGAAATGCGTGGAAAGCGCTAGTCTTTTACTTGAGTGGTCTTCTCCACAGATCTCCTATTATTCAGCTCTCTCTCGCTTTCATTTAAAATATTTTGTTTTACAAGATCCAACTTTGAAGTCTTAAGCATCCTTTATATAAAACCGAGAACGTATTTTTTCTTCACTTGCCTGCCTCTTTTGTATGCTGTTGTTAAAAGGAAGTACCCTTTACTCACCTTAAGTGTCCACATGCCTGCCACTGAGAAATGTTTATGTAGTAATAATGAAAGGCAAATGAATGCATTCCTTGGGATTGCATATGCAATATACGGCAGTGTCGTGACCTCTGTTATCTTATCACAGGAGCAATACATATGCCTGAGTGTGTCACAGTGCTATGGCCTTAGTGTCAGATTCAGTAATGAAGTTCTTGCAAAGGGAGGTGAATAGTCCTATATTCTCCTTCTGAATAATCATTCTTTTGGGAGTCCTGACTTTTCAGAAAAATGAAAGGGTTTGTCTTTCCTACTCTTAAGCCTTGAAAGTGTAAGATGTGAAAATGTCAGCAAACTGTTATGGTGTGGTAAACTTCGAGGATTTTTTATTATTGAAATAATTTATTTCTGTACTACAGTTAATTGTTTTTGTGGGGGGTATGCCATCAGAGAATTATAATAGTATTTTGAATGTACATTTTTTATGAAAAAATGTACAAAATGATTAGTGGTACTTTTTTATTTTGTATATTACTATTTTATTTGTTGCAGGAAGAGCCATTTTGTGGCTTGACTGCAATGATGTGACCCTCCATTACTGGATTTCCCAGAATCCGGGCTACGTGACGCTTTATTAACAGGTGCAGCATATTAGTTGGCGCCCGATATTGTGATCTTTTCATAAATCTTTTTGCAGGTGTTTTTCTCACGTAAAATGTCTGGTTAATTTATTTTTGGCTCTGAAATTTCCACTTTCTGTACTGATCTGGTTTTGACCCACATTTATTGATCTCCAGGTTTTGTCTTTGTTTTTTTTATCTCCCGGCCTTTTTCCACTGCCCTTGTGGCTTGCTACATCTCCCACCTCTTTGGCAGAACACTTTGTGCTTGTCACTGACTGAATTTTACAAGAGTCTACAGATTTCTCTTGTTGCAATGGGTTCAATGCCAGTTTTAGGGCAGTCACAGGAGATACTCTGCCATTTAAGAAGCTACAAAAAATGATATGACAAAAATAACACTCAGGTAAAAAGGGGATGCATACGCATCGCTACTCTAGTTACTATATATCTAAGGATGCACATACATAAAAACATGGCTATAAGCACTTTTACAGGCATATACTGGAACAATTCTGTGACCTAAAAATGCCGTCAACATGACAGTGAAGGCAATAACTTGGAAGAAATGAAAGGCATTTTATGTGACTTCCATTATAGTGACCACCATCACAAGATACATGACAAAACAAATAAGAACAGTATGTTACGTAGTCAGATCATTTTTGAAAGTAACAAGTAACCCAACAGAATACTTATGTTACTGATTTAAAAACACCTACATTACTTTTAAAAAAACAGATATGCATTACTGCATTACTATGGAAACTTATTCCTGACACTGCAAAATAAAATAAACATAAAGTATTAACTGTACATCACAGATTACTAGATGTTTGAAAATTGTACGGGAGTATAAAAATGAAATGCCACTTATTAGTGAGAAGAATTCATTCTCACCTCATAGAGGGATTTCCATCACAACACATACTGTCCTGCACAATAGCAGTAAATTAATGTGTGGTGGTACTGGGAATGTTCATGAACAATTATGTAATGACATGGACAGCATGGGTTTTGAAGGTCAGGTTTTAATGTAAAGGTGGTAGGCTGTTTTTGCATTATAGAATTATAATAAGCTACATTGTAATGAAAATGTGAACTATTGTGAGGTAAACAGCCATACAGATATGACGAAGGAAGCTGATGGCATGAAACATCCCAGTTCCTCTAGTAACCTCTGGCAGCAATCTCCTGCCTCATCGAGTCTGTCCTTTTCATTATGGCTTAGTTTTATTTGCCCCTTGACCTTGCTGTGTAACACATTCTGGCTAATAATAGGCGTACAAAAGGTGCTTAAGAGTAAACCGCACACAAATATAACAGAAAGCATTTTTCATTCAGACGCTTCTAAATGCATTAACTCCGTCACTTTTCAATGTCGTTCAAAGCAGCACCGTATGAATCATGAAATCTCAGCTTGACATTATTTCAAAAATTCTAAGGGAATGAGAACTGATAAGCTATTTTCTAAGGTTCTTATGAATAAATGACTGTCATAACCATAGGAAAGATGCTGTTTTCTCAACATTTCTGACATGCTTGAACGACTAGTGCAAGTGATGCCAGTCCACCCTCTTTTGTTTAGCCATGGAAAACACATCTGGAGGCAGAAGATTTTCTACAGCAAATCATTATTTGTTAAAGACTGGGGGATGAACGCACACATTTAAGTACGTTGCATCTCTGAAATTTGTTTTCTCATTGAAACACTTCTAGAGTCATAATATAAAGATGATAAATAAGTACATAGAACTTGAGGGACATTTGATGTGGATTATTTTTTGTGTAGTGCTATTCACTGAATGTAATCACAGAGCGCTGTAAAAAATTCCAAGTTAAAATACAAGTAGATATTATATTAATTATGAAACACAGAACTAGTACACATAAAAATACAGATTTATTAAAACACAGAACAAGATAGAAACTAATTAAACACAAATTTAAACCAACAATGTCTGTCCATTAATTAACTGATAAACTATAGCTAGTTGACAATGGAGGAGATTAAAACTGTAAAAGAGAAAATCAAAACAAATTCACAGTCCTGTAGACCTTGGCCAACTGGCCACCTACCTGCTCCTGGGTTTTCTATAGTGGAATATGTGCAGCCTATGCAAACTGATGAGAGAATCTTGCCATCCAATGATTCCAATGCCCTTTTATCTGAGATGACTTTTCCATATGCAGGAGAGACGCCTGGCAGTGGAGCAGCAGCACTAAGTACCATATCCAGATACTGAGAAGAGAAACAGTACAGAGGAGGGATAGGGATAGTAATGATTTATAAATATTGTATTACTTATAATTCAGTACAAATGACTAGCAAACAGCTGATCAGCAGCTCTAGTCAGGGTATGCTAGACTAAAGCAGTGAGTCATCAGTCTGGATTTAAACTTAAGGGGCATCTCTTATATAAGTATGCAGATCATTCAATAGCCTAGGGGCCCTTTAACTAAAAGCTAAACCTCTCAGTGTTATTTTATTAATCCTTGGAATCTTAAGATCTTAATGTGTACTTTGGATTGTAAGTAATTAGATAAGTAAGCAGGGTCTTGGCCATTGAAAGTGTTACTGGCATACAGTGTGTATGGTAGATATGCAGTAGTAAAATCATACAGGATTAAGGGGGTCATGTCATCACCTGCTTAGACACTGCCAACTACCTGCTTAGAGGCATACAAATTAAAAGATATTTGAAAAATATTTAGAGTACCTAGAGAGGTAGGTATAATATCTGCTGAAACCAGCCCGTTTACCAGTTTAGCTGCTGAAATGGAAAAGCAAAATGAAATGTAAGGTTGTACTTAAATTAACCAAACGTTTCTTCAGTGTTTCCTGGATGTAAGGAAATTGATGTTCAAAGCAAAAGAGATTATGCTTTCAATTTGAGTTATACGGTTATAAAGTCACTTCAGCCATAAATATACTGCTTCCAAATTGCTGTAATTAAACAGATCTCTACTGGTGTTTTTTAATTGTGTTTTGAAAAAAATGAATAAAGGTGTAGTTTGTCTTTATTATGCCCAAATAAATTAAAAGTTTGGTGTAATAGGATCAGAGCCATGGTGACACGCTCGGTATGTCCAGCCATGCACCAGAGGGATGCCGACTCCTCCAAGTGCCATCTCAGGCTGCCTCCCAGAACAAGACAGGGACGCAATGGACACAATTGGAGCATGAAAAGGACAATGGCTAAGAATTATGAGCACAGACAAATAAAAAATACTTTATAACTAGGGGCAGGACTAAGGACTAAGGCAGGACTGCCTTACTTTTGTAAGCAAGAAGAGGCCATTCAGTTCATCAGGCTTATTTGGTTGCATAACATGACACACCCAAGGCAATGGTCTTGATATATGTTTGAAAAAGCAGAGATTAGATATAAACACGAAAAAAAATAAGTAAAAGTACTAGACAGAGGCAAGAGCCAAAGAAGGCAGCTACTAATCCATAAATCCTATATGCTGTAACAGTGACCTTAACTACCCAGTACAATGCCACAGTGGACAAAATCAACAACGACAGTGCGTTTCTCACAGGAAAATAATGTTGGGGAAAACACATTAAAAGTACCGTATGTTACGTAGTCAGATCACTTTTGAAAGTAACAAGTAACCTAACAGAATACTAACTGAAAAGATTACAATATGCAAGCTTTCAAGGTAGCTCAGGCCCCTTCTTCAGGCAGATGTCTTGAAAGCTTGCATATTGTAATCTTTTTAGTAACAATGATTATTGCAGCAGTGTAAGGCAAGAATCAGACATAGTGAATGGTATACAAGTCCTTTGCATGGCTCGGTCACACAGTCAAGCAGTAAAGAGTGTGCTGCATGCAATCCAGCTAACAGAAACCTATAAATAAAGGGCTGGTTCAGTTTTCATCCAGTTATTTGCTATTGATATTTTGATACAGTTTGACTTTTGGAGCAGCAGCTAGTGGTCATACTGCGAATCTTTGGGGGCTCATTTTCAGGACAGGAAAAGGGGATAGATGTTTTATACTAAACAGTACATGAAGGACTAAACATATTTTTAAAGTACAGGGAAATTATGAAACATGGCTGTGTTTCTGGTCAGTTTCATAATGATTCATATATGGGTTTAGGATTTAATAACAAATGCTGGCCAGTGAAAGGTGCAGTTTTTCATTAAAAAACAAGAAAAAGTAATGTAGTTCATTAAACATTACAAGACTCAATATGACATATTTAGTTATTTGTTTTGTAAGAAATGAGTAATATAATTAAGTTATTTTTAAAAGAAACATTCTCCAACACTTCAGGAAAGAAATGCACAACGATAAAGTAGAAAGTACAAAAGCAAACAGAATCTGAACAAAAAGTCTGATGCCACTAGGCCTGATGACATGGAGATGTGACTCCTTCTTTTTCTCAATTGTTCTCACTCTGTCAAGCCAAAAAGTGCTAACATTCAACTCAACTCAACTCAAAATCTTTTGCCTTTGAAAAGTCTCTCGTTTTGTTAGAGAGATTCAAATCTTGTATGCCAGTGTGTGCTCCACCGTTTTTTTATTTTGACGAGATGATGCTTGTGTTACCAGCAATGGATGCTGTTGCTAGAAACAGTATGACAGCCACCATGAAAAAACTCAGGAGTGGTCTCCCCTAGACTTTCAGGTATGGCGATGGATAGTTGAGGAGTAAACTGCAAGACAATGATTATATTTATATATTATGTACATTAAAAAACCATCAACAACAAATCAATATATTGAACAATTACTATAAAAGTAAAGTTGAATAAATCAGTCTCTGCAGCTGCATGAATAAAAGCAAGTACCACTTCTGGTTAATGGAAATATCCCATAAGTTGAGTGATATCTACATTTTGTACCTTATACTTGTATGCAAAATTTGGTTGACCTAAGTGAAAGGTACTGAAATTATCGTGTTTACATACACACACACATATATACACATACACACACAGACAGACACATAGACTTAATTCCAAAAACGATATTTTCGGACCCAGGGAGGTCTAAAACGTTGAAATTCATCAAAATCTCGAAATTGAATTTTTGTAGCATCCAATACTTTCCTGTACTTCGTATACGAGAAAGTCAGGGAAGTCTAAAACGATGAGATTCATCAAAATCTCGACATCGAATCTTTGGACAATTACAATACTTTCCCTACACTTAGTTTACGAGAAATTAAAAATACAGAAAAGTGTGGCAATCTAAAACAAAATTGCACTAAATTAATATAATGCAAATAATAGTAAAATTGTGCAAAATGAAAAAAACAAAAGAAAATTGCCAAAAAAATGTATTTCACAATGTATTTAATTTGCAGTAGTTAATACTGACATTGGAAGTCACTCTCATCAGAGGTAACATGAGATTCACTACAAGCTGGTTAATGACACTAGAACTGAAGGCAATACAAAAAACTGTATAATCACATAGGAAACATTGGCTTCTGTTGGTGTTGTGTTATTTTCCTTATTTATGTTTACATTTTTTTCCGCATCTTCTTTGTTGTTATAAAGCATTATTGTTCATGTTATTGTAATTATGTATTTTTGTTAACATTGCTGTTTTTTGTTATTAATTAGTAGTCATCTACAGTATGTATTGTGTTTTTATGTTCTTTGGTGTTCCTTGTGCTTTGTGGGACGTGCCTTAAGAGGCGGGGCCGCCCTCAGCGTATTTATTGTGAGGCCTGGGAGTGAATCCTACAGTGAATCATTAACAATTAGAGGGTGCTGTTCTTGTGACTTCTTGGATTTTTCATCTTTTATTTGATTTGGATGGCTGGAGTGCAGTTTTAGATTTGTTCCTGTGGGTTGCCTTATTAGGCAAACCCTTTTTGCCTTTGCATTGTTGCCTTGATACTTTTTTTTGTTCTTTTTTTTTCTTTAATTGAAATAAACATCATCATTTATGAAGATTTTGGATTGGACTTGTTTCACAAGCCAGGGGTTTTCGTAGTTCCTCTCCCTTGTGAGGCATTTATGTGTATTTTGTACAATTTTGAGGCATTTAAAAATAACTTTTGAGCTTTTGAAGCCAGATCCCCTTTTTTCAGACTTGCCTACACAGTTTTAATAAGTAATACATGTAGACCTCAGTGTTAACGTTTGCAGTAAACCATCTATTGGAATGTGTCTTGTAATGCATGTAGTAATGCATTGCATTTGTCAGTAAAACAGATGGTGCATCTCAAACATTAGCACTGCTTTTACAAGCCCTATATTAAATGGCATTTAACATAGACATAGCAAGTGGATGGACACACAGATACACAGACAATTGCCTTTTATTAAGGTGAATGAGGAAATCAACGTGGCAAAGGGCAAATGTGATGATGTTTTGCTTGGTGTGAAATTTTGGTTTAAGTACTTCTCTTAAGATGGCCATTGGTAGATCTGTTTCTGGCTTCATTAAAACTTTTTAATGATAATATGGTTTACTGTGGACGTAATTTACAATACCACAGAAGGAGGAGAGTCTCTAAATGGGTGAAAAAGGAAGTTAACCAGGGAGGGAACAAGTTACAGTACATGAGTAAGATTATTATTTGAATGTCATAAAGACAGATTTCTGTCACGGATAATCAATGGAGGGGTTAGTGTTGAGAAAAGGGAGTGAAGTAGCAAATAGCTCACTGATACATCTGAGAGATGGATGAAAACCTGCCGAAGTGCTTTAGAAATATATGTACAGAAATTCCATTTTCAGTAAATGTGAAGGTTACACTGCCGTGACTTTTTATTGCTTTGTGAAATCCAGTTTTACAATTATGAGAGGGACTGCCATGGAAGGCATCACTTGTCATAGGCTGCATGTCTCTGTATTCATCATCAGCCCCAAAAGATAACTATAACACATTCTGTTCTATTAAACTTCATCACAACGGATTGCTTTTGGAGCATATAGTTCATAATTCTGTTTCAAAGCGTTCTCTTTTACTGCCCCAATAAGCTAAGTCATTTATTGGTAAGTATCAACACATAAGCAACCCACTGATGGCAGATTTTTATTTTTGGACTTTTCTTGTTTCTGTGTTATGTATAAATTATACCTAAGTTTACAATGCTGTTGATCCATTTTTGGCGAGTAAGTACAATAATGAGTGGTTTAGATCTGTAGCTATCTGTAGTTATTCTTATATACGCGTATTTCACATTCACGTTCATAATGAGAATAGGATGTCCTCAGTACTTTTCTACAAACCAAGCAAGTGTCCATGTGCCTTCATTACTATTTAAAATTAAAATTAATGTTGACGCTTGCAAATGTAAGACCCTGGTGACTCTTTTCTCCATTTGGTGTCATTGCTGTGGGCCTGGGGATATTTAAGAAATAATCGTATAAAATGGGAGATCTAGAACTTGCTTTGCACCAGATGCTTATGTTAGATAGTCAGACTTTCTGCATATGTCACACAGGCAGTGGCACAGTCACTCAGATGTGAGGCTATCCACTGATCCCACACATTAAAATTGTTTGATTTAACTGTGTATCTTTGAATAGTAAATGGAAAAGAATTTCAGAAGTTACACCTTAAGTGTGCCAAATATGAATTCTCAAAACTTTTTTTGTGAACAGCCTTTTAGTATTATATGATAATTCTGAAGGAAGCATATTTTAATTAATTCAAGTCAAACATACTTGTAGGAGGGGGCATTGTGATTTTTATTTTCAGGTTAGGTTCCTACACTAATTATGTTTGCATTTATACATAAATCTCCAGGTGGAATACTAGCTAGTAGTTAGTGCTGCTATCTCGTGAATCCTGTATTTGAATCTTGAACTTTGCTTGGGGGCGCAGTGGTGGCACTGCTGCCTCACAGCAAGGAGACCCGGGTTCGCTTCCCAGGTCCTCCCTGTGTGGAGTTTGCATGTTCTCCCCGTGTCTGCGTGGGTTTCCTCCGGGTGCTCCGGTTTCCTCTCACAGTCCAAATCCAAATTTTAGTTTGGCGATTCCAAAATTGTCCCTAGTGTGTGCTTGGTGTGTGGGTGTGTGTGTGTGTTTGCGCCCTGTGGTGGGCTGGCACCCTGCCCAGGGTTTGTTCCTGCCTTGCGCCCTGTGTTGGCTGAGATTGGCTCCAGCAGACCCCCGTGACCCTGTAGTTAGGATATAGCGGGTTGGAAAATGACTGACTGACTTTGCTTGGAGTCTGCACATTCTTCACATGTGTCCATTACATGCTGAGTTACTGCACTGATAAAGACAAGAGCACACCCAGCATGGCTTCTGTATACCAGTTGTTCCATAGAAGGAAGAGGCAACCCTGTGCGACACACCATTTAACTGCAGCTGGCCACGAACCCACCATGATAATACAGATTAGAGCAATACTACGCACCATGCAATACACAGAAAAAGCAAACAAAATGGGAAATCATCAAAGTTTAACTTTATGAATCTGTAATCCCAAAAGGAAAATCCAAAGAGACAAGCAAATGATCATACGTAGAATAACAAAATGAGAGATGCAGATACTGTAAATCCAAAAAAAAAAACAAATCCAAAGGAGACAATAAAAACGCAGGCAATAAAAAAGCATCTAAAGAAGAACCAAATCATTAAAGGAAAATGTTAAAAAAACTTAAACCATCAGAACAAAAATGCACTAATAGAGGGGATTCCAAATTGTTTTTTTTTTTAGATAAATACAAAACAATGCTGGAGCAAAGTTCTCAATAAATAAGGGATCAAGTATCTGAGGATGCTGGTGGAAAGTAAGAAGAATTGTATTTAAGACTCAAGCCAAGAAGTGCTTTGTCTTGCAAAGAGTTTTGGGATTCTGGAACAAACTACCAAATCATATAATTGAAGGGGACAACTTTTAAAAATAATCTGGATGAGAGTTTGGAAAAATCTAGTTATTAGACAAACAGACCAGCTGGATGGAGTGAATAGTGTCCAAGGTATGTTCAAAGGTGTTTTATCGTGAAAGTGTCCACGAAAATATACTTTAGCTTCCTAAGCTACTTTTATATTGGTGGACAAGTTAATCCCAGAAATGCCTAAATAACGTTTCTGAGCTTACTAGCTTTGTTGTGCCATACTTACCTATGGGATCCCTAAAGGTGTTATATAAATAAAATGTATGAAAGACAGTTTTGAGTGTATGGATTGGAATATACTGCTGGAGTCACAGGGGAATGGTGCAGACACTGACATTGACAGGGTGGCTATCTGCACATTGGACTACATACATTTCTGCAGGAATATTGTTGTACCAGCAAGAACTGTTCATAGCTTTCCTAACAATAAACCTTGGATTACCAGTAACATCAAGAAATTCCTCAACCAACAAAGGGAGGCTGGTGATACCGAGAAGCTTAAGCTGTAAAGTATAACTTGAAGAGGAACTTAAAGCAGGCAAAAATGAACTTTAATGGAAATCTGGAGATGTGAATTCAACACAATAATATCAAAGAGGTGTGGAGAAGATCATTACTGGCTATAAAGAGAAGAGGAGGTCACCTGTTCCCTCTCCTCCTATTGCAGAGGCAGACTTTGCTCCTCCACAATGCTGTACCCCTGGCATTGTTGCTGCAATATCTGCTACACCGGGTCCCACTCACCTGCTCATCACAGCAAATGAGGTAAGGATGGAGCTGAGTAGGTTACACCCTGGAAAGGCAGCTGGTCCAGATGGTATGTGTCCCAGACTGCTTAAGGAGTGTGCAGATCAACTTGCTGGGCCTCTATAGATGTTGTTCAACCTGAGTCTTCAAGGTGGGAGGGTTCCAGCTCTGTGGCAAACATCATGAAGACACTGCAGCGGCTGCTTCTGAGTCGCCTCAGACCACAAGTTTAGTGTGCATTGGTCCCCCCCCAGTTTGCATACCAGGAAAACATTGGTGTTGAGGATGCAATCCTCTACAAGCAATAACAGACCCACTCCTTTTTGGATGAACCACAGGGTTATGTGAGGATTATGCTTTTCAAGTGAATTCAATGCCACCCCTCCATTCTTAACAATAAACTGGAAAGGATGACGGTGGATTCCACCTTTACCTTCTGGATTCATTACTACCTGACTGAACGACTTCAGTTTGTCAAAGTGGGGAACTGTGTCTCTGGGATGGTATTGTGCAACATTGGGCCAACACAAGGGACTGTTCTGGTGCCATTCCTGTTGACATTATACACAGCAGACTTTAAATAAAAGTCAGACTTTGGTCACATTCAGAAGTACTCTGATGATTCAGCTATTGTGACATTTATAAGGAATGGGAAGGAAGGGGAATATAGGGATCTGGTTGGAGCTTGCAGTGGCTGGAGCAATAAGAGCTGCCTGGTTTTGAACACAACAAAGACCAATGAAATGATTGTGGATTTCCGCAGGTCTTAGCATCCCCCTTCAGCTTGGGGAAGAAGATATAGACCATTCTTGACAATAGCAGTCACCCTCTCCACAACATTTTGGTGGGTCAAAGAAGTAAATGAAGCAGTCGTTTTCTCTTACTTCACTGTAGAACAGCACACTTTAGAAGATCACTTGTTCCTACTGCTGTGAGATTTTCTAATGCTGTTGTCAATACAAGTGATTCATGACCTGGTCACCACTCTTCCTTCCATCACTGTAACAACTGACCCATTTGTACTTTTCTACTATTTATTTATTTATGTCATCCTTGCTTTTATAATAATTTTTATCAATTTTTATTGAAGTGTTTGAGCTACTGGATACTTGAATTTCCCTGAGCAGAAAAACAAAGTATCTATCTATCTACAGTATCTATCTATCTATAATAACAGCTGGCTACTTTGTGAAGGGATTTTAACAGGTAACATCTGCATTTCTTAACGGTTTTGCTCTCAGTTTCTCCCACTGCAAGAGTTGAGCCATTTCTAACAGTGACTTAGTTACCCCAGAAAGGATTTTAAACAGATATACATAAAAGGGAGTGGCTGCCCTCAAAAGACTTGCACTAAATGCCATAACAAAGGCCTGGAGCCTGGCATCGCACACTACCATCTGCCCTCAGTTCGCTACCTATGAATAGGCTAAACCTGAATGAGCACAGCTTGTTATACTAATGAACCTTTAAACATGTATGTCCTGGTGCAGAATCCTACAGGATATATTTCAATTCCGTATCCTACAGAACCTTTGACCCTCTGATGAATGTTAGTGTCAGTAGATACACAAGGGAGTTTCAGTGAGATAAAAAACAACAAACTTTACTCCAATCTAAACTGATGTTTATTTGCAGAAGACCCAGACTTATCAAACACTAGAAGTTAAAACAGAAGAATCTAAATTACCCGAAAGGATTCAAATCAAAGTCCATACAGCACAATTCCCGTCAGATAGTTCATTTGGCTTTATAGCTGTTATAGTCTTTATCTTCTGAACCTAGCTAATGTGTTCATTTAAGGTGCAAAGCATTGCATCATCTTTTTCCTCATAGGATGGTTGTGATGCAGGTGAACATCTGGATGCTGTATGTGGAGATGTTGAAGTGCTTCCAAATCCTCTCCTTTATAGGGTTGACTAAAAGATCCCAAGCACTTATTTCATACCTTCTTACAAGGATACTGTGACCACTGGGGTATTACAGCACCCCCAAAACCCCAACACAACTACACATACACAAGTTATGGGTTCAAAAAATAATTGATTTGTCAGTTTTTCTCTCTGTTCATTTCTTTTCTTACTCCACACTTCCCAGACGAGGTTTGTCCATCTTCCACTCTAAATCACCTGGATGAAGTTGGGTGGCTTCTTTTATCTTAGACCCAGGAGGGCATAGCCTATTGGAAGCTCTTCCAGGTCAAGTGGACAGCACTCTCTGGCAGCACCCCTGGAACCCAACAAGGCTGCTCCATTGGGACTACAGTTCCCAGTATACCTTGTGATGTCCATACTGGTAGTGCCACCCAGGAATGCTGCCTCCTCACCCATTGGGGGAGCATGTGCTGTGCCTGGTTGTCTCCCCCTGTCCTTCTATCACACTGCCCTCCTGGGTATTGTTTCTTGGTTCAACTCTGCCTGGATGCCAGCACTTCTGCACTGACATCTGTCAATTCCTGGCTAAGGCAGGGAACACCCTGCCACTCTTTCTGTCTGTTTACCACCCAGGATTCCCTGCCAGATAAGGGAATGGAGTCCATCCTGTCATCCAGTACATGCGCTGCTCGTTTATCTGCTCTTAAACTTATACAATCTAATACTTATACCACTTATTTAGTATTTGCTCTTACATTTGCTTATCTCCCAATATCCTTCTAGTGTATTTGCATACAGTATATTCCAATATCCTCTTCCTCTTGAAAAACATTTAGCTATTCCCAATCCTTCTGTCCAAAAAATACACTTGGCTGTTAAACTCCTGTTTAAATACACTCAGAAATAACGCCAGTCTTCCCTTATGAACTTCTACAATGCTGTCTTGTCAACAGTTTATTCACTTAAAAGATTTATCTTATCTAAATAATCCTGTAAGAAATCCTAATATACACACAAATTAAATAGTAAGAGTGTTACTTATCAAACTGTAAAAAAAAACACTATTTTTCCACCCTAATATAAAAGGCACTGTCCAGACTCAACTAGTTTAGGACTTTTGCCCTTCCATCAGATGACATCTGGGTAATACGCATTGCAGTGCAAGATACATAGAACAAGGAGCTGTAGGCCGGCATATGGGATGGAGCACCAGCCTATTCTTGGCATTGCTTACATTGGGGTACTCTGGTATGGTATTCCACTCATAACCTAAAAAATGGTGTTTTTAATTATAAATTGGCATTATAAGTGTGGGCATGAGTGTCCCCTGTGACTAATATTCCGTCTAAGGTTGGATTCTGCCTGGTGCTAATTGTAGTAAGTAGATGTATTAGTTCCTCTGCTTAGATTGCAATTTACTTACTTTGATGTTTATATCTTCCATTTGTATTGATTATAATTTATTAAATATTATTTTATATATGTTGACCTTCTTGTCATTGGTCACACTACTTTTAAAATGTTTTTCGGGAAAGCTCACTATGAATATTGTTATATAAACTAAAGACTGTTAGGCTGATTAGCATAGACCGGTACCGTACAGAATACAGTATGTGATGCACTCATGGGTGGCTCTGGAACACCACTGTCATCCAGCACTCCTCAATATCAGGTTTAATAGCTCCTGGGGTGGGTTTCACACGAGTCTGTGATGGTCTGGATTGGGTCCTGTGATGATCCAGATCCGCTTCAGCCTCTCTGATTGCTTCTGGGAGCTTCTGGAATCTGGAACCATTACTAACATACCTGAGGATGAGTCTGCCAAATAAGGACATACACAGAAAGCAAGGGGTTGGTGTAAAGTAGTTCAAGCGCTTTTATTAAAACCAAACAGTGTCCAAAAAGTGTAGTGCAAAAAAACCAATAAATAATTCTTCTTCTTTCGGCTGCTCCCATTTAGGGGTTGCCACAGTGGATAATCCATCTCCACCTATCCCTGTCTTTTACGTCATTTTCTGCCATACTGACTGCCTTCATATCCTCTCTCACCACATCCATAAACCTCCTCGTTGGCCTTCTTGTTTTCCTCTTGCCTGGCGGTTCCATCCTCAACATTCTTTTCCCAATGTACCCCTCATCTCTCTTCTGCATGTGCCCAAACCACCTCAATCTTGCTTCTCTCACTTGGTCACCAAACTGTCATACCTGCGTTGTCCCTCTAATGCACTCATTCCTAATCCTGTCTGCCCTCGTTACTCCAAGCAAAAATCATAGTTCCACCCAGCAGCTCTGCCTCCTGTCTTTTTGTCAGTGCCACCATCTCCAAACCATACAATATAGTAGGTCTCAATACTTTCAATAAATAAATAATCCATAAAATCAAAGTGGAACATGGTTACAATCCGATAAATTACCAAACAATAAATATCCATTAAAGCGAGGTTAAAATCCCAGTCAATTTTATTCTTCTAAAGCAGACACAAGACCCAATTCCTCTTTCTAAAAACTGGCATCTCCTCAGCTTATCACATCAGGACCTTGCATAGAGAGACGCCTGCCAATAGGCGCAGTCCCAGGTTTTGGCTCTTACTGCCAGGCCGTCTATGTCCATAGGACTCCATCGGGGTCAAAAGTAGCCCTGTAGAAGTACATGGGTGCAGGTGATATCCTCCACATTCTTTGAAGTGTGAATGAGGCACCTAACTGACCAACTTGCATTTGCATGTGCACCCGTACCTGCTTGGAGCCTGTACGCTCTTGGATGCAATTATATACTGTATTTACTTATTTATTTATACAGTACACCACAAGCCTCTCCCATTACTGGTCCATGTCCTTTGCAGTGCTTATACCCAGAATCATTGATAGTCATACAATGAGGATGAGCCGGGCAAATGAGGACACCAACAGCCAAGAGACAGGTGAAATGTGCCTTGTGCTTTTATTACAAAGTCAAACAAGGGTGCAAACAGGACAGTGCTTCATCAAATATTAATAGACAATCCATGATAAAAACAGGTGAAATGATGGAGGTTAAAAAGTCCAATTAACAAATAATAAATAATCCAATAAAATTGAGGTTAAAATCCACGTCAGTATCTGTCTTTTACCCGAAACATGAACTTGATGCTTCTTCTCACAACTGACGTCACTGCTACTCCCCATTCAGGTCTATTGAACCATCATCCTTTGGCTTCCATGGGGACCCTGTAAGCACTGCTCCATTTCCTGTCCACTGCCAACACACTGCCTGGAGCGGATGGTCGCTCCTGCTCCTAAACCATTCAACTGGACCAACAATATGACCCTCAAGTACCAGCTGTACGCTACCGTTGAGTCCATCTCTGGACCGCCTGCCTTCACCCAATGAAGCACCAGCTCCTCCACAATCCTACCTCTACACTGTTCTCTCTTTAACCTCCAATTCCTTCCTTCTTGTTCCGTTTCCTCTCTCTGTTCTCCCTGCTCAGGTTCCTCTTATATTTCTCCAGATGCAGATGTGCTGGCGCCCGTTGTACCCTCAGCTGATCACCCAATTCACACCTCGGAGTCGCTCTGCCATGCGGCCAGTCACACCCTCCTATCCCGAGAGCACTTTATTTATCTTCTTAAAACAGAGTCCCTTCTAATTTCTGTATACTTTTCTTTGTATTAATTTTACAGGAATCATTTAAGTCAAGCCACCTACTTGCAAAGATTTGTCGAGCTATACACAATTAAAAAATAAGAAACAGAATGCATATGGGAGATATGTTTCGCTAATATCATGAGATGGTGTGTTATGTCACACCAATTTACAACCAATGTTATTTTAATATTTGAAAAGATCAAATGAAAACTGATCTGTTCTTACAAGACTTCTCCAAACTTCGCAGTCAAGATGGAGGTGGTTTTATAGCTGGCCTGTATTACCGGCTTCTAAAGTAAGCCTGCACTCTTTGAAATAGAGCGGTCAAATTTCATAATAGTATGCTAATTGTCTAAAAAATGACATCATGACAATATCTTACAGAAAAAAAAAACTTGTTTAACTTTGAAAAATCTATCCGTTCATTTTCAAACGTGCTTATCTTGAGCAGGGTGGCAGGGAAGCTGGAGCCTAACGCAGTAAGCATTGGGCACAAGGCAGGAACACTACCTGGACAAGTTGTCAGTCTATCACAGGGTGCCCACTCACTCGTCCCACCCCACCCTCAAATCAAAGTTTAGCAATGCTACCAAGCCTGCATGTGTTTGGATACAGGGAGAGCGCGCCAGCTCTATGGAGGAAGCACCCGGGATGTGGACCCTGATCTCCTTGTTGTGAGGCAGCAGTTCTACCACCGTGGTGCCTGACACTGTGAAATGAAAACCGTAAATGGAATGACTGTGCACGGAAATTTAAATGTGTGTGTGCTAAAAATGAAAACAGTTTTATTCCTAACCTCATTAATGAACACATTTTATGATTTATGAAAAACAGAGGTCAAATAATAATATATTATTAGTTTTAGATATTACTATCTTCAGTGGAGTACAACATTTATACAAAGGGTGTACATTGATGCACTAAATAGGAAACCATTCAGCCATGGATATTCAGTAATACTGGATAAAAACATTCACTCTAATGATTATAAATTTTGCGGCACACAAATACACCATCTTTTATCTCTGACTATACAGAAGAAATGAAATTTTCTCTATGAATAAAACAAGCTCAATTTAAATAGTAACCAATTACCAGTTTAATGAATTATATATAAAAAAACTGCTTAACCGAGAAAAGAAATACATGCATTCTAAGAAATTGAAAAACATAAATTAAATAGGGCAAAAAGTTCAAAAAGAAAACAGTCTGATATCTATTACAGGTTTATAGGGTCATTACTGTCAGATGCACATTGAAATTCCCACTTGTAAGTGCCAGTCAACATGCAATATGGCAGATGTCATGATTTGAGATTATAGATGTCATCAGAAGAACAAACTGACTTCACCCAAGGACCTTGAAGATTAGACAAGGCAAAAATGGAGAATGTTTTATATATTTTGACAGGGGTTTGGATTGGCCAAGCTATCCCATAATAAAAATGGGCAGGAAATAGAAGCAAATGGGGCATTGACCTGGGACAGTACCAACCTCTTTGTCTGGATTAAAAAGTTCGCACTAGTGGCCCACATACCTTATACAGTACATCTAGGAAAAGAGGAGCAAACTGTTAGGAGAGTGCAGGCAGAGTCGTCTTAACGTATGGGCACAACGGGCACTGGCCAGAGGTCCCAGGAGCATAGGAGTCCACAATGCTTCTGATGTCTATGTATGTTTCTGCTTTTCAATCAAAAAAGGGGCCTCAACGCACTACTTTGCCCAGGGGCCTATGATGCTGATAAGATGTGCAGGCTGACAACCTCAGGAGTCTGTGTAGCGCATGCAGTCCATGGAGATGTTAGGGGTAAAATGGAGTCAAACACCCTCAAATAATTATTCAATGGGCACAAAAACAGTTTGAGAGATAGATACTGTAGAATTTGTTGTATTTGTTCCCAGGGGGATATTTGGCTTTTTAGAGAAGCTCTTTAGATAGATAGATAGATAGATAGATAGATAGATAGATAGATAGATAGATAGATTGACTTTGCCCAGAATGACTATAAATGAAGAAAACTGAAAAGAAAGAAAGAAAGAAAGGAAAAGTCTGACTTGGCAGTCCCAGTCCCAGTGAAACATTATACAGGTGTATTGCTACTGGTATAAAGGAGCCTCTGTAGCATTTCTTGACAACACTTCTGCTGAATAATTAAATGTTGTCTGAAAGTCCTCAGTGTTACTGTGTCAGAGAAGAGATGTGCAGCATTGTTTGTAAAGGCACTCAGTTTTGTTTCAATTCTCTCCTTTGCTACTACCTCCAGGGGGTCCAGAGTGGGTCTCATAACTGAGCCTGCCCTTTAAATTAGCTTGTTGATTTGGTGGGCCTCTTTTGAAGTGATGTTACCAGTCCATCACACCACAATGTAGAAAACTGCACTGGCCTTCACAGAGTCATAGAAGATGTGAAGAATGTCACTTCCCACATTAATGGAATGCTGTCTCCTAAGGAAGAAGAACCTGCTCTGGACTTTCTTATAATATGCCATCTTAGAGTGGGTTTCTTTCAAAAGAGAACCTGGTCCTTCAGTAAGCTTGAACTGGCAATAGACGTCCTCTGTCTGAGAAGCCTGTGTTTTACAGAGCTCTGACCGGAGGGGGCAGAGTCATTTGCCCTCATGGGGTGCCTACTCACGGCTTTGGAGGAATAGGGGAAAGGACATGGTTAGCAGCAGTGCCCCCTCTCGTCCTGGGGTGGTATGACATATAGTACTTCTGATGAGTCTTGAAGGTGCATGCATGACACCTGATATTAACAAACAGGGATGACAAACCTTTTTCTGTAACCGAATCAACAATATTAAAGTAACAACGAATCTGTTTGTTAAGGACATCGAAAGAAAACAAGACATGTTACATTTAAGATGAAAACCAAGAGACACTGCTTCATACACAGTAGCGAGAGCATGAAACAAATTGCCCAGTCTCCAATAATTTAGAAGTAAGTACAGTAAATGGGATTTAGAGAGAACTTATCTAATTTGAAAAGCTACTGCACACATTTCACAATGTTGTAGACTCAGCTGAGTAATTTAATGCTTACACAGTTGATCAGTTAAAATGGCTCCCTAATGAGCCCATTTGATTACCTTGCAAAACAAAATGAACAAAATTGAAGTATTTTATGCTTTTGTGCATTTATCAGGCATATTAATGTAAATACTTCTATTAAGCATAGAGGTACTTAATAGAATGCTTCTATTAAAGTTGATGTAATGTTGAATTTGCTCTTCTGTTTATTAAATGCTTCAATTAAACGTGAAATAAGTTCACACACTGGCGCCCTGCCCGGGGTTTGTTTCCTGCCCTGCATCCTGTGCTGGCTGGGATTGGCTCCAGCAGACCCTCGTGGCCCTGTAGTTAGGATATAGCGGACTGGAGAATGGATGGATGGATGGATAAGTTCACACAGCCATTCAGCAGTGTGACAACTGTCAGAAAGGGACTGTACAAACTTGATTAGAATAGACATCAGTTTAAAATGTTGTTATCAGTGTGGTTTTATTTAGATTTTTTTCTACGAGAATTCCATTTCTGCAACTTAATTTTATTGTAAGTTCATTTGGCAAGGATTTTTGTTTTCTTTGTTTGTGTTACAAGCTTTGGAGGCATCACATAACCACAACTGTCACATTGATGACGTCAGCAGTGACAATATATAAACACGATTTCATGCACTATCTATCCCTCATTATCGTCAAGTCTTTTCTGTATCACAGTCAGTGTTTAATCCAGTGCTAGGTTGGTTTCAGCTTCGCTTTGTTCCAAACTTCTGAATTGGGGTCTTCTCCCATTTGTTTTGTGTCCTGGCTTTTTGTGATCTCCCACTTTCAACTACTTGCATAGCCCGACTACATTTAAATTTTGGCTGCCCATCTCCTGGTCTTTTTCCATTCTTTCACAATAATTCTCGGACACATTTTGTGTATCTACAAGAGCATCTTGCATTGCAGCAAAAAAGGTGTCCCTCTTACTTGAACATCCTGCACATACTGTTTCAACAGCAATTCAAATTGTGAGCTCAAGTAAATTTCAGTTGTTTTGTGTTTACAGAATGCTGCTTATTTAGAAATCCTCTGTTAGGTAAGTTAGTGTAATCTCTTTCTGGCAGGTGACTCTTCAGTATTATTGTAAATATTTGATTATTATAAGGCACTCATCCATTTAAGAGCACAGCACATTTTATACGCAAAATAACAAATACAAGTGTAAATCAAAAGGTAAAGGCAATTTGAAAATTACGCACTAACTGCAACAGATAGAAGTTGATGCAACACAACATATTCGCAATGGCTTATGGGTAGACTGGTATGACTGGACTGCCAATACTGATGCACTGTGTAAGAAGGGTCTGAGCCAACTATACTTCCTTAGAAGGCTGGCGTCCTTCAACATCTGCAATAAGATGCTGCAGATGTTCTACCAGACGGTTGTGGCGAGCGCCCTCTTCTACGCAGTGATGTGCTGGGGAGGCAACATAAAGAAGAAGGACGTCTCACGCCTGGACAAACTTGTTAAGAAGGGAGGCTCTATTGTAGGAATGAAGCTGGACAGTTTAACATTTGAGGCAGAGTGACGGGCATTAAGCAAACTCCTGTCAATCATGGAGAATCTACTGCATCCACTGAACAGTGTCATCTCCAGACAGAGGAGCAGCTTCACTGACAGACTGAGGAGATCGTTCCTCCCCCACACTATGCGACTCTTCAATTCCACCCAGGCGGGGTAAACGTTAACATTACTCAAAGTTATTGTCTGCTTTTACATTCTCCAGCTTTTGGAGTTTTTTTTTGTTTTTTCTGTCCACCCTGGCCATCGGACCTTACTTATCCTATGTTAATTAATATTGACTTATGTTTATTTTTTTTATTGTGTCTTTTATTTTTCTATTCATTTTGTAAAGCACTTTGAGCTACATTTTTTTGTATGAAAATGTGCTATATAAATAAATGTTGATTGATTGATTGATTGATTGATTGATTGATACATGCATTTTTATTACTCTTTAATTTAAAATTGTTTTTTTGTATCAGTATACTTCTGTGAATTTCCCCTTGGGATTAATAAAGTATCTATCTATCTATCTATCTATCTATCTATCTATCTACCTAGTTGAAACACGCGCATCACAGCACTCTTTCATTCATCAAGGTGAAGCCCAGATCAAATGAACATGGACGCTGTGCTGTGGGGTTGTATCGTTGTTGAATAATGTGCTGTAGAGGGAGCAAAATCTGTGGACTCTGATTCCAAAATGCTGGTCATAATGTCATTTTAAGTCTAATGTTTGTATTCTTTTGCTTATTTTAACTGTTTATTTTTATGTGCCACTTTCAAGTATGGCTTTTTCTTTGAAACACTGGCTCTAAGATCACCATCCGGAGTAGTCTTTTCTTGGTTTGCATCTGACACTGTTATTCAGTGTGTATTTAAGGAAGAAGCCAACTGAGGACCTGTGAGACATTTGTTTCTCACACTACACACTTTGATGTTATTATCCTCTTATACAGTTGTGTATCTGGGCCTGCCACTTCTTCATCTATCCTGGTGAGATCCAGTTCGCCCTGTTCTCTCCAGACAGTAATAGACACTGTGGACCACCAGGGGGCGTACCAGCCACCCTACCTAACACAGACAGACGCGAGACACAAGTTCTGTCCAGCACACACATTTTGTTCCAAGTGGGGCACCGCTTTTTCTTTTTTCTTTTTTTTACCGTGTCCTGTTCGACTGTGAAGCAATCAGAATTGATGTCTGAATGCTGGCGACTAGCCTTACAGTTTTTCTCTCAGGTGGAGCGTTACAGCTTCTGCTGATGCCACGCCTGATACCAAAACTTTATTAGAAATATTTTCAGATGTTTTTAAGATTTGAACCGGAGACGGAGACAAAAATGAAAGAAAAAGAAGAGAGAAAAGGAGGAGATGGAGGTAAAGGGGGAAGGGGGGATTTTCGTATAGAATAAACAATAAATGAACCAGAATCCGCTTCTAGACCTGCAGAAAGAGAGGGGAAAAAAAAAAAAAAAAACCACAAGACAAAAACATTGCTGCATCAGCTACATGAAGATATATCAAAGTAAAAATGTTTGCTAACAATCACACAGTAATTATTACTAAGGCATTTAGGGCCAACCACAGCCTTAGGTCATGTGCTGAAGATGTCCAAGTCATACCTATGAAAGCACCATGTGAGCACCTGTGTGCGTACGCACGCTTGTATGTGTAAGGTTTCTCTATAGGAGCGTCCAATAGTGAGTGTGAAGGGCCACAGACCTGCCCCCAAAAACGTGCAGAAGATGGAGGGAGTTCCAAGCCCAGAAATCCAGTGGTCACCCCAGAGCGCGGAGACCCCAGGGAGACCGTCACCAGAGAAGCCCCAACCCCCCCTCGAGAGGTGCAGAGGATCACCCCGGGGGGCCACAACCAGCAGCCGGCAGAGTCCCGGGAGATATCAACGGCTAGCCCCCAGGCCTGCCCGCAGCTGCTCACCCCGGAGTCGGCTGGGGCCAGAACCCAGCAGCCCGGGACACAAGGGCGACCCACCCCGCCGAGGACCCAACAGAGCCCAGGGACCCAGATCCCACCAGACAGCCACCGGGAGCGACCAGACAGATGTTTAAAAAAAAAAAAAAAGTGGCAGGGGGAGGGTAGGCGAAGATGTTGTAGCATTGCCAGATGTCCCAGGAGAGGGGAGGAGTCCAAAACCCCACCTGACATATACAGTCACACACAAACACAGTCATACACTCCCTCCCTCATGCTCTCACATACACATACAACCCAAGACTTACAAGGATGTACGCCAGACACCCATTCACACTCCCCATACACACCCTACTAACTCTGGTCCCAGTGCTGCCGTACCGAAGGCACAACCATTCCCGGACGCCAGAGTTAGCCCCGTTCCGCTGGGGTAATAATGAGCAGGCACCCCCATCCAACGCAGAGCAAAGCAACCCACCACTCCAGACCACAGGCAGACGGCCAGCTCCCACTCCTAGCCTCCAGCCCCGGGCAGCTAACTGAGAACAGAGGTGTGATAAGACCTCTAGTCTCCCTCCGCCGGCTCCAATGTAATGTTAATGTGTGTTGATAAGGTGCATTTTGTGGTTGGGGGGGCGCGGGCAGTGCTGGCATCATGTGGCCTACACCAGCTGATGCCAACACACAGCCCCACTTCCCACCCAAAACCCTCCATGACTAGGTGCAGTTTAAAATTGGAAGTGGGCACTGGCACTCGGAGTGAGGCTGGAATTTCCCCCCACCGGATGCCGTTGAGTGTGCTCACTCCCAAGGCCCTAAGTGTGCATTTGTGTGAAATGTTGTTTGTGGAAGTGTTTAATGTGCAAATAAAATTGGGGGGTAGGCTGCCACAGGACTGCGGAAATGGGATCCATACCCGCACCCCCTGACTTACCCACATCCCAAGGCCCTATGTGCATGTTTGTGTGATGATGTGAAGGAGCAGGAGGAGGGAAATGTCTGAGGATGGGGAGGAACGGCTGAGGGGCCTGAGCCCTCCAGGGAGCCAGCTCCCCTACTGGCCCCAATAGGCACCTCCGCTCCCAAAATCCACCCGGGGCATGGAGGCCCCAGCCCATCTAGCCACGGCCCAAAGCAGCAGCATCACAGAGCCCCACGGAGTCTGAGGCCACCAACCCACACCACCCCAGCAGAGTATTTACTCCCATCCCCACATTTACTCAGCATTCAGACTAAGTAAGACATAAGACACCCAGGTAAAGTTGGATTCCCCCCCCCCCTCGGACATCCCCCTCCCCCATGGCAGAGCCAGGACCCGGCACCGCCGCATGTTCCGGCCCTCTTCCCGGCAGCGTACATGTCAGGACCCAATCCCCAAGGCCCCACCCAGACCCCCATCCGGGGACGGCCGCCCCCATACCCCAAGCCACCAGGCCCCCACCCAGACCCACCCAGGGGCGATGCAGCCACCAGGCAGCGACCCGCAGCCACTGTCAAGACCCCCCAAGGCCCCACACACAACTACCAGAAGTCCACCCCCCGAGGCAACCCAAGCACCACCAGAGTGGGGCAGCAGCCCCCCAGCCCAAGACCCCCCTAGTGAACCCACCCCCAAGGATCCTCCAGACACTCTAAGCTCAGACTCTCCACCACATCAACCACAGCATCCCGCAGGACAATATCAATGACCCTCCATCATCGCTATGTGATGGAACTGATCAAAGGAGCCCAGAGAGATTGATTTGAAGTGGAGGCAGAGGCTGTCTGAAGTGTAATATGATCCAATAAAAGATTTCTATACTGGTTAATGCAAAGATTATCTTTGTTTTTCCAGTTTATGAGGATAGTTTTCTTAGCGATGCATATGGCAGTGAGAACCACGTGAACCAAATTTGTTTCAATCAGGACATCCTCTAGGTTCCCCAGCAGGCAAAATGAGGGGGAAGTTGGGATATCACATTTCAGACACTTTGACAGGTCTTCACATACTCCATACCAGAATCCCTGAACAGGTGGACATGACCACAGTGCGTGGATATAACTGTCAGGAATGTTGTCTGTGCAGTGTGTGCAGGTGTCAGATGGCACAAATCCCATCCTGAACATCCGATGACCTGTATAGTGTACTCTGTGTAGAATTTTGTATTGAATTAATTGTAAATTGGGGTTTCTGATCGTTTTAAAAGTTTTTAAACAAGTTTGGGACCAGAAAGTCTGGTCAAAGCTAACTAATAGATCCGCGTCCCATTTACCTATAGGAATTGCTATTGTATCATCTATTTTGGTCAATGTTTTATATACTTTAGACAGTAATTTGGGGTGTTTGAGATTACAGAAGTCTAATACCCTTGATGGTGTTTGTAATTCTACTTTATTAAGCTTAATTTTTTCTTTAACTACTGATTTAATTTGGAGATATTCTAAAAATTTATTCTTGTCTATCCCAAATTGGGAGACTATTCTGTTAAATGGAGTGAAATCCAATCCTTCAAATATGTGTTCCATGTATAGAATTCCTTTACTTTTCCAGTATGGGAAGTTCATCATTTTATTGTTTTGCAATATGTCAGGATTATTATATTATGGGGCACCGCTTTTTCTTCTCTCCCCACTACAGAGCATAGTGCAGAAGTTTAAGAAACTAAACACAGTCCCTTCTTCTCCTCTTCCTTAGTCTACCGCCTTCACTCCTCTCCCAGCCAGCTTCGTCCACCTCCTCCTGACTCTGGCTCTTTGAATGGAGTGAGGCAGCCCTTTTTATAGGGCACCCGGAAGTGCTCCAGGTGCTCCAAGACCTTCTTCTGGCGGCACTTCTGGGTGTGGTGGAAGTGCTGCGCTCCAGGGCTTAGTAACTGTCCAGGCACCCCCTGGGGGTGGCCAAGGGTCCCCAGCAGGGTTGAGCTTTTATGCTCTAAACCCGTGGCCCCTCTGTGAGCCAGGGGAGTTGCCCAGTACTATTCCAGGGGAGGTATTGCCCTGAATATGCCCTCTCCCCTGGCCCTTTTTGAGAAACTGGTTTTATTTTCACAATTTTTGGACCCAGATCTGAAGTTTACAAATACCGGTACCTTCCAACCCAAGTGAACAGAATAATACATTTCAGCAGTGCTAATGCAATTGCAAAGGTTTTTCTGGTAATCAATTAGCATTTAAAATGACTAATTACGGATAATCTAAGCGAGTTGGCCATTAGGACACTGAAGGAAAGGCTGCTGAAAATGGGGCTTTTCAGTCAAATGTGAATTTTAAAATTTAAAATCAGCCATTTCATTAAGAAATAGTTATTAGCAACACTAGTAATGTCAGTCAGTCATTATCCAACCCGCTATATCTTAACAGAGGGTCACGAGGGGCTGCAGAAGCCAATCCCATCCAACACAGGGCACAAAGTAGGAACAAACCCCGGGCAGGGCGCCAGCCCACCGCAGGACACACACACACCCATACACCAAACACACACTAGGGACAATTTAGGATCACCAATGCACCTAACCTGCATGTCTTCGGACTGTGGGAGAAAACCGGAGCACCAGCAGGAAACCCACGCAGACACGGGGAGAACATGCAAGCGAACCCGGGTCTCCTTACTGCGAGGCAGCAGTGCTACCCACTGCGCCACCGTGATGCCCCACTAGTAATGTATTGACTGTATTTTTAAATTAATCTAATGGCATCTTGAAGTTATAATTTCTGTCAATAACAGAACATTTCTGGATGAGTCCAGCCTTTTGACGTGTGCCGCACGGTTTTGACAACCTTTTAAGAGTACCTGGATGAGATGCTGGCACAGCTTAACTATCAGCTAAACAAACAAGCCTGAAGGATAGACAGTGGTAGATATCTTCCTTGGGCTGTCTCCCATAATTGTGGGACAGTGTTAGCGACAGCGCCCCCTCCTGTCCCAGGGTGGTACTGCTTACCTCAACAGAGCTAGGAAGGTGATCTCCAGGTGCGCATGCATGACGCTGTCTATCTGTAATCACTCCTCAACCAAATGATGACAGTTTCATTTGGACAGTGGACATCTGAAAATAGTCTATTATTTATGGGGCTCCCCAAGGCATATCATAGATTCTAAAAAGAGAAAGAAAATGGGAAACACTTAGTAAAGTGTAATTAAAACAAAAAGCAATATAAGATTTACATATTGTGGCAAAGGCGCTATGTAGGTGTCGACCCAACACAGACCGACAATGGAAGCACATGAAAATGAAACAAAAAGATTTATCTTCTTCAGCCGTGGGGCACATCTTACCCGTCCCAAAACACACAAAAGCACAAAGCAAAACACCACCACAAAACACTCTTCTTTCTCCTCCACTCCTCCAAGGCAGCTTCGTCCTCCTCCTCCCGACTCTGGCGCCCTGAGTAGTGGCCACAGGCCCCTTTATAGCCCACCTGGAAGTGCAGGGATGAGCTCCGGTGTTCCAGGATAGTGGTCCCAATGCAATCCAGGGGGGCTGCCACCAAGTGTTCCGGGGGACGTAGCGTGGATTCCATGGCTGCTCCCCCGGATCCAGTGTTAAAGCGGGGTCCCGGCTGGGCATGGGTCTCAGCCGTCTGCCACAATATGAAACCTTGACACTTATTATGGCAAGAGATGGCTTTAGATCTTTTTATGCTAACCTTCTTTGAATATTTGCCAGTCAGTATGCGGGCTGAATTTGGTGGAATGGACTGCTCATGGCAGATCACCATTGGCCTGGAATTGTCTCCATTTGTATTTGAAACAACTGATTTAAAATTACTTTGAAATTATTGTGTAATCCATTCCAAAGACACAAGTGACTACAGTCTTCTCTCCAAGGTTAATCAGGAGATGCCACTGATCTCAACGTGATGTGTAACCACTAAATTGTAATGGAGAAGTTGTGAAGCACACAGCAGACTACATTTCATTTTGTAAAGGTGACTCTTCCTGTTACATTTGGCATTTATTTGCATAGGAAATAATCTATATTCAGGCCAGGGATGCAGTCCAGAAATGGCTCATACTGTGTTAGACTTTTACCCTTCTATTATATTTGCTAGTCATATTATTTCAACAGCCAGTTCTGTTAATTCATATTTGCCTCCAATTACAGAGAACTACTGAAATTAATAAAGAGAGATTGAAAATGTATAATTAAACTACATTAGGAATGTCACATGTCTCCAAGTATCCATCGAATGTGCCCAAGAGAAAAAAAGATCAGAGATGACTAGCCTGAAATTAATTATGTCTGCTCATGAGTTTGACAGCCTGAGTTCCCACAATGCTCTTCATACAATCCCAAGAGCATTTTCATCATAGTTTTTATTCTGTGAAGACTAATTGTAATTTTACTTCTGTCTTATTAAACTTATTCTATTTCTTTTACATTAAAAAGGTTTAGACACAAATTGTTACCATTAAGCCTTACCAGGATAGATAACAGTAATCTATTATGACCCTTCAGAAAGTGTTCTTTTGCAAGTCTTTTAAATTATTTTTATTTGCTGAGATTTATTTTAGTTTTCTTCTTGTCAGACAGGCTAGATCAGTGTTTCCCAACCTCGGTCCTGGGGACCCACTGTGGCTGCAGGTTTTTGTTCCAACCAGCTTCTGTTTTTAATTGGACTCTTGGGCTAATTAAGTGATGTGTTTTTTCCCCAAGTTTTGTGTTTTGGGAACAATATAGAAATTAGAAAGTTAGGTAGAGGTTTGGTTAAAAAAAAAATACATGTGTATTAAAATGTACCAAGCAGTTATATGGGAATAATGTCTTTTTTTCTTTTTAACAATATTTTCATCTTGATTTTCATTCTACTTTTCTAGGTGTTCTAATTGTTTAATTAATCCATTATTTACTAATTAGTCGGTCTGATGCTAAAGTAGTTGCAGCCTTTGACTATTCAGTGTTGTCTGCTCTGCTCATTTTTAATTGTCATTAATAACATACAACGAAGGAGGAAAACTGCACAGAGAAAGGGCAAAATATAATGAAATCAACAAAAAAGAGTTAAGCATTTAAATCTATAGCAAAAGCAGATATACTTCTAAATGTCTTATAAAGGTAAAAATCATGCTGCTGTGCTTTACTGAATGTACAGTTGTGCTTGAAAGTTTGTGAACCCTTTAGAATATATCTATATATGTCTCATTTGTCTAACTGGTTTCTCTTTATCTACTTTTAGGACTTCAGTGAAAATCTGATGATGTTTTAGGTCATATTTATGCAGAAATATAGAAGATTCTAAAGGGTTCACAAACTTTCAAGCACAACTGTAGAATAAAATAATATCATCTAATTAAATGAGATCATTGTTGTCAGGTGTTGTCACTGATTAGGAATTTGGTTGGAACAAAAACCTGCAGCCACAGGGGGTCCCCAGGACCAAGGTTGGGAAACACTGGGCTAGATCATACACAGAAAACAAAACTAATGTGCTTTCACAATATTTTAATGACCTGTGGCAGGTACAAATGAATTACTGCAGGTCGACTTTGGGAAAGGACCTGGGACATTGTGATGGTCTGGGTTGGCTCCACAGTCCCTGGCAACTTGAACCCGGAACCACAACTAGTCATAAACTCAGGATGAGCCGGGCAACGAGGACACACGCTGTTGAGAAGTGGTGCAAAGAGCTCAGGGCTTTCATTAAACCCAACAAGGAGTAAAACAGTGAGTGTAGTGCTTCACCTTGATAAATAAAGAATCCATGAAATCAGGTGATGTGCAGAGGTTAAAAGCAATCAATTAATATGCAATAAATAATCCTAAAAATGGGGTTACAATTCCAGGCAGGTCTTCTATTAAAACTCTAAGCCCCAATGCATCACTCTAAAATGATGTCTCCTCTGCTTATCCCATAAGAGCCTTGCAGCACGAGGAGATGACTGTTGACAGGTGCAGTCGACCATCAAGATCTGACTGCTGTCCCTTGCTAACATTACAAGGCCTTGCAGTGGGGACCCCAAAAACCCTGCTGCTCCTCCTACCACCCTCATTCCCTGGAGTCTGCAGAAGCCTACACAGCAGGAGTGACCTTCCTCAGCCCCATCGAGCGCTGGCCATACACTCCCCTCACTGGGGCTCACTCCCAGCCACTTGCCTCCATTTCCAATTGCATGGGCCCTTGTGATCCTGTCTCTTGATCTCTTTTCCCTTAACCTCTGTCCTTTTCCTTCTCCTCGTCCTCCTCCCTTTTTCTTCCCACAGGGTGGTCCAGGTCGTCTGGATGACTTTGATTTATGTGGGGACAATTCCAGTTCCGGAGGTGATTCTTCATGTCGTCAGTTCGCACACTTCTCGATGGTCTGGGAATTTTTGGGTGATTTTTCTGTGTAATAAACTTAAGTTATAACGTAATGACAATTGCATAATTAGATCTGGACCACCCAATATTTCCTGATTAGGCTCCCTTTTATGCACTAATCGGCTGCAGGTGTTGCAATCACAAAACCCGGAGTGCTAACAAGGAAAGTGGCTGAACCTCACACATCATGAGCCTCATTTATTTATTTAAAAGGAATAACACCACAAAACTCTTTTATCACAGATATGTCCTGTTGCGAGTTGTTGGGAGTGTCACAGCAGATTGTCCAGGAGACCGTTGCCTGTTGTACGCATATCACACTGACGGCAGTAATCCTCAACATCATGACAACAGTAAAAACACTGCCAATGTTTCTTTAAAGTCTTTATTGTCCCACAGTGCCCTGCTCTTTGCACGCTCTTATGCATCTCCTTCTGTATCACTTTGGGCACCACAGCCTGTGAGAGTCAACCAACAGAAGCTGATCTCACCACTATCATGGTAGCCCGATCCTCAGCTTTCCAGATTCTTCCACTGTAGCCAGAATTGCTCTTGGGTGCCTCCTCTTCCCAGGCTGGATGAGTGCTAGCGATAATCCAGCTTTTTGTTTGATATAATTTGGGGTCCTTTTATTACCACTCCTCCAAGTGGGTTTCTCCAACCAGTAGATCAATGATGAAACAGCAGTTGTTCATCACGCATGTAAAGTATGAATTCTCATTCATCTATTTCAAACCCACACATCCTATACAGGGTCACGGGGAAACTGAAGCCAATCCCAGCAACCATCCGGAGAACGTTAGGGTCAATCCTTGGACAGGGTGCCAGCCCATTGCGGGGTGAACACACAAATGGACCGATTTAGCAATGACAATTCACCTAATCTGTGAAGGAAACTCACACGGACACGGAGAGAAAATGCAAACTCCACACAAGGAACTCCTGGGACTTCCAGACTTCTTAGTGCCAGGCAGCAGTGCATACCCTAAACTCAGAACATATTTTTCAAACATAAAACATTCCAGTTTAATAAAAGGATAAGAGTCTATGTGCCTAAACAGACACTTAAGTAAAAAACTAAAGTAAAAAAAAGGTATAATAGTTCAGCAACTTTGAATAATACATTTTTAAAAATAAATGAGGTAAAATGCCAGAGTTGAGTATATGGAGTGTATCTCATCTATATCCATATATCGTAGGTTCTAGAAAATGGTGTGAGATTACTGAATGTAGTAATATACAGTATATGTATTTACAAAACATCATCTTATAACATTTGCTCATTTCATTCATTTTTTTTAATTACATTATGCCCCTCTTAAGTTAGCCCTACTTTAAAACAGCACATTTATTTATCCATTCTTAACGCTGCATTGAGATCACACCTTTCTTTGATATTCACCTGCTATTTTGTGTCTCCTCAGTCACTGACGAGGCGTTCTTAACTTGAGTTTTTGTTGGTTTGCCACAATCCTTCTGTTGAAAATCACAGGCAAGCAGATTACCGTCACAGTTGGCACTCCAGCAGGTGATGAAATGTAAGCAACAAAACTGTCAACATGTCCATCCATTTGGAACGAAACAATCTGTTGAGCGCGGCAAAATGTGAGGATCAGTCTGCACAGAGGAGAAGTTTCTTTCTATAGATTAAACAATTCTGTTATTGCAGGCCACATATCTAAATGATTTAATTACAGATACCAAATAAATTAAAATGATAGTTCTGTGTCCGGTGTCACTCCCAGCTGAGCACACTGTCACACTAACAAGTCACCCAGTAGGTCATGTCACTGTCTTAAAAAAGGGGGTCCCCATCTGCAAGAAATTTGTATTTTGTGTGAATTTCCCATGGTGACACATGTCTTTTGGACAGAGTATGTGATTCTCTGGAAAAATAGGTTCACCCCTACATACAGTACTGCAAAGCAGATGATGGAGGACAAAACACTCACGACAGTTGAGTTTAACTTTGAAGAGCCCAGCAGCTGTAGAGATGAGGAGTAAATCCTTATCATCAGCATCAGAACAAGAGTCTCTGGTACAGCAGGACCATTGGTGAGCTTCTGGACCGTCCAGTTCAAAGTAAAAAGTCCAAAGACTGGATGGCATAATGATCTTCAGCAAGTGCAAGCGTGAAATCCTGAAGACGGATACACAGCAGCAGCTGGGTGTTTAAGCTGCCCATTTTTGTTATCTTACTTAAATATTATTTACAATATATGCACAATAAACAAGATGATTCTCTCTTACTTTGTGTAAACAGATATGGAATTGCACCACTGACTTGGCTATATGAAAGACTTTTCCTGGCCTTTATCTTTAATCTTGTTTCCTAGTTTTTCTCTGAAGTTTACATTTTAAAAGAGCCTTACTTTGCAGCTCTTTTACAGTTTAGAACAAACAACTTACTTTCAAATGTAAGGATAAACACATGCTGAATCTATATGTAAATAACTAAATATAACAACAAAAAAAATCGGATATGTCTGCATAGCCAATCTAAAATATAAAGATGAATGTGTCGGTGCAAATCCACACCATTGAACTTTCACTGCCAGATTTTGCACTGATTCCCTGTTAGTATGGGGAGCACCACAGGATAAATATCCATCCATGCATTATCCAACCTGTTGAATCCGAACACAGGGTCACGGGGGTCTGGCTGGAGCCAATCCCAGCCAACACAGGGCGCAAGGCAGGAACCCATCCTGAGCAGGGCGCCAACCCACCGGAGCAGGATAAATTTTCCTTAGAAAATGTTCCTCTTAGGGAAATTTATTTAGTGATCGCACCCGTGGTTTACTAAGGAGAGACCCATGGGGGCATTTTTGGGACCTGACACAGGTATACAAAGTTGCTACCCATGGTGGGTTAAGTCAGTGAAATTTTGTTTTGGGACTTAAATATTTTCTTTGGAAATATATTTAGTGACCACACTGACACGTTATTTCACACTAAGCCACATACCCTTGCTACTTCAGAGTTCACATCACAGTGATGGCCAGCCTAACTGTTATATATATTTTCTGCATACTGATACAGCGCCTGTAAAACGTATTCACCTCTTGGAAGTTTTCGTATTTTATTGTTATACAGCAATGAATCTCAGGGGATTAAATTAGGCTTTTTTGACACAACTCCAGAGAAAATGTCAAAGTGAATACACATCTATGTAAAGTAGTCTAAAATAATTACATACACAAAACACCAAATAACAGATGGCACAAGTACTCACCTCTTCAGGTCAGTATTTACTTGTAGCACCTTTGGCAGCCATGACAGCCTTGACTCTGTGGTCTCTACCAGCCGTACACTTCCTGACTTTGATTGTTGCCTCTCTTACAGTTTAACAAATAGTACTCATCTTCCCAGTTCCCTTTTTTGAGTCCGATTTTTGCTTTACATTTTGGGCTCTGTTTAAAATACTAATTGTTTTACTCACTGGTATTGACGTTAGCTTTCTTTTCTGACTTCATCTCTTAAACATTAATTAAAAACCATCTATGACTGTTTCTTCCTTTGCAGTCACTACAATAATCTAAACAGTTCTGTAATATTTGTTCTTCATTATGATGTGCATGGGCTGAGAAGGATCAACTTCTGCAGTCTTTCCTTTTAGCCTCATATCCTGCCATGTTGATCTTCTCCTTAGTTACAGTGACTGATTGCTGGGATAGGCTCCAGCTGCCCCGCCACCCTGCTCTGGATAAACGACTTAGGAAGATGGATGGATGGATAGTTGAACAACATATTTGTTTAAGAGTAGTTTCTTTTAAGTCCTGCATCCCCAAGGAAGATAAAGAAAATTAATGAACACACAGATGAATGAACAGCATCTTTTAAAGAGGTCATTAACAGGGAACAGGCTGAACTGTAAATAACAGTGGAAATGACCAATAAAGACTAATTTGCTCCTGTATGTTCAATGTCAAGTGGTATCTTTAAAGAGGAGTTAAAGTATTTATTTGTAAAGGAATGTTTCCCTGAATTGACTTTATATACTGTATTGACCCTTTTTCTGTTCATAGGAAACTATACTAGAAGTTGCTGGTACAAGACAGGATATGTTCACATACAACTGGTGTGACAGAAGGCAAGGATGGGCAGACATCCTTGCTGAGATTCCAATATAATAGATAAACAGTGGAAGGTTATCTCCTGGGGCTTGTATACTTATAGTATGCTGGGTGGAAGACGCTCTCTGATGGTCTCCAATTTCAGCAGCCACAGGGCTGCACAAGTGTTGTAGTTCCAATTAAGGCTCTCATGTACTGCTGGAGGGAAATGACAGGTTCTCACTGCCCTGGAAATTCCATAGTGTAATAATGTTGTACTGGAAGTGCTTCTGTATGTGAAAAGGAGCCCTTAGACTAAGGCAGGAGAGTTAAAGTTGGGAGTGGAGGAGTAGCAGGAGGAGAACACTTCTCTGGAGAAAAAGAAGGATGGAAAGATTAGTCTATTGTTCACATGGTGATTAGTGTATTAATATAGTGTGACCAGTCATTTGCGCGATAGATATATATGCGCCGACAAAATAGCGCCGATTAAAACGCTCCGTCAAAATCGCGCTGACAAAATCACCCCGACAAAATCGCAAAAGTTTCATTAAATATGAATTACTAGTTTAAATCATATATAATAATGTTTATTTTAGAAGTCAATATTATGAGACGCGGCATACCATCAGCACGGCACGCAGACATCCCTTCAAAGAATCCTGAAAACAGAAAAAGAAGGAAAAAAACCTAGTGTGTGGTTTGTTCATCAGGAAGGGCCAACACATACAGCTTGCATTTCACTAGTATACTATATATA
>JANRMT010027041.1:47419601-47540225 GCA_026402145.1 Polypterus bichir lapradei | reverse complement strand
GTTCTTAATTGGACTCCCGGGTTAATTAAATGAACTGTTATTTCCCAAGTTCTGTGTTTTGGGATAATATAGAAATTAGAAAATCAGGTTTGGTAAAAAAAAAATAAAATAATTAAAATTTACAAAGCAGTTACTGTATATTGCAATAATGTCTTTTTCTTCTTTTTAACAACGTTTTCATCTTGAGTTTCATTCTACTTTTCTAGGTGTTCTAACTGTTTAATTAATCCATTATTTACTAATTAGTGGATCTGATGCTAAAACAGTTGCAGCCTTTGATTATTCAGTGTTGTTTGCTTGGGTGTCTGCTCTGCTCGTTTTTAATTGTCATTAATAACATACAATGAAAGCGGAAAACTGCAGAGAGAAAGGGACAAATATAATGAAATCAACAAAAGAGTGTTAAGCATTTAAATCTAGAGTAAAAGCAGAAAAATTTCTAAGTATTTTATATATGTAAAATCATGTTGCTCTGCTTTTCTGAGTGTAGAATAAGAGAAGAGAAAAATATACCAACTAATTAAATGAGATCAGTGTTATCAGGTGTCTTCACTGTTTATGAATTTGGTTGGAACAAAAACCTACAGCCACAGTGGGCCCTTAGGACTGAGTTTGGGAAGTGCTGATATATATATATATATATATAACCTCAGACACAGTAATACCCAACACAATTCTGGGATAAAAGAACAGAAATTTATTCTTCCAAAGCACCCTTATAATAATCACACACGCAAAGATCAATCAAATCAAATGTTTTTATATATTGCAGAAATGCTGTCTGAGTCCTCAAGACTGATTAATATTTCTTCCGGAATAGAAGTAGGTGGGAGGTGATGAAAATTAGGCAGATTTTGTTTAGCAAAGTTTCTAATTTGGAGGTAGTGCATCTCTATCTTGAAGACCTTCCTAGATTGATTCCATATTATAAGTGAATGAAGCACAATTGGGTTGTTAGTATATTGACGATGCCTTGTATTTACTGGGGTACAAAGCAAAGAATATAATGAAGTACTGCAGGATTTTCTTTGTATTGCAGACCATTCCTGTGTATGTTCATCTATTTCTGTAAATGTCCAGGCTTTTATATTTTAGCCCAGTAAAAAAAACTAAAAGTTAGGTAGAGCTATGCCGCCTTCTGCCTTAGGTCTTTGTAGGGTCGGCCTTTGGATGCATGGATATTTTGAATTCCAAATAAATGAGGTTATGATTGAATTTAACTTCTTAATAATGATTTGTTAATTTATATGGGAATGCTTTGAAACAGAAAAAGAAGCTTAGGAAGGATATTCATCTTGACAGTGTTAATTCTTCCAGCTAAAGTGAGATGAAGGGTAGTCCACCTATGCAAGTCTTGCCTATGTTTTTCCATGCAGACATCAAAATTTTGTTGATAAAGAGCTTTAAGTTTACTTGTGATGTTTACCCCTACTTATTTAAACTGATCTGCGATGAGAAATGGGAAGGTGTCCAATCTAATACTGTGTGCTAGAGATTTCTAATTAATTTTGAGTCCAGAAATCTTTTAAAATTCTGCTAGTTCTGTTAGAATTGTAGGCACAGTATTTTGTGGATCTGATATATACAGTACTGTATCAACTGCTTATAGTGACATTTTCTGTTCAAGTCCTTCTCTGATAATCTCCTTTATCTCATAAGCATTTCAAAGGTGGACTGCCAGTGGCTCAATGGTGATTGCAAATAGCAGTGGTGACAGAGGGCATCCTTGTCTAGTACCACATTCTAGTTTGAAGTAGTCTGAAATAATGTTGCTAATAAAACTGAAGCTTCTGGACTGGTATACAGTAGTTTGAACCATGCACATATGTTTGTGCCAAACCTAAATCCAATGAAGTGAAAAGGTAGTTCCATTCAACCATGTCAAATGCTTTTTCTGCATCCAGTGATAATAATCGCCTTGCAGTTAGGAGACCCGGTTTCACTTCCCGGGTCCTCCCTGCGTGGTGTTTGCATGTTCTCCCCGTGTCTGCGTGGGTTTCCTCCGGGTGCTCGGGTTTCCTCTCCACAGTCCAAAGACATGCAGGTTAGGTGCATTGGCGATTCTAAATTGTCCCTAGTGTGTGTTTGGTGTGTGGGTATGTGTGTGTGTGTGTATGTGTGCCCTATGGTGGGCTGGCTACCTCCGGTGGGCTGGCACCCTGCCTGGGGTTTGTTTCCTGCCTTGTGACCTGTGTTGGCTGGGATAGGCTCCAGCAGACCCCCGTGACCCTGTAGTTAGGATATAGCGGGTTGGATAATGGATGGATGGATGATAACAATCTCCGGGGTGTTAGACTTAGTGAGTGAATATATTACATTAAACAGGCGTCAAACATTGGAAGCTACATGTCTGCCTTTAATAAATCCAGTTTGGTTTTGTGATATTACCGAAGGAAGCACTTTCCGAATCCTTCTAGCTAGAACTTTTGAGAGTATCTTAATATAAATATTTAGAAGTGAGATTGATCTGTATGATGCATATTGTAATAAGTCCTTATTTTTCTTAAGAAAGAAAGTAATTAATGCTTGGTGAAAAGTTGGAGGTACAAATTTATTGTCTCTGGCTTCTGTAAATGTTACTAATAAGAGGGGAGCTAACTTAATTGATTTTTTTTTTTATAAAATTCTGTAGGGTAGCCATCAGGGCCTACTGCTTTCCCACTCTGAAGTGAATTTATAGCATCTAGTAATTTTGAGAGTGCCAGAGGTTTATCCAATTCCACTGTACTGAGAGTATCTAGTTGTGGTATCTGTAATGCATCCAAAAATGCATTAGATTGTGTCTTATCTTCTTTAAACTGAGTAGAATATAAGGACTTATAGTAGTCTCTAAGTGTGAGCGTTATATTTTTATGTTCAATGATTTTTTCTTTGTCTTTTTTATGGTTTTAATAAAAGCACTATGTTCACTTTTGAACTTACCCCTTGCTATGATTGCATGTTTTGTCCTCATTTGCTGGCTCATCCCTTGCATACGTTATTGGAGGTAGTGGGTTCAAGAGGCTCCTGGGATGCAACTGGGTGCTGCACAGTCATAGAGTGTCCTAAAGTGATCCAGCCTTGAGGAATGCTGCCACCTGTTGTGTGGGGGAATAAACTGCTGCTGGTGGGCTTGTGCGCCTGCTCCGTCCATTATGGCCTCCTGGATGGGTTTGCATGCTTCCTCTGTCCTGGCCAAGATGCCTGTCCTTCCTTCCTGGCACCTATAAAATATAAGTAGAAATTATTAGGAACACCATACTCATACCGGGTAGGGCCTCCTTTTGCTCAAAACAGCCTCCATTGATGTTAGAAACATTTATTTGAGATTCCAGTTTACGTTGACATGATTATCATGCTATCTGTGCAGATTTGCCAGCTGCACATTCATGTTGTAAATCTCCCATTCAACCATATCTCAAACGTGTTTTATTGGAGTCAGATCTGGTGATAGGAGAGGCCACTGAAGAACATTGAACTCATTGTCATATTCACAAAACCAGTTTGAGATGGCTTTAGCTGTGTGACATGATGGATTATCATGCTGTAAATGGCCATTAGAAGATGAGCAAATTGTGGTCACCATACTAAGTTTGGGATCAAACAAACTAAAAAAAATGGAAAAAAATGACAGAAGTTATATGTAAATAATTTAATAGGTATTGTTGTTTACTCTACATACATGTTTAAAAATCTTAGAGTAAATATTTTCATGTTAATTCAAGAACAATATTGTATATATGAATAAATGTTTGATTTATTACATTTTATTAAATTTCTTTTCCAGTTTCTTCTAAAATGTGATGTGATGGAAACATTGCAATTATATTTTTTATTTCATTCATGAATGCAAATAATAACTATTCACAATAAAAACACTATTTTATGAGTTTAATTTTGCAGATCTGTGATATTAACATAAAACAATAATTTAAACATAATCAACATTAAGGAATACATTTATAAAAGAAGACAAAACCATAATCAATAATATTTAGAAAAGAAAAACAACATTAAACAAAAAGAAAATGCACCTAGACCCGGGAGGGAAACATCACTATTACATAACTGTGGCAAGTTGGTATTACAACAACATAAATGGAGCAAAAAAAATTGAAAGTGTAGCAATGTTTTTATAAAGTGTACACAAAATAGAAAAAAGGGTATGAGGCCTCTAAAAGACCCACAAAACAGGACAGGACCTTCTCTAGCCTGTCTAAAGATAGTCCTCACCCCAAGGAGCCTGAACCACAGGTGGGCTTTGGGTGAAAAAAGGCAAACCACAGCAAACAAGGCCTAATCTGTAATCCCAAAAGAAAATCAAGAAGCAAAAAATAAAAACATGGAAACTTACAAACAAAGCTATAAATCAAGAAATAAAATTAGGCCAGGGTAATAACACTTGTTGAACCATAACAATGAGATGAGGTGGCCTACTGAAAGAAGCAGTTGTAAAGACTGAAATGGGGTAGTGAGTGCTGCTATTCTTTAGCAGTGGCACCTGGGTAGTTACAATGGAATTTTGTTTTTTGCCTATTTGTCATGTCAATGTGATCCTCTTCTTCAGTTTAATTTCTTTATTACATACACCTGAAAAAAATGTCCCCATATCCTTGCTTTAGCCCTCATATGTTACAGTACCTTTGGTTTCTATGACTTCAAGCGACAGCATAGAGAACTAAAAAAGGCAGGAGAAAAAAATCACATATGTATTTATGTATTATAGTTAATATGTCCAAAAACATAAGCAAAGTTCAAATGTGAGTGCTTGCAAAATAATATCAATACAACCTGGGTAATACTCATCTTGCTTACACTACCAGATGTTTGTCTGGTATGGTCCAACATGGCAGCAGAAATGACCCCTCCTGAGGATGGTGAGAGCTCCATTCATATTGTCTCCTGAGACAGAGAGAGAGTGCAGTATACAAGCCTACACTTTATGACAGCTTTGCATCTACTGACACATTTCCTGGGCACCTTGTGTACCAGTGTGGGACCATAGGGCCATCTTAATACATGGGCACAATGGGCACTGGCCGGGGGCTCCAGTAGCATAGGGGTCCATGATGTTTCTGATGCCTTTGTATGTTTCCATTTTGCTATCAAAACAGGGACCCCAGGGCACTACTTTGCCCAGGGACCTAAGATGGCCCTAAGGGCAGCATTCACCAATGAAACAAATCTCCCCAATTCTAGCCCAGGCTTTATCCCCTTTGGTTAAAGGGTGCTTTATGGTTTACCTCTCCCTTGCATTCTAGACTCTCCTGGCATAGTAATGGAGTTTCATCTCAGCCAATGTGTATTAACCCGGGCTAGCTGACCAGCCGGCTTCTGAGATCTATACTAGTTTTAACCTGTACTAAGTAAATAAATTGGTTTCTGATTTTTTTCTTTTCTTTTATGCACCTACTTTTATAATAATATTATTACATCATTCTCATGATTCAACCTGAGGTAAATTAGTCCAGGAGACGGAGTAGCCATCTTGGAGGTCAACTCACCTTTTAGTGGAATAAACATAGTCATCCTTTAAGAGATGCTGGAGACTTGCCCTTTGTAACCATTTAGTGTAGATAGTAGCTATGCCTGAGAAACACAGGGTGTAGTATCTGGGGGGAAACTTGTGAAATATCATAAAAAATCTGAAGCTCAAAGTTCTAAAATGTTCATTGGGCTAACATGCTTTGGAACAGAGAGGGGACTCCTCAGTTATTTTAAGCCACACAATCCAAATTAAAAAAGAACATCATACAGCATGGTGAGTTGAAATCCTCATAAATATGAGCCAGCCATTGGATATAATTGTATAATAGTCCTAGACTTGTGAAGCGCACTGGGCCGGTGTTCACTATAAATTTAGCTTGTCTGTATCTATTATCTAGACATTGATCTGCAGACAGTGCCATGATGGTTACCTTTAAGGACAGCCAGAACAAGCCGTTTGCTGCGGATTGTTGTTCTTTGTGCTAATTTTACATCAAAACTACAGGATTATTTTTACCCCGAAATTCAGGGGAGAGCTGCTTGAACAGATGATGCTCCAATAGGCATCCTGGAAATGTTTCAGACAAATACTCACGCTGTGACGGCAGCACACGATGTGCACAGGCAAGATGCCTAAATGCAAATGGGACACTTCAGGGGATTTGGGCGGAGGAAGGCCACTCTCAATAGGCTGATCTCTATCAACCAATCCACACGGCATGAATGGAAATTATTATTGGAAGTCTTCGCTCTTGAGCTTTTTACGGTCTTCACATCATCAGGAAAATGAATTTTATTGCTGACACTGCAGCATATCATATTTCTGTTCGAGCAGCTGCCTTTGTGGAGAGGCAATATAGAAAAGTTTATTTCCTGCAGTTTGGAGCCTTTTTAATTTCTTTTCTTAACTGTGTGTTTCCCTGGTGTACCACCGTGCCTTCAAGTTTTGATCCATTCTATTTATACTCACGGCAGATTTCTGCCTACAGCTTGACTCTTCATCAAATTGAGCACGTTGTTATTTTGTTTTTTTTGTGATTTTTGGTGTGCCAAAACAGAATTTTTCCATTTACGTTTGTGTTTCCTGTTTATTAGAATTCAAAAAAGATGTCCATCTTTTATTTACAGGAGCTGATTTCATTTCTTACATTTATTTGATTAAATTTTCATTGTGTGATTCATGGGTGGCTTGGTGGCGTAGTGGTAGCACTGCTGCCTTGCAGTTAGGAGACCCGGGTTCGCTTCCCGGGTCCTCCCTGTGTGGAGTTTGCATGTTCTCCCCGTGTCTGCGTGAGTTTCCTCTCACAGTCCAGAGACATGCAGGTTAGGTGCATTGGCGATCCTGCAGTGGGCTGGCGCCCTGCCCGGGGTTTGTTTCCTGCCTTGCGCGCTGGGATTGGCTCCAGCAGACCTGTGACCCTGTAGTTAGGATATAGCGGGTTGGATAATGGATGGATGAATGGATGTGTAATTCATTTGATAATGAGGGTGCACGGTAGTGCCATGATTAGCCCCACTGCCTCACAGATGCAGCATCCTGGGTGTGTTTCCCAGGCTCAGTTCATATAATTGTCTTAAAGATGCGTGGCTTAGGCTGATTCACCCATTGTCGGTGGTCTCTGTGATGGACTGGCACCCTGTTCTGGGGTGGTTCCTGCCTTGTAATCAATGTTGCTGGGTTAGGCTGCACCCTCCGTGATCCTGAGCTGGATTCAGTGGGTTTGATAAAAGATGAATATATTTCTTTAATAATGTATTGTTATTATAATAGCCACTTGTAAATACACATACGTATGAATGGGAGGGAGCCGACAACTCTTTGGGATAGTAATTAACTTGGTTTTTTTTTTTATTGTCTGTTAATTCACATTAATAAAGGAAACATTTAAAAGCAGTTTCAAGTTCAGGTCTGTGCAACAACGACTGCTTATAATTTGTTAGTTTTCTTCTTATTTTAAGAATTCATCTTCTTGTGGTGCAGTGGGCTGGCACCCTGCCTGGGGTTTGTTCCTGCCTTGCGCTCTGTGCTGGCTGGGATTGGTTCCAGCAGACCCCCGTGACCCTGTGTTAGGATATAGCGGGTTGGAGAAATGACTGACTGACAGACTGATCTTCTTGTGAGCGTATTGTTCCCATAATTGCTTTTATGTCACAGGAGTGACTCAGAGCAGATATGTAGATTATCAAATATAAAATGGATATTAAAAATTAAATCCATTTAATATTCAACTAGATACAGGCAAATACTTCAAACTAAACAAACAGTAGTTGGAGGACACAGAGGCGCAGTGATTAGAAAAGTGACTTTGCCGGTTTGTATCCTGGCCCAGCACTCTCTGCAAGACCCCCAAATAGTCCTCTGAGTGAATTGGCTCCTTAACAGAGAATAGACCATACTGTTACATAGTTAACTCAAACATGACAATAAAACATAAAGTACACATAAATACAGATCCTTACATAAAAGAGATGAATTGACTGAAATAACAATAAAAAGAATTAAAAACAAAAATATCACAAAATATTGCCCATTAATTAAATCAACATAAAACAAAAATATTTTAACAAATTCTGAAGAACATAAAGACCTAATGGCACAGTCAATAGGGATTGTGTAGCTTGGACATAAACATGGGAAGCATAAGCTCGGCTCCCTATTGATCCTGTATGTTTGATGGCCACGTCACGTGTGGATTCTACCATCAATATGTCCTGCAGACATATGGGACTGACCCACCAAGCACTCCTTTAATGATGTAGCTCTAAACACGCCGTCTGCAGACAGGATTAAGGAGTGAAGGGCGTAAACTGATTTGTGTTTTCTTGTTCAGTAAAGTGAAGTTTTAATATATTTGTGTTTATAATGCGCCCAAAGAGTGGCAACATATTGCATAGTTGGACATATAAATAAACATTTTGCTGTTTTCTGTCCACATGGCAATACTTCTACCACTACTAATGGATATGTGGGTGGATCTACTGTGACAATTCCTGTTGTGTTATTATGGAGTTCGACTGATGATTAAGGTAACTTAGAAGATGAGAATTGTGTACAATATTTTCCAGCCTTTTATTTTACAAATGGAGAACAGTGGAGTTCAGCATCATAGTTTGCATCTTATAGTCAAACTAAACTAAGAATTACATTTTCAAGTTTGGTGCTTGAGATCAATCACATGGCCTCCTGCAGAGGCAGGCAGCAAAACAACATGATGTGTGATTCTTGTAATGTATGTCAAGTAGGAACCTTTACTTGAAGTGACTTACGCTGACGTCACATTACACTAATTCTACTCGGAGGTGACGTCAAACTTAAAGACTGCGGCTTCTGATCTTGTCACCTGAGTATGGCAGATTACATGATTGTGTTACGAGTTTTTAGTAAAGTATCGTGAGCTCACTTCTTTTCTCAGAGTTGGTGCCCATATGAAGGGTTTCATTCACAGAGAGTTCAGTTGGAATCTCGTCCTTTTTTCTTTATTCCATTCTATCGTGGTACATATTTTACAATTGAAAGGCTCACAAGTGAGGAACCGGTAATCATGTGGCTTCAAGTCCAAAATCCTGGCCACCAGAACAAACTGTCTAAATGCTTAATACAAACTAGCGAGATTTTTAAGGCTGTATTTTTTTTAATTGTATAGATAATAATAGGTATAATAATTGATAGAAAACAATCCCTATGGGATCCCAAAAGATGCCTTCTTTGCATAGCATAAATAATAGAAGAAAATGGAAAAAGGTAGAGTGCTTCGTAATCCATGATGTATAGTTCAAAATCTTTACTGGAAAAGCCAATGGAGGCCTTTCTCTGGGGGTTAGGGTCAAGATGAAATAAAATATGCGCAATTCATTCATTGTACTTTAAAGCTCAGGGTCCAAAATAAGAGACATTTCATAATGAGATTCAGTCTCATTTAGTTAGGTTAAAATGTCCATTAGGAATGATTTATTGCTCTTTAATATCAGACTGTAAATGAATCTTTCATTTTGTTCATGCAGCACTGATCACAGTTAAAGTCTCGAACAAAAAAAAGACAGATTTAGTGCATTGGCAAATCATAAAAAATGAAATACAACATAAGGAAAACAAAGAAGAACACTTCTTCAATTAAAATTATTTTTATCATTTTGACTTTTTTAGATTATTAAAATAAGATATTAACATCACAATTGTGAAATAAACAGGTTACAAATAATAAAAAGAAATGAGAAGATTAGTAGAGGGCACAATTCAGGAATGCTGAATGTGCCACGTTAGTGAAGGGGGTATGCAGTAAGTCAGTATGTGTCTTTTACTTATTATTTTCACTCTAATTTAATTCAAAATTTAGAAGTACCTTGTAAAATTTGACATGCCAAAAGTAAAAGTGAAAGTGTAAACAGTTAAGAATTATTTAAAGCCAGTAGTGCTACTTTGGTTTGAGGTTAGCACATGAAAGTCATATTCATTTAAATCTGGCAGATCACTTGGCACTTCTGCAGTACTCCATAGCAAATGGAGATGATTTAATGTGCTTGTATTCATGAAATCGAAATCAATTAGCAGGTGGATTGATAGAACGTGGAATGTTATAACTGAGGAGTTATAACTGAAAATTTGGGACTTTTATCTGGCAAAATGTCTTAAGATTGCAGGCTAAAAGTGAAGTTTTCAAAAATGTCTCATCATTAAGTTTTACCATTATGTTATTTCTTTGTCCCAGTTTGTTTCATCCATGCCAGGGAGCTGAGCCACCTGTAACATTCAAGAAAAAAAACATCAAGTAACATCAGTTAGCCCGGCAGCTGTTTCTCTAAATCTCATACAGTATTGTTTTTTCTTCTGGGGGTCTCTTCCCTTTTGTTTGAGGGCACTAACGGTTCATAGAATTTTTTAGTTTGATTGAGAATGTTTTGTTATACTGCGGTGGGCTGGCGCCCTGCCCAGGGTTTGTTTCCTGCCCTGCGCCCTGTGTTGGCTGGGATTGGCTCCAGCAGACCCTTGTGACCCTGTAGTTAGGATATAGCAGGTTGGATAATGGATGGATGTTTTGGTATAGAGAATGTACAGATGTAAAATTATTGCAAAGAAATTTTTCTGTTTGCCTGGCTCGCCTTTTAAAATAGCATCCTGGTTTAGATTTCTATTTACTGTTTATTTAACAATTCCTTCATTTCTTATTTGTTTCGCGTTTTCAATTTCCTGATTTTTGAGGCATGCATCGTCTTTTTCTTTCTTCCTAAAATTATAACTGGAAAAATCAAAAAGATTAGTCTATGAAAGACAGGCAAGTACTGTAGCATCAGTATTTGGGAAGACGAGCACTGCCATGACAAAAGCTAATACCCAAAGTCAAATTCAGAAGTAGAATTCTATTAATTCTTTATGTTTCAATTGCTCTAGTCCCTAATCCAAAGTACTGGTGCCAGTTCATCTGCCCCACTATATTTTATAATGTTCTGCATTACATTGTCATTAATGTGGACTGACAGCTCATCATCAGTATGGCAATGCCAGTGTACAACAATGCAGGAAATGGTGGAGTCCACACAAAAACATTAAGCAAAAAGGTAGCATGATGACAACACAAAATAAATAACAGCAGTGCTAATTAAACTAATGATAATTCAAAAAATATACCAAGATGATGCAGAATAATATCCAACAAGAACCTGACAAGCAGGGGCAAACAGTAAATGAAATGAGGGGCCATGGACAGAATCTGTGTTTCATTTTAACACACTAAAAATGTGACGAATGACTAAGAAGAAGGTCTATTTAATATATTGTATCGCCTTCTAAAAAGTCTGATTTTAGAAGACGCAATGGAATCAACACCAGGATGCACTAAAGAAAGATTCAAATCACACAACAGAGTTCAGATGTAGAAGACAAAATGCAACAGAGAGAAGTGTTTAAGCGTGATTTGAATTGGACATTAATGGGATTTTATCTTCAGACCGCCACACAAATAAATATGCTTTACCTTTAAATTGTGACAAGTAGTCTGGGGTGTGGAAACTAACAGCTATTTAAGTAAACGGAGAATTATGAACATAATATGCTATCAAAGAAGAGGCCAGTAAATCCAGGATTTCTTCCTTATGCTATAGCATTTTGAATTAGTAGTCAGTTGAGACTTTAATCAGGAAAAGCCACTTGAAAGTGAACTGTAAGTGATGAAGGTACGACAGAGAAGTGTTACCAGAAGTAGTCAAAAGAATAGGAACCAATAACTGTCACAAAGAAGAAGAAGTGAGTTTTATCTTTCTTGTTACAAAGAACAATATGCCTTGTAACGGTCCACCTGACAGTAACACATAAGAAAGGCTTGTTTAGGAATGCCATTGATGTTCATAACTAGAATAACAGATTGATAAATCTAATTTGCTTTGGCTCATCAGTATTATTTATAATTGATAGAACAACACAATCAGAAGGCAGACTGAGTAGAGAAGTAGGCTTCTTGTTTTACACATAAAAGTTCCTTTTATGTTACAAGTTTTATATATTTGTGACATTTCTATGTGTTGTCAGATAAATGCATCCATTTCTAATGGATTTCATGTTACTTTAGCGGTAAAGTAATTCTTGGAGGTCACTTCCCACTTGCACACGTGCATAGTTACAAACCCGCCTAATCCAGCTCAGGATTGTGGGAAACTGGAGTCTACGCCAGCTGCAGTGGGTACAAGATGGGAAACAATAGTAGACAGGGATACTCACACTCAGTGGCACTCTGGCCATCAATGTGGGAGGACAAGTGGAGTACTGAAAGGAAAATCCACCCACACACATGCGGAGAACTCGAAAACTCCTCACAGACGCTGACTCAGTGAGGCAGCAGCGTTAAACACTGACACCATTTGCAGTATCGATAATTTCTATTCATGCTTTATTCACACTATGTTTGAGAAATAACATAAAAACACCTATCTGATTTTATAATCTGCATTCAGTCTAAGCCGATTCTTCCTTTCCTGCTATATTTTAGAACATATTTAATTAGCTGAAAAATGTGCTGTTTATTAATAACATTAATAAATTTGTTGAGATGTCAAATATGTAATGAAAACAGAGCATGATGACAAGCATAAGACACCCAGCTTGGTATGCCAACATTTAAACACAGTACCAGCTTTGAGCTCTTGTATTTTATTTTTATAAGACACTTATATAATGTATATTGTATTTATAGTACATTATCTTTAAGCCAAAGAGGAATGTGCACTGTTATTCAACTTGTTTTATTCTCTGCAGCCCATTTGCAGGATCCAAAGAAGTATATCAAAACTTCCCATTTGAGAATGGTAGTACGGCCACAGTCATTGAGCTGGAACGATGTGCAAACCTGCACTGCCATGGGAGGTCAACATCATCAATTGAATGCAGAGAGAAACTGGTGGCAAGGAAAAAACTCTACATTGCATCCTTAGTGTGTTTAGTTTTCATGATTGGAGAGATTGTAGGTGAGACCCTTGAGTTATATTTACCATTCATACTTGAGCATGCTTGTGTTGACATACTGACATTTTCATTGGAAGCTTCAAAGGCATTTTTGAACAGGCTGTGATGACATTAAGTATACATGTGCAACAGCAGCATTACATCATGGGTACCAAGGTATGTTTGCATAAATACTAATAAATGTACCAAATTAATTAGCATTTAGCTTTTCATATGCACAAACAATCATGGCAGCTTTTGTGTAATTCTGCCTTTGCATAGTAATATATATCTAAATTTTTTCTAATGTAGCTAAATATTTAACTATTGAGAACTATATGTCATAAACTGCAGATACAACTCTGCCTTGGGTATTAGTTCTTGTATGCTTGTAATTTTTAAAACAAAACAGGTGCAAATATCCAAATGCATGTGCTACCGCATTTTGACTGTTTGCTTAAATCTGCAGGAAATTCAACCTGGTTGTGAAACAGGGGGGCTAAAGGTACTGGTGGTATCTGAACTCAACCTCTTCCTGCTTGGCTTATAGAGAGAGTTGTTCCATTATATCCAAAAATCAGTCCATACAGTAGTGTCATGACACTGCAGCAAATCACTCGATCAAGAGCGTTAACTTATATAATATTTCTTATACACATAAATATATGCAGAGTAAAATGAACAGGAAATTGAGTTAAGTGAATAACGTCTACATTTTTTTATTTGAAACTAAACACATTGAGTCAAATGAAGTAAACAAGATGCATAGATAGAGAGACTGGTAATGGAGTCTCTTAATGTCTCTACACACGTCGACCTTTACAGATCTATTGTTTGTGTTTTTCTTTCTTTCTCTTCACCATCCAATATGTGGTCTTGTAGGGCAAGCAAACTGTCAGCTACCTTCAGTTATGAATTTCTTTGATAGTGTTTGTGAGTATGTGTGCACATACCTGTGAGTGCCTAAATGTGTGCCTCCGTGTGTATATAAAGAAATGATCTCAGAAGCTACTTGTGCAAAAATGTAGCAAATCAATAGTCCTGACCCCATGGCTAAATGGAGCAGACTGCAAAAATCCCAGCTAGATTAAACAGTGTGAGAGATAGGGGGTGCTGTCGTCCCCTTGAACCCTCGGACCAGATGCCAGACACCCGATAAATTTATTTTTACAATAATAATGTGCACAAAGCACCCTCCACTCCACTATACTCATAAACAATCAATAATACACAATACAATAATCAAATCCACTCTCAGAAGCGTTGTCACCCTTCCTCCCAACTCAGCTCAATGCTGGGATCTCCACAGTCCTTTTTAAAGTCCTTGACCCGGAATTGTTTCTCTCTCTCTGTCCATGCGACTTTGCAACACTTCCGGGTCAGATGAAAACTCCTTTTTCTTCAACCCGGAAGTACGTCATTTCTTCTGTCCCCGTGACTGGGACGTACTTCCAGGCTGTAGGGAAAATATTCCTTGAGCCTCCCTGCGGCGTCCTCTGGTGGCCCCCTTGGTATCCAGCAGGGCTGTGAATAAAGACTCCATTGTCCATGATTCCCTGCTGGAATTTGGGGCAACTCCATGCTGCAGGGAGGGCTCCATCTGGCGGCCTGAAGGTATTGGCCAAGATGAACTGCCGGCCATTTCCCGCAACAGTTTTTACAGCAGTTATTGTTGGTGGAGGTCAAAAAGTTCTTTGAACGATAACAAGATAAGTTCTGGATCAAACTGGTCCATAAAAATAGGCCTGAAGCCTCTAACAGGGCAAAAACAAACATCTTGTTTGAAGAAGGTAGGTCAGTGTTTTGGGGAGCTGGTACATGGGTTTCTGAATTCACAATGGATATCTCAGAAATTGCTCACTCTAACTTTTTAGATCTTTGCCGGGATGTAGTCATTCATGAGCTTTACACAACGCAGAAAGGGCATAATTTTCTGAAAAAAATCATCATTTTGCAAGGTGAATATCTATTTCTTTTATAAACTGACACACACACTATGCTAAAATGAAATTTTCATGAAATTTTGAACATAGCAGAATACGAATCTGAAGTTAACCATGTGTTAACATCGAACTAACATTACTCACACATTCCAAGGAGTTAACTATAGATAATAATACAATTTTTATGAAATGTCAGAGCTACTCGCTCATGTATTTCAATTTTCACACACTTCAACATCAGCATATTAACATCTTCTGTGCTTTATCACTCATACTATACGTCAATGCACAAAGTATCAGGGAAATATATAAGAGTTCACTTTCCTGGAGTTCTTGGCCCAGCCCTGTTCACAGATGCAAGTGCACAATTTCCCTGTAAATTCCTAGGAAGGCCAGCATATACTATATAAATGAATGTATGGCACATTTCTAGAACATTGTTCTTGTGTTGTTGTATGTTAGCTTAGATTTTTTTAACAGTGCTAAATTTCTATATATGTATACTGCCCTTGAATTTTAAAATGGACTCATCCTGTTTAACCAGAAGTTAAATTGAGTTGAACTGAACTGATCATCCAGTCATATCTTGTTGTATGCTTTAGCCACAGTACCTCTCCTGGCGTATGTTTGTATTTATTTTTTTGGATTTTTTTTTGTTTATCACTTTCAATTGTTTCCGTTAATATTGTCCTGTCCACTTATCCATCCATACATTATCGAACCCACTATATCCTAACTACAGGGTCACGGGGGGTCTGCCAGAGCCAATCCCAGCCAACACAGGGCACAAGGCAGGAAACAAACCCTGGGCAGGGCACCAGCCCACCTCAGGACACTCACCCCCACACAACAAGCACACACTAAGGACAATATAGGATCTCCAATGCACCTAACCTGCATGTCTTTGGACTGTGGGAGGAAACCGGAGCACCCGGAGGAAACCCATGCAGACACGGGGAGAACATGCAAACTCCACGCAGGGAGGACCCAGGAAGCGAACCTGGGTCTCCTACCTGCGAGGCAGCAGCGCTACCCACTGTGCCACCGTGCCGCCCCTGTCCACTTATTATTTGTTAAATTATGTATTTTCTGTTAACATTGCTCTATTTATTTATTACTTACAGTAGTTCCCATGTTAGTACTGCATGGCCTTTTATATCCCTTGTGTTTTGTGGGCAGATCTCCAAGAGACAGAGCCACCCTGTCTTAGATTAATCCTGTTCTCCCCTTTACTCTTACCACACTGGCAGATACTGTAGTTCAGAACTTCCCCCTTTCTGTGACATCTGTGACCACAGGCAGTTAGACAGAGTAAAAGAACAGGCTGGAGAAAGTTACACATTTACTCTATTTATGTAGTAGTGGTAATAGGTTTTATTATAACTAGTCCAATACAAAATCAAATCAGCCTAATAGTGCTAGATGTGCAGTTTCAGGCAGTCTATAAACTTATTTATACTCCATCCTCTTCCTAGCTAGCTCAACATCTGAATAGGGCCAAGCTTCCCGTCTGTCTCATTATGGCAGCCAAGAGAGAGTTGGTCTTTTCAAGACAGAAAATGGCATAGAGAGAGAGAAAAAGTAGCAAAGAGATCAAACTTACACCAGACCTTTGGTTTCTTGTCACATGTTATAGACCAGTGGGGTGTCATGGCAACCAATCCTAATCAGATACAAACCCAGAATAAGCCAACTCTCTATTTTATACCAGTTCTTGTTTCAGCACAGTCCCATTCCATTGACTAACTTGACTAACCTTGTTGCCTTTTCATCGCAGGCTGTTATGGCTAGGAGTTCCAAAGCACCAAACTCTCAAAAGCACTTCTAGAAATGCCTACTAAAGGGGAAATCTCATAAAAAAAAACCTAACTAAACACAAAAAGGGCCTCATAGATTCTTTATAAAATATAAATTATAGATTTAAAACATATAAATATAAATTATATAGATTACATAGATTTATTCTTCACAAAAGAAATATTCTTCAATAACAATGAAGCTCCATGGATCACAAATAATAATAATAATAATAATTCTTTGCATTTATATAGCGCTTTTCTCACTACTCAAAGCGCTCAGCAATTGCAGGTTAAGGGCCCTGCTCAAGGGCCCAACAGAGCAGAGTCCCTTTTGGCATTTATGTGATTCAAACTGGCAACCTTCTGCCAGTGCAGATCCCTAGCCTCAGAGCCACAAAGATAATAGGATTTGCCCAAAACATTAAGGCAATCGAATTCAACCCAAAGTCCCAAAATAAAATCCCAACTGCAGAGTGAAATGCCACAAATCCATTAAAGCACAAAGTGCACTGAATTCTCAAAAAAACACAAGAAAACATCACTCCTACATGCATTTGAAATGAACAGCCAGGAACTGTGGAAGACTCTCAGGATTTATAGGATGGAGAGCAGTACCTGGCAGTGGTTGCCATGTGGCACTGCCTCCTTGGGGTTCACTCACAAAACATATGGGAAGTAACAAAGGCAGCTTACATACTGTGCATATATAAAATTGAAAATAAAGAATGACTCACATAATCAACATAAATAAAAGAATCAAGAAAGAACAAAAGAGACATAAAAGTCAAATTTGAAACCCAGCCAGGGGAGTAACCTATACCTGTGATATAATACAGGCTAGCTGACCAGCTTTATGTTAAATAAAGGTTCTCTTCAATGATAGCATTCCTTAAACTTTGGGGAGTTTACAATTAGTATAAAGAAAGTCTCTAACTCATTCTTAAATTAATATTTACACACAATCACCTAAATCTTATATTTACTTTATACATGCTCAGCCTTTAAAGCCAGGTTGAGAAAGTAAGTTCCTTGTGGTTCATTGAATGCACCTGGGTGGACTTGTGAGTCTTACTGTGAGTATTGCCCTTCTTTTGCTTTTTGTGGATATAATGAATTGAGCTTTCTTCAACTTCTGGATGTGTGTATTTGGACTTTATTGTTGTGGATTGCCTTTAAGGCAAATTCTTTTTGCCTCATTTTCTTAATATTTTCAGATTTTGTTAATTTCAGATTTAGTTCTCTACAAGCCAGGTTTTACAGTAAATCCCTTCCTTGTGGGGCATTTTGATTTCTTATGAACTTTTGAAGTCAAAGCCCCATTTGGCCTGGTCTAGACCAAAGCCAGCCAGTGGAGTAGGCACTCAGACTGCCTTGGAGTTCTCCTTATCTGGGCAGGCTGGTTATGAATCTGACCTGCTTTATGACTCAGTTCTGGAGGCCTCACGCCTTTGCCACTCTTGTAATCTGTGAAGTACAACATCATAATTTGTAATTGTGGGACTTCTGGCCTTTAATAAGCCTTTCTAATGCCACTACACCGCCTAGTAAATGCCTTAAAAATGTTTCCGAGGCTTAACTCATTTTCATGTGTGCGCAGTGACTTTTATAACATATGCCCACCACTGCCAGTATTATAAAGGGTAAAACTGGTAATGGCTTTGTATTATTGGAGAGTTTCATTTTTTTATATACATAACTTTGATACACTTCATACTACACTGATTATAAACCACTTTATTGAGAATAAAGATTCTGAACATGTCAGTCTCTGCAGGGCATCTTGCATGTTCAATGTTATGAATGATTTACCTGTCACAAGGTTTGACAAGTTAATGTAGCTTTCCACTTTCAGACTGTCTATACAGTTAAAGCTTAAACTTTGCTGTGTTTGTTCTTCTTGTTTGGATGTTTTGTGTGCGAAATCAACGATAAATAAGGGTTCTGTTTATTATAGAAGACTATGGCTCACAATAGTTTACCATGCAGAGAGCTGCATCTGGTGGCTTTCTTTCTACCACAGCTGCTGCTGTAACTGATCGTAGCTCCGTGTCCATAACATTTATTGGCTTGTGATGATTTAAGTGTACTGGTTTATTATAATAGGGTACATGGACTGATCACTTTTTTATTTTTTTTTTAATGTGATGTACTGTAGTACGATTGACTGCAATCATTTCTAGTATTTTCTAAGATTTTCATATTAATGATGGCATACTCTTTGATTTTATCTTATTAATGATTTTAGTCTATTAATCTATTATCTGTCTAATCTATTTATCAATAATAACATAAAATTAATGAATTTTGATTTTGGATGTAATACCAAACCTTCATGCTTCAGTATTTGCCAAGTTTAATGCAGGTGCTTCCTTATAAAATCTTTCCTTCTTCTTCTTCTCCTTCACTACTTTTAGAGTATATGATTATATTATTATATTATCTCCGGAGTTATTTATTATTAATTGATGATCAGGTGCATCGAAAAACATTTGAAAGAAAAAAATATGAATGGAGTCAATCTAATTTTCTTTAAAAAGCAAAACTCACACCCATACATTAAACTGACTGTCTGGAGTGATTTCATTGTTGGCATTTGGAGTTTAAGCTGAATTTTTGCTGATACTGGGAGAGAATCCAAGGTTTTTGAAATTCTGTTTAATTTTAGCCTTAAGATTTATTCTTGGAATTACTTGGTTGAAAAACCTTCCACAGAGAAAACATTCTTCCAGTTACCGGAAGAATAAGTCAAAGTGATGAGTTCAATTGCAATTCTAAATCACTAAGTCTGCATTGTGCCTTTTCAGCTAGAGGGCTGCTTACAGTGTATAGGACTTGGAAAAAACATGAGCTGGTGCTTCGAAATGATGTGGCAAGATTGGTAGATCACTTACCAGTTAATCTTGTTGGAGTACTTTTAAATGTTCACTGCTTCAAATGCTGTCTACTGGTGAGGGGGTTAATGAAGCAATGAAAAGGGTCGAGCCCATCTAATGACCCCTTTAGAAACTCACACAGGCCATACATCAAAATCAACTGAGTGTCGATAGAACTGAAAAATGAATGCGTCAAAAGATGTCCTGTTATTTATATTGTCAGAAAGCCATATGGCTGAGATTTTCTGGATTTTAACGCTCAGAGTCAGGACAAACCCTCACCCTTCTCTTACCCAACATTTGATAAAAAGAATTTGGTAGCAAACTATACTCCTCTGAGTGCTTAAAGCAGCCTGGGCATCCATTTGAAAAATTCTGAAGGGCAAGAGGAGCAATGAGACCATAAGTGACGTATTGCTTTGAATCCTGCTGAATGGAGTGTGGTTCATCACTGACTCAAAGCAACTTATAAATCGTTAGAGCAAGGATCTCTGAAACGAGAGGTGCAATGGGCCAGTGCACACCTGGTTGTAAGGAGGAAGTTAAATGAGAAATAGTGCTAGTTGAAACCAATCTAACCCTAGAGTTTTGACATTCAGTCAGACCTACTGAAGGCCTTCTGAATTTTAATATTTTATTTCATGAAAATATATATTTTTATCCTACCCTCTATGTGTGTATGATCTACTCACACACACATACAGATACACGTTAAATAAAAAATAAGAAATATTGGCTGTGGTATGTCATTGTAGTGGGCTTCACAGTTTTTAGACAGTCACACTCGTCAGACATTGGAATTTTAAATTGACTTTGACCTGATTGATCGTACACACTGTGAACAGCTGGACTGTATTCAATTGACCCTCACTCGCATGATGAAAGAGATCCAACCAAGAGGAAAGAATCCAATAAAGCTTTATTTTAAGCATTGTGAGATGCACCATAAAAGCAGAGAAGCTTTATATCAGGAGACCAAACGTAAAACACAAACAATAAAACCTGCTGCCTGACTGGAGTTTATTATTTTGGTTTTGTTGTGCCTCACCATAAAGCAGTAAGTCTGGAAAGCCTAAAAAAATGGCCATCTTTCCTCACTTAGTTCCCATTAACAGCTCACAAGACTTTTGTGGTGTAGGCCCTGTATATTCGCTCTTATTTGTGGATGTCTGCGATTAGTTATGTGGATGGCAGGGCGCTCAGGTCAGGGGTCCTTCTAAACTGACATGTTGTGGCCTATATGCGGCTAATGTACATCCCCCGTCTTCTATACACTTCTGATTTTTAGAGCACCGCATGAATGCATTTCCAGAGCATTTATTGCTTCCTTTTTTGCTACAAAATATGCTTACACTATTAGGCTAACAAAAAGATTCAATTAAACCTTAGAATGTGAAAATGAGTTACATTTTATGTTGCTTGGCACTTGAAAAGTACCTTTTAAAAACTGCACAAATTATATGGCCTGTAGTTTGATCTCTTATTACTGACACTACCTAGCTATTGGCATATTATAAGCAGGAATCAAGTATATGTAATACATTTTGGGGAAAAAAATGTAGTTGTTTGTTCATCAGCTGCGACACATTAAATGAAAATATCACTTGCATTACTGGAATCAAAGTGAAAGCAACACATAAAGACTTGTTTTCGCATTTCTTATGAATTGAATGCCCTTAATTGCAGGAGATGTTTCTAATTAGCTATTGAAGGCATTAAAGAGGTCACTAACTCAGGCTGACCTGCTCAAACAGTGTGAAGGAAGAATAAGGATAGGAAGATGAGCAGATGAGAAGCCAGAAGAAAATTGAAATCCCAAGTAACTGGTCTGAAGCAGAGAGTGGATATAAAGTACATTGACCTATGGCTCCTTCGCCCAACTGTGTCCAGTGCAGTTTTCTGCTGGTATCCTTTCAGTAACAATGAATCGACTCTGAACTGCTTATCCATGCTAGACATGTCTCAAGGTTATATATTTTTCTCATTGTTGCAAAACTATGAAAACCAGAGAGGCAGAATGTAAGAAGTAGTACTGTAATATACTGTATCAAATAATACTAAAACATGTACTCTGCTTTCCCATGAGCTTTTTGTTATGTTCTGACAATTAAAGGTGCGGCTGTTTCCAAATAAATCCCCATAATAACTCACTGAACTGTTTATTGTAAGGTAGTCGCCGTGCTTTGAAGAATGCAGCCTTGAAGTACTGGCATTTTATCTTTCTTTCATATACTGTAACACAAGAATGAAACTCTCTGTCAGGCCAAAGAGACACTCAATAAGACTAAAAGACAAATCTGACATTTTTGCTTGAAAATGTACAACCAGGCAAGTCTATTTATTATCAACAAGATTCCATGTACCGTAAGGGAAGAACCTGAACAAAAAGCACCTTTTTACACTGATGACACTGTCCTCAACAGTACTGCCACATGTCTTGAATCTGCTACTGGAATTCTACAGAATATCTTGATTCATGATTAACTTGAAGAAGAGCATAGTATCCATAGTGAGTAGTCTTACTGTTCAGCTTGAACTGGCGTTCTTTAATTGTTTCACAACAGTTCAAACATCTTACTTATAGCTACTATTTAGTTTCAGTTTCTGCGGCTTGCTGAAAAGAATTAAATAAGATGTTAATAGATGGTCCTCTCTTCATCTCACATTAGTTGGGATGAATATCCTTCCAAAGATACTATATCTCTTTCAAGATATTCTTGTAAATATGAACAAATGTTATTTAAAATAATAGATATCATTATAACTTAGTTCAATTGGAACACAAAAGCAGACTTAAAGTTATGAAACACATGGCACTCACCTAACTTCCACTGTCACCTCTGGTTTACAAAATACTGTATATAAATTGCAATCATGGAAGGAAGCAGAAATAACAGAAATAAACTCACTTGGTTGTGCAACTCCTGCTATTAATTATTGGCAATTAACCAGTAATTCAGAGATTTAGACCTTGCTCGCAATCTGCTAGAAGTGAAGGAGACCCTTTAAGGCTGAGATGTTATGGTGCGTTACTCATGTACTCAACAATCCTTTACTCCATCCATTCATCATCCAACCCGCTATATCCTAACTACAGGGTCCCAGCCAACACAGGGCGCACGGCAGGAAACAAACCCCAGGCAGGGTGCCAACCTACCGCAGGGCACACACACACCAAGCACACACTAGGCACAATTTAGGATTGCCAATGCACCTCACCTGCATGTCTTTGGACTGTGGGAGGAAACCGACACAGACACGGGGAGAACATGCAAACTCCACGCATGGAGGTCCCGGGAAGTAAACCCATGTATCCTAACTGCAAGGCAGCAGCGCTACCCACTACGCCACCATGCCGTCCTACCTTTACTCCAGTCATCCTTAATTCAAGAAAGTCTTACCTTTCGAGATGTTTATATTGCCAATATCTTTGCATCCTGTGAGATAATAATTTAAGGTAGCAATGGTTAATTATTTTGGTTTGCAGTGCACAGTGAAATATATAAGCATTTATTTTTCTGCTCAACTGGTCACATAAACAAGCAGAGTGTTCTAGGGGGATGGTTCAAGAAACTGGCTGATGTAAAGTTCTTTCATGCACCTAGTAAGACTTGCTATTTGGCACATACAGTATACGGTTTTCATAACAGATTAAGAGCTGAATTCAAATGAATAAGTATATCATGGAGAAACACTTTTATTTTAGACCATTTGTGCTCTATCCTAAAGCACGTCAAGTCTTTTAACCAATCAGAGTATAATATGTAAGCATTAATTCAGCACTGCTATGCAAAGTCAATTGCCTATAAATATAACCCTCTACCTGTACTTTTTGACCATTCTGACCATGCTGTAACAGACTACTCTTATACATTTGCTGTAAGAGTGAATAAAGAACACAAAAAACACACTTCCTCCTGCCTGATTACTTTCAAAGAGGTTTTATCAAACATGTGCTGGTAGAGGATATGTTTCTTTCTTTAATTAAGATGTCAATTTCTACCACAATCCTTTGAGCAATTACACTGCAAACACGATCATCAAGTAACGCATTTCTTTCACTGTATACAAATTAGAAAGAAACCTGCCCAGTTTTCCTAAAGTTATATCATAATCGATAGCTGCAGTGATACCATCTAGTAAAGATGACAATGTATGGAAGGTAGCACCACCAGACTCTGCCAGTTAAATTCTAATAATTGTAATAAACAATAAATAATAATAGTAATAATAATACATGATAATAGTAATAAACAGAACCCTTTAATTAGAATTTCAGAAAATGAAACATACTTAGCCATCGACAAAATTATATTCGCCATCAATGTGTGTAAAACAATTTCTAATTTGGCAAAAGATTTTACATCCCACACACACACACACAACACCTATTTTAACTAACATTATCCTAAATACCATATCATGACCCTAGTGGACGTCTGGTGTGTGTTCTCCTACGATGGAAAACACTTGGGATCTCATGTAAAAATGTTCATGCACTTAGAAATGTGTGTAAGCCATTTCTTATGCAAAACTTGGGATTTATACAACAAAAACTTGGCATTAAAATTGGTTTAATGTTATGGCAAATTTCAACTATCTATAAGTCCTACGCAGACTTTTTTGGTGTTGATGTTTTAGTGACCCCCAGGCGGCAGGACAATGAAGTGAACAGAAAATCTTGTTTCATTGTTCATTTCGATGACACGTCAGTCACAATGCAATGTTCTTGAACTAATTACATCTCAGTTGACTGGCATGTTATCTCAATGCAGCTGTCTTCAATGCTGGTAATAACGCCTTATGCATATACTTAATGTTAATGGACTTAGCACATAGCCTATCTGCTTTGTCTATAAAAAGGTTGTGCTGTGTGCTGTACATAACTGCAAGTGGCAGGAATACCAAGAAGCCAGCGATCACACACAGCATGACTCTGAAGTCTCCTTCTCACAATACTCCTTCTCAAAATAAAGGAAATGTGGGTTCAAGCAAGCCAACTCTGAACAGTGTTAGTCGGACACATTTGAGTATCACATATTAGGTGTATATAAATTGAATAAAAGAGCTTTTTGTTTACAAAAGAAAATTCATTCTGTAGGGGTGGCCTTTATCACAACAGGTGTGCAGTCAGTTGAGCCAATTACATTAGAAAAATCAGCAATCACTGAAAATTGACTTTTGATCTTGACCTGCTTACCTTGACAGTATGGAAACTGGTGTATCTGATTAGCATCCTAATTCTACCACCTCATACAGATGGCATGACATGATTCAGGGCTGCACTCCAGCACCTAATGCCAAATACCCAACAGTTGGTAAAACCCGTAACAGAACAGGGATTACGTGATTTCTATGCGGTGGTCTTTGTAATGCTTGCAACACCACTTGAGGAGGATGGATGTAGGAAGTCTAAAATCTGTCATCATCATAAGTGTAAAAATAATATATAAAAAAAAAAAAAAAAAAAAAAAAAAAAAAAAAAAAAAAAAAAAAAATATACACAATTCTTTTTAAAAACAACGCTTATATTAAGTTAAAAAGTGTACTAAAAAGTAAAAAATAAGTCTCTCATACATCACCCGTAAAATAAAAGGTGGGCGCTTTTGCTAAGATTTAAAGAAGTGTTTTTGAATGTTGATTGATGAAAAGTGCCCACGCTTTTATTTTACAAGTGATGTATGAGAGACTTATTTTTTACTTTTTAGTACACTTTTTAACTTAATATAAGTGCGGTTTTTAAAAAGTATTTTTTATATATATATATATATTATTTTCAGCTTTTTAGTCTTGGGTTTGTTTTAGTATAATTTTGTAATCGATATTTTAACAATTCCTTTAATAGTTCTATCCATTACTAGCACCATCTATTGGTGAAATCTTTAACTATTCTTCACATGAAAATTTCATTTCTTAATTAACATTGATTAATTGATCAATTAGTGAAACCGATTATTGATTCATGTATTTTCATCAGAAGTGAGTAAGTGTGCAAAATTTGAAGTCATTTGGACAATAGGAAGTGGGTTAAATATCGATTACAAGATTTGTACCAGACAACAAACAGGTGAAGTTAAAATAAGCGTGATAATAATAATAATAATAATAATAATAATAATCACTGCAGTCCCTGATGGCACATTGATGTTGCTCCCTTTACTTCGCTGTTCCCACTCCTCTGTTTTTTTCTTTTATTTGTAACTCCCAGCTAAAAGAATGTTTTTGTGGTTCTCCACTTCAGTCAATAATAACTCAAGTTCACATTTGTTAAAGTTTCATTTCCTGTATTTCCCTATGGTTCCAAGTAGAGATGTCATTCAAGAATGTGGCCAGATTTATATGGTGATTAGATCATGAAGACTGAAAAAGGCATTTTTTAAGCTATACTTAGTTACTGGTGACAGGGAATAGTTAAAAGCTTGTGCATATGTGCATTGTTTTAAGTTGATTTGAGATTTTTAAAGGACCTTGATGTGGCACGTGGCATACATACAGTATGGTTTCATAAATCAGATGATTTTTTTTTGTTCATACTCTGCTTTTGCCCTTTGAGCATAAGCAGAATTTTAGTATGCAATTTAAACAAGATATTTTACATTAAGCACCTGAACTGTAAAAAATCTCATCAAGTATCTACCTCACTAGATCATATATTTTGGGAAAATTCCACACTCAGGACCTATGGGGAAGAAATGTTTGGTTATTTGTCAAAATGTTTTGGATTGATAATTACTTCCAATCTTCCAATATCATTATTTGAAGTAACACATGATGGAACTTCACTCTGTCACAGAAAATCTGTGGGGAAAATCTTGCAGTTCATTCCTCACTCACTGTCTTATGTGTAGGGAAAGGGTGTTGAGGCAGATATGAAACATAAATATATGTAATGTATACCTAATAGATTTGTGATTTATTAATGAATCTTGGAGTTTCAGAGTTCCTGCCTTGTGCCCATTTCTACAGGGTAAGCTAGGCCACCATGATCTTTAATTAGAGAAAATAAATTCACAATTTTTTAAGAAGCAATATTAGTATCACCTAAAAAAATAACAAACATAGACTTTGAGTTTTACAAACTTGTTTTTCAATTAGGAAACCACAAATCAGCTTCATCAGTTTAAAATATCTAGCATGACTATGTACATCAATTAGATTATGATGACAATCATCCCTGATGATGATGATCCCTGTCTAGCAATATAAAACACAGCTGGCATGACATTAAGATACAACAAATGCATTAAAACACAACAGCAACAGAGATATGGTAAGTGTGCTTTAGACTTACCAAACACAGAAGGAGAAGGTTACTGTATGTTTCAACTTTCTAGTGACCAATTGGTCACTGAAAAACGTCAGTGTACTTTATAAAACATTTAACATTCTTAAACATTCCTTAGAAGTAATTTGGTAATGAATTAGCTCTCTCTTTATATATTAGTCTTAAAAATATTCCAAAAAAAGGCAACAGTTATTTCTACATGTAAACAGATAATTGGCGAAAGGAACAAACTGTGACTGACATGACTTGTACAGAAAAACAAATGAACTTCAGTTAGTCATCTAATAGTTCAAATTGGTATCAAATAAGGCACCCATTTACTGGCCTTTTCCTCCATCCATCTGGCTTTATCTGTCTTAATCCTTTCATCTCAAAGTCCTTGAATCTTTGTTGATTTGTCTGTTTAATAATCTGTCCTTCACATCCATTCATTGCAAGCAGACAAGCAGGTGTCCTCCATAAGCTCAGGTTCTTGTCTACTGTGATCTCAAGTCTCCTCCTAATCATTTTTAAGGATGTGTTAATTGTCTGCCATTTCTTCAGTATGTTTCTAATTTTTATTTTTTTTTTAAACACGATTACCATTCTCTCTAACAATAGATCCTAGGAATGTGAAACTTTGTACTTGATCAATGCAATGGCTACTCACCCTTATGTCAGATCTTTCATTATTTAGGGCCATTTCCTTGTTCTTATCAGTATTCATATGCAGATTGTATTTCTGTCCAGTGACACTGAGTCGTTCCATCAGCTGTTGTAACTTTCCAGTCAGCAGAATAATTTGTAATTTGACCTCCTTCAAGTTACCTTCCTCTTGTAAAACCTTTCAGAACTTCTGTCTCCGCTAATTCTGTCAATATGTCAATAGGTACAGATTTACACCCTTGTCTCACTCATTTCTTCAGATATTACGAATTTTATATTGCCTCCCAACTTTGACCTTTGCCTTTTGCATAATTTTGCTCCTAAATTAATCAAATGTAGCAAATGTCCCCTCTGTATAAGTATGTAAGAGATTTTACAAACAAGAGGAGCCCATTCAGTCCATCAAGCTTGTTTGTCTATAGCTAAGCTATCCCAATACCTCATCCAGGTCATTCTTAAACGTTGTCAAGGTTTCTGTTTCAGCTACATGTCTTGTAGTTTGTTTCAGATCTCCCAACTCTTTATGTAAAGAAGTGCCTCCTGCTCCTGCCTTCTGTCTTAATTGCATTTCCCTGGAATTTCCACTGGTGTCCTTGAGGACGTTGTAAACCATTTAGTTGAATGAATCCTGCTGGCTCTATTTTATCAATTTTATCAAAATCCTTTGAGGATTTTGAAAGTCCCCACACAGTCTCCTCTGCTTAAGACTGAACAGGCTTAATTCAGTGAGTGTGTCGGAGTAGGACATGTCTGTAAGTCCTCTGATGCACTTGGTTGCTCTCCTCTGCACAACTTCAAGTGCTTCTCTGTCTTTCTTGTAGTGTGGAGGTCAGAATTGCACACAGTACTCCAGATTCAGTCTCACTAGTGCATTATGTAGCCTAATCTTTTTTTATTTTCCTTGATATTAACAATGCTTAGAAGTGTGGATCACCATAGCTCTCTAATATTAAACACCCTCCACATTAATGGCAGCTAATTTTGGAACACACAGCCTTCTGGGTATATCCCGTGGAATACTTTAAACACAAATTACAGTTCAGGTGGCCCATTTGCAATTTTAGTTTTGTTTCCATCAAAACATGACGATAAATTAAATATTTTGAACAATTTCCTCATTACTGCGGTGGCCTGGCACCCTGTCTGGGGTTTGTTTCCTGCCTTGCGCCCTGTGTTGGCTGGAATTGGCTCCAGCAGACCCCCGTGACCCTGTAGTTAGGATATAGCGGGTTGGATAATGGATGGATGGATGGAATTTCCTCATTAGTACTTGATATGGTATTAGTAACACATGTTAAATCTACGGAATAGCAGACATAGAAGAAATCTTCACAAAGAAACATCTTTTAACGAGAAACCATTAGAAAATATTTGTACACCTGATAAAAATGGTCTAAGTGTGATTAAATGGCTATGGCCCCCCTTGTGCACTGCTGTCATTTTGCTGGATTAAAGAAAAGTTGTTGTGCCGACGCTTGGTATTTCAGTATAATTTATGATGTCCAATTTCATTTCCAGGGTCACTTGATTCTACTTATTCTTTTCAGTAGAAAAGCATGCTTCTTACTCATGAAAAATCAATGAAATTAGATGATAAATCAAAAAAAGATCAATGAAAACAAGTTGAACAAGCACAGTCTGATCAGTCAAAGATGATGACTGAGGTGAGTGCAGCACCCATCAGTTGGTGTTAACATAAAACTTGACTGAAATTAAGAAAAATGGGGATGCAATTTGTCACCAACCTCAACATAAAGCATTGTTCAGTTAAAGACTACTTTACAGAGTCAGGACTTCAAACTCAAATATGTCTTTAAGGGTGACATGATGGCACAGTTTAGCATTGCTGCCTTAGGAGGAGGAGGAGGTTAGGAGCACGCGCTGATACAGCACATTACCGCACCCACCACACAACAAGCCAACTCAGGATCCAGATTAGTGCAGCCATGCAACGGGTGACACCTCAGTACCACACTAGTTCAGATGGAGTGGAACAGTGTGAGGTTTTTTTTTTATGGTGGCTGGAGTGCCAATTCTGCCACCAACCCCCAAGTTTTTCCCTGCAGGTTGGAGGAGTCCAGGGAAATACAGAACGTTCTGTTCTCAGACTGGCCACTGTCTTCCTCGGAGTTTAAATCTTCTCTTGGAGCCGAGTTTTTTTTTCCTTTTGCCTGGCACAGGATGAATTGGAAAAAAGGAACATGCCAGAAATTTGCTCCTTTGTCCCACTGTGTAGCTTCTCACAGCTCTCTGGTTCTATACCACTGGTGGATTGCTGCAGACCTTTGGTGATCCACTTGGCCTCAGCGAAACAACTGTGTCCAAATCTGTCCATGCAGTGACCACACTACTATTGCGCTATTCATACAATAAACCGTGAGGTTGTGGGTTAAAATCCTGCTACGGACACTGATTGACCACGAGCAAGTCACTTTACCTACCTGTGATGTGCCTGTAAATAATTCAATGCCTTGCATTAAGTTAAAATTGGTTTTCATACTACTGCAGGCATACCTGGCATTGAAGGTGAGGTGGATGAAACGGTCATCTTCTCTCATAGTCCCAGCCTCTTGAATCACATTTACAAAGTGCTAAATGTTCAGGTGATATGCAACCGACCAAACAGGGACTTTTTACAGAAGTTGTGGGCAAGTGGCCTGGGAGTACACATGAAGCTTATATCTGGTCCATTTCTGAAGGGTGGTTCATTTGCTGGGGGCTGGTTACTGGAGGACCAGTGGGTATCCTCTTCGCAAATACCTGCTAACTCTAGCAGTGAAACTTCAAACTGTGGCTGAGGAGAAATAGGACACTACACACCAAAACAAACGCACTGTTGCAGAGCATGGTCTGGGAATGTTGGAGATATGATTCTGGTGCCCGCATAAGTCCATGGGGGCTTCCACAAGCCTTGGAAAACAATACTACTTCATTATTTGCCACCTCCTCCATAAGCTGTTTTAACTCCTCTTTTGTGAAGTGTTGTTTCCCTTTCCCATTACTGTTTGCCATTGTTCTTCTTTGCAAGGAAGCCACATCACTTGTTAAGCCCATTTATAAATTTTCGACTAAAAGATTAAATTAGTTTTTCCTGGTGGTTATTTCTTTATTTTGCACTTTTTGGGAAGTTTTAATTGATTTTTATACTTTGTTATATTTGCATGTTGAGTGTAAGACCAAATCTTAAAAAGTTAATATTAAAATTTACTTAAGTGTTTGCTTTAGAGTATCAATTTCAAATTAGTTAATTAGGTAAATGTCATAATCTTTTACCCCATTAAAAAATTGTAATAGAACTTTCTCAGCTTTGTCTGCAATAACAGGATGTTAATTAGTAAGTTAGGAACATTAACTCTCTGCCAGAAGCACGGACTGTTAGGTTTACTTGCAAATTGAAGGATATGATGGCATATGGTTTTCAGACCGTGTGGCCGTATGTCGTTTATGTACAGTATGTACATATGTGGTAACAAATGCAAATGAAACAAGATATGTAAACCTTAAACAGAAACATCTTACACACATTTTTTTCTTCTTTGTATTATCAAATGTTTTTCTTTAGTTTTGTATGAACTGTTTTTGCTTTAAATTTTACTACAACTTTTAAAAGGAAGATATTTGGACTATGGAATTAAATGCTTACGTGTCACGCCTGTTGCCTGAATTTTTCTATGAAGTAGGCTGAAGCTGCAGAATTTTGGAAACCCTGGAGAAAAGCAATTACATCTTGCATGACAATATAACACACCGTATATTTAACCAGTAAAACATGTGAGATCAATGCTATTGGCAGTCTGTGCTTTTCTGGCATCTCTTCTGAGTAGGAGTCAACAAATACTTTAAACTCGTTCGTTAAATTTGGGCAACAAGGGGCTTTGGGAAACACAAAACTCACTTGTTCTTCACCTAGGTTGTTCATTATTTCATTCGCTATTTACTGAGATCTATTGTTTTCAGGAAAGGTACACCTGTGCAGAGTTTAGTGCAAAACATATGTTTCCTCCTAACAAAACAAGACTTGTACTATTACAACTTTTGTTTTTTTCTGGGAACAATTTTAGAATTTATTAGAGCTCAGTCCTTTTGTTGCTCTGTCAATCCACCATCTTACTTCTGTAGACACTGGCAGAGGGTGGACAGCACTAATATTGTACCTTGGTCAAAAAACATTTCTGTGCTTGACTTCATTGAAGTGCACATCAGCAAGCTCCCTAACAGGACTGAATTTAGGTGTATAGAGAAACTAATAACATTTCCAGACTACATTTCCTGAAATGGCAATGATCCTATACACCAGTGGCTCCCAAACTCAGTTTCTGGGGACCCCCTGTGGCTGCAGGTTTTTGTTCCAACCAACTTGTTTTTAATTGGACTCTTAGCCTAATTAAGTGAATCATTATTTCCCAGTTTCTGTGTTTTGGAGTCAATGTAGAAATTACAAAACTAAGTTAGGTAGATTTTTATTAAAATGTAATAAGCAGTTATATGGGGAATGTGTAGTTGTTTTAAGTTGTAAACAGTATTCTCAACCTGATTTTCATTCTGCTTTCAAAGTGTTCTGGTTATTTAATTGATTATTTACTAATTAGTAAGTCTGACAGTTAAGTCGTTGCAGCTTTCATCCTCCTGTGTGTCTGCTATGCTGGTTGTTAATTGTCACTATTAGGGTTAAATGAAGGGAGCAAACTACACAGGAAAAGGGGAAGATATTAGGAATTCAACAAAAGAGAGCTAAGCATTTATAGCTTTAGAAAAAAACAGATATTTCCACATTAGCCTTTCCCGGAAACCCATTCAGAAAGTCCACAGAGATTAAATACAGCAGTTAGCCGAGGTGCTGTCTCTTTTCCAGCCAGCAGGATCTGTTGAAGCAGGCAGGAATTTGTAGGAAAGTTACAGAGAGCCACAATTCAAAGGTGCCGGGGTTCAGCAGCTCAGTGGCTGAGTTAATCCAGAGTGGCTGAGTTTCACAAGTGGTGGAGTGTTTGAAATGCCAAGGTGTGTTAACAACACTTATTGTAACTTGCAGATAATATTGCTTTCTTGCAATAAACCAAACAGAGTCTAATTAGGAGCCCTGACTTTTCCACTTTTGCTAGAAACCTCAGGGAACAAAGAACTTTCTTAACGTTTCTCCTGGTAGAGCTAAGAAAATATACTGATTTCACAAAGAGCATAACAGTGAAAGTAAAAAAGCAAGAATATAAAATAAAATGGAAAAGTAAGCACTGTAACATTGCAATAGTAAGTAGAAATAAAATATATATGGTGTACACAGTACAATAATATTTCACAAGTAGGTTACGTACTGTATATGAGAGCAAAGCTTATAAAATACACAGACTACAGAGATGTATTGAATATCAATTAAACTTCCCTGCTGCCTACTGTCATCCAGTACCATTCTGCCTGTCACGTTACATGGGCAGTCATCAATCTCTGCTTATAAAAGATGGCATCATCCTTGGGAAAATTAAAAAAATAATAATCTTGCAGTCTGACAATTTTTTTTGTTTAGGAGGTTAGTTTTCTAGTTTGGTTTTGATGTTTTGCTACACTTTTTCTGATGCCCGATTTTCATTTTGATGTTTGTGTTTACGTCTAAACGTCTTATAAATGTAAAAACCATACTGTTGTGTTTTTCTGAATGCAGAATAAGAGAAGAGTAAAGAAGACCAGCTAATTAAATGAGATCAGTTGTTATCGATTATTTTTTTTTATTTTTATTAATTTTATTGCATTCCATACAAATCAATCAAGTTTTACATAAAGAAAATTTGATTTAAGAACAAATCGATCCCCACCCCTAAGAGAGAAAGCAAGCCAAACAGCATGAAATTTAAGACCTGTAAACATACCTAAATTAACAGATTCTCTGTGCTTTATGAGCTTATTTTAAAATATTACTGATTAGATCCTGCCATGTTTTGAAAAAAGTCTGTACGGATCCTCTAACTGAGTATTCGATTTTTTCCAATTTCAAATAATATAACACATCGGTTTCCCACTGACTTAAAAGAGGAGAGTTTGGGTTCTTCCAGCTTATCAGAATAAGTCTGCGTGCCAAAAGTGTAGTGAATGCAATCACAGTTTGTTTGTCCTTCTCCACTTTAAGCCCCTCTGGAAGAACACCAAACACAGCTGTTAATGGGTTAGGAGGGATTGTGAGGCCAAGGCTGTCTGAAAGGTAATTAAAAATTTTCGTCCAGAATGATGTTAATTTGGTGCATTTTGTTATCGATTATTATCACCGATTGTGAATCTGGTTGGAACAAAAACCTGCAGCCACTCTGCAGTCTGGGAATCACTACTATACACTAAGAAGAGCAGCATTGTTAATTTTAAGAAACTGTTGTAATTACAAAGAATAAAAACATGCTGTTTGTAAATGTAATCATAACATTTCATAAGGTTAGCAGATAGCTTGTTCACATCTGAAGACGCATGGTTATTATACAGCTGGAAAATGGCAAAGTAATATTCTTACTGTATGTTGGTGTAATGACAACTTTTCAGTCTTTTACATATGAAGTGAATTATATAAAAAACTGTTTTAAGTGAACATTGCAAGTATTCATCCACACACAACTTGTGGTTTATCTTGCCCAGAAATGCTGTTGTCTGAAGGTTTTGTTTTCCTCTCCTCCAGGGCAAGCTCATCATATCTCAATGATATTAAAGCAATGTGTATTATTTAGCTTTATTTATGGTAATCGCTGGACCTGCTCAGTTTTAATGTGTATTTAATGTACTTTGTGCATTTATGTATGTAAATGTTGTATGGCTAATAATTTACTGTTAATATATTACGTTTGTAAATACATGTAAGCATTCTGAGTCAATACTCAGTGAAGAGTGTAAAACATCATAAACTGAACTGAAATGCAGCATGTGTATAATCTTCCCGGTCAGAGCCAATTTATTCAAATAAAGACTGCATGTCACATCCTTTAGCTGTTCTTGTTCACTGTTTTGTTTTTTTTTTTAAATATTTCCTTGCTTTTCTGTGTTTTCAGGAGGTTATTTAGCTCACAGTCTGGCAATCATGACTGATGCTGCCCATTTACTCACAGACTTTGGAAGTATGATGGTCAGTTTATTCTCTTTATGGATTTCTTCAAGACCCCCAACCAAAACCATGAACTTTGGCTGGCACAGGGCAGGTAGGCTCAAAGAATATTTTGAGGTGGCTTTCAAAAACAATGTTTAAATAATTGATTGAAATGGTTCTCCCTAAAAACATTGTAATTGTATTTAACGCATGATAAATTCAGCCTCCACTGGAGGACATGTTTTGAATGTTGAAAGGCTTTCCTATCGATAAAAAATTACAGGCCCTGTGAAATTTTTGTTAGGATTAAAAAGAGAGAATTGAAAAATAAACAGCACAAACGTGAACTAGTTTATAAGCCAGGTTGGAGTTTAAAAGAAATGAAAATCACAGTCTAAGAGCAAAACTCTATCTAATTAACTGTAACTTTGTCTTTTTTAATTAATTGTGAACATGTTTTTAAATTTTCTCTTGAAAATATGTTTAATTCCAAAAGTGACTTTAATTGTTCCTCTGGTTTATGAAATTATGATAAAATTTTTGAATATGAGTCTTTTTTAGATCTTTAACCCTTTTTGAATCCATCATATTAAAATGATTTGAAGGAAGTTATTTTAGATAGATAGATAGATAGATAGATAGATAGATAGATAGATAGATACTTTATTAATAGATCAGTGTGAGTTTGCATCTTGATGTGTGATTTAAGCAACCACCTTGTGCTCCAAGTCTTTATGGTTTTCATGATGACACAATTCACACATCATCATACAACAAGTCAAAAGTCTTATATGTTTAATTTTGCATTATTTGATTTTGCATTGTATATTTATATGTTCCTGCGGTGGGTTGGCACCCTGCCCGGGATTGGTTCCTGCCTTGTGCCCTGTGTTGACTGGGATTGGCTCCAGCAGACCCCCGTGACCCTGTGTTCGGATTCAGCGGATTGGGAAATGGACGGATGGATGGATATTTATTTGTTTTTGGCTGTCACATGTCCCTTTTGGCTCCTCTCTAACCGCTGCCTCCCTTGACTTTCCAGACACTTCTCACACAACTGCTTATATTGTGACATTAAGATGACCTAAAGGTTCAACCTGCCTTGCAAATGTCAGTGAATATCGAATCCTACCTGCCGGAGCAGCGATTGATTCACTCAAGTTTCAATGGATTTAAATGCTCCATTTACAGTGCTAAAGCAACGCATTTAACATTGATACTGTCAATAATATTATCATAGCATAAACAATAAATATGGTGTCTCTTACCCAACAAACAGCTGAACAAGCAGTAGCGTTTGTCTCAACCCCCTTCAGCTGCTATTTTTTAAAGGCTGGATTGCATTTCAATTAATTGTTCACTTCGCATTCTCTCAGGAAAACTGCATAATACATTAGGTCACAGACTCAAAATGAATACTTTTTCATTTTCTTATAATCACTGAAAAATGTGGGCAAAAACAAAGTTCTTTAAATGCTATTACAAGTTGGGTTTTGCATTATTTTGATGAATGCTACAAAGGGAATGGCTGCCATACCATATTCCCTAATATTATACAATGTAAAGGATGTTCATTCACATTATGCAGGCAAACCACAGGACACTTTTTTGACTATTGGCATAAGCAGTTCTTTAATTATAAGAAATGTTGTTCTCATCTGTTTTGATGAGTTAATAATATTTGGTCATAATTGTAAGGTAAGCCATTTTCATATACTCGTATGACTCTAAATGTTCGAAAGGGTACATTAATTAATTTAAATAAACACAAAACAGGGAGCAGTGGGCACGATGGTGCAGTGGTAGTGCCGCTGCCTTGCAGTAAAGAGACCAGGGATTGCATCCCATGTCCTCCCTGTATGGAGTTTGCATATTCTCCTCTGGGTCCCCCAGTTTTCTCCCACTGTCCAAACACACACATGCAGGTTAGGTGAGAAACTGTATGTGTATATGTTTGCCCTGTGATAAACTGGCACACTATCGAGAGTTTGTTCTTACCTTGTGCACTATGCTAGCTGGGATAGGCTCCAGCCCCCCTGTGGCCCTGGTCTGGATTAAGCGGCGTAGAAAATGATTTGGCAAAGGAGGAATGAATAAAGTGAGAATGCAAAAGGGCTTAAGCAAACAGTAAAACAACATAAAGCCCCTCTGGGCCTACCTTTCAGAGGAGCCGATGGCAATCTCTCAGATAAGGCGGCTGGTCCACTTGTCTAATCACTTGTTGTCAAACCGACTCCGGCAGCACTGGACACAAGGCCGGAAACAGCCTGAAATGAAAGTGAATGGATAAAACCAACCTTAATTCTCAAAAAAAAAAAGATAATAATTGAGTGAAGACAGTGACTTGAGTTGAAGAGCACACATTAAGAATTTTAATTAAACAAGTGCAATAAAATGAATCAATTAACAAAGAAAAAAATGTTCCAATAGCTAATACAGTGCCTGACATAAAGAACTGAACCAAAAACTATCGATTAGCTAGCAAACAAGAAAGAGAATCTTAACTAAGAAGAGCAGAGAGCGTTCTAATTACATGTAGCACTAGCTTAAATATTATTACCAGAAATGTACCATTAACACAAAAAGCAAACTCAAACTTTACAAATAACATAAAAGAAAAAACAGTCTAAACTGAAACTAAAGGGGACTAACAAGACTTAAACTTAGTTTGTTGGATTTTAGATGTCTAGCTCAAACTTTTTTTTTGAGTTTATTCAGATTTATTAGTGCGAGTTATTTTTGAGCAGAAGTTTAATAAATAATCTAGGGGTTTTAATGAATATTACACCGTAAAAATGATATTTTTTGATATGTTACTTACCCCATGTACTTTGTTGCGGTGGTCGATTAAAAAATTCAATCTCATGTTCTCAGAATGGAGAAAAACAAGTTTAAGCCATAACAGAAGTCAATGGTGACTGATGCTACACAATGGCAACTGATGTGGAAATGGAAAAAAAATCTCACGTTAGTCATATTGCATATCCACATGTTTGTTATCTAGTCGCTTGCTCAAAGTGTTCGAAAACAAATGCTTTTTCTGCAAAAGTATTGTTTAGCGCTATAGCACTAAATAGCACGACTATATCATGATTTTCTGTTTGGAATCTTTTGTGTATATTTTTACACCATGGGATTGCGTAGCAGGAAGTGGTAGCTCCTCCAGTGAATCAAGTCAACATCACAGCATCACAAATCAATCACAACACAAATAATAACTTTACACTTAGCTTATACTGTATTAAAGAATCGTTCAGCATACAATCCACATCAGCATTTGCCGGAAACCCATTCACAAAGTCCACAGAGATGAAATACAGTAGTTAGTCGAGGTGCTGTCTCTATTCCAGCCAGCAGGATCTGTTGAAGCAGGCAGGAATTTGTAGGAAAGTTACAGAGAGCCACAATTCAAAGGTGCCGGGGTTCAGCAGCTCAGTGGCTGAGTTAATCCAGAATGTCTGAGCTTCACAAGTGGAAATGTTTGAAATGCCAAGGTGTGTTAACAACACTTATTGTAACTTTCAGATAATATTGCTTTGGTGCAATAAACCAAACAGAGTCTAATTAGGAGCCCTGACTTTCCACTTTTGCTAGAAATCTCTGGGAATAAAGAACTTTCTTAATGTTTTTCCTGGTAGAGCTAAGAAAATATACTGATTTCACAAAGAGCATAACAGTGAAAGTAAAAAGCAAGAATATAAAATAAAATGGAAAAGTAAGCACTGTAACATTGCAATAGTAAGTAGAAATAAAATATATATGGTGTACACAGTACTATAATATTTCACAAGTAGGTTATGTACTGTATATTAGTGCAAAGCTTATAAAATACACAGACTACAGAGATGTATTGAATATCAATTAAACTTCCCTGCTGCCTACTGTCATCCAGTACCATTCTGCCTGTCACGTTACATGGGCAGTCATCAATTTCTGCTTATAAAAGATGGCATCGTCCTAGCCTTGGGAGAATTAAAAAAAAAAGAAATCTTGCAGTCTGACAATTTTTTTTGTTTAGGAGGTTAGTTTTCTAGTTTGGTTTTGTTGTTTTGCTACACTCTTTCTGACGCCTGATTTCATTTTGATATTTGTGTTTACAGTGTTTTCGAGAATGTTAAACTCTTTCCTGTTCCTCAGTACCATTTTTCCCCACCCTGTCTTATCGCTCTCCTTTTTTCTCACTGACCACCAAGTGTTTTAAGATGTACTCACCATAGACTAAGCCTGACGAATTGCTAGGAGCACAGCTGCATTGCTCTTCATTTTTTTATCTCAAACTGCACCTCTTAACTGACTATGTAGTAATTAATGGACACGTCATTATAGGATAATAGAAGAAGGCAAACCTCATAAATGAACTTCACCTAGATCCTTGCATAAATGGCCTAAAAACCCAAGCCTTAACAAAGTAATAATGTACAGTGCTTATGCAAAACCTCATCCCCTAAAGCAAAGGAAAAGAAGCCCCAGAAACGTAGAGCACAGGCTTCATTGTGACAGCAGATTTAACAAAGAAACAAACTTTGTAATCAGGACTCAATTCATTTGTATTATTTTTTTCATTGAGGTCATATTATGCAATAAATATATTGCATAGCAGTAGCAATTGTGTTGGATTGGTGCTTCTCTCTCAGAGGAGAGGTGGGCAAGGCAAGCAGAACAACATTTATGAACAAAGAAGACAGCAGAAAAACATGACAAGAAAGAATGTGACACTAACAACAGACTTTCTGCACAATTTAACACGAGCACAAAGGGACAGTAGATCTAAGATGTGCAAATGGCATCCTCAGAATTGATTCACAAAGTTTACTAGTCGTCTGGCACAGAACTAAGTATACATCCCTTCGGCGTGTATCAGGTGTATCTAAAGGCAGTGTGGAAGGCGTAGATCATGTTGTCAATGGCACAGTCTCCTAATTAACGGACTCTTCAGATAGCTCTTGCTGGTTGGGAATATAGAAAAAGCTAAAGTTGAAACCACACAGTGTGATGGATTTAGACCTTCTGGTTTAACACAAGTCCAGTAACGTTCATTCCTCGTGGCTCATCATCATCCCAATCAGGGGGGAAATAAAATCCATGATGAGTCTTGAGCCAGGGGATGAGTTTACAGAAGGTGAAAGCTGTTAAAGATAAAGACAGGTTTCTTCACCAGTGAATGAGGGAGAGAAGCAGATCGTATCTTAGCAAAAAATGCACACGTTTTGCATGTTTTGACTATGCAAGTGGATATCGTACATGTCGATTATGAAAATTGTTTTTCTTTTTTCCATGGAGTTTTTTAACATTGTTTGACATTATATAGGATTGGTGATCAGCCACGCTGAGTTAGAATATTCAAAATTGAATTTCTCCATGAAAGAGATTAATGATTTTTCTGGGCCACCACTATAAACTACATGGAATAAGTAAAATTTTTAAAACAATATTATTTTAGGTGTAGAATTCTTTTAATGGAGACAGCGTTAGGTTGTCCTCCTATCCTATCCTCCAGTGAGAACTGTAAGCCATAAACATTCAAGTCTGATATTTCCAATTCAATGATAACAAGATTAAAACGAATAATTAAACTAACAATGCCTAAAATTCATTTTATGCAACAAAATTACAAATTCCCTTTCATTAGGGTGATTTTGAGAAAATAATTCAAGCAAACAGAGACTGGAAAAGCAAAATGTGCAAGGGCAGAGCATTCAAACTCTGGAAGTCATCCTGGTCCTTAACTGAACCGTACGAGCAGGTCATGGGCCATGCTGTGCAACCTTGATTTCCTAGGAATCAGAGGATGGCATAAGGGGCACCGCTACTGCCTCACAATTACAGATTCCTTCCTTTAAATCCTGACTGTGTTAAGTTTGGCCTTTTCCCGGGGAACCCCATTTTCCTCCCACATTCTAAAAATGTGCTGTTAAATGGTGTGACTTCAAGAAGGCCCATCTTGAGAGTGTGTGGGTAACTGTGAGCATGTCCTGCTAGCTCCTTCCCTACAATAATGTACTGGAACAGGTGGTTTTAGAAAATGAATGAAATGTTTTCTTGGGGTCATCATGAGTTCGGTTTGATATAAATATTTCTGTTTTTATCCTAGAAATTTTGGGAGCACTTGTGTCAGCTTTATCGATATGGATTGTGACTGCAGTCCTTGTGTATCTGGCAATTGTAAGGATTGTAAACAACGACTACGAGATCGATGGACACGTGATGCTTATCACCTCTGGCTGTGCAGTCGGGGTCAATGTCATGTAAGTGTGGATATGGCTTTCTTACATCCTTGTGTTAGAACTTCAGGGAATGAAATCCTTTCTTTTTCACTTAACACATGACCAATTTCACCCTTAAATCTGTCTGATATTCGTCCAGTTTAAAATCACATTCTTCATAACAGAGGTGCTATTACTATATATTTGTAAATTTCATACTTCTTATAGAATAAAGTCAAGCTGCAAACACAAATATACACTTATGGTAAATAAGTTACCTAAATGTACTTTATATTTTTGTTTTAATTTTTTGCATCATTATAGTCACAGTTTTTTAAAAGGAATAATATTTTCAAAAATTCTTTATGGACTCAATCTGCTGACTAAAGAAGAGAAGAAGCGGGCTATTATGGTGGAGAAAAGAAGAGCTGCTCAGGAAGCAGCAAGCGCACCAACCTCCGAGCAAACGAATGCTAAACGTAGAGAAAGAGGATGAAAACTAGGAATGCGCAAGTGAAGTGTATTCACTGCACGTTATCATGCAGTGCACCGTTACTGGTTTTAAAGATAATTTATGAAGTACACAGCAGAGGAAGCAAATTTAAAGTCATTCTGACATTCACGACTGCCTTGTCTTATTAACGAGCCTTATTTTTTATAGAAAATCACCCTAATATTATCAAACAATTAAAGCAATTTTCAGAAGAACAGGCCATTCAGGCCAAAAAAGCCCATCATAACTTAATGAGACAACAAGTGATCAAGAAGTGCTAACTCAAAAAGTGACTGTAAGTTGGTGAAAAGACAAAAGCCACTTTTGTGTTTAGTCAATAAAATCTTTCAAGCTGTTAAACTGAACTAAGCAGCGTGTGAAATGGTAAAAAAGTTTATAAAAGCTATATGGCTTCAAGTGTGCTGGTGGATGCTGTTATTTTGAAATGGTGTGAACCTCTTATTATTGGTAAATAAAAAAAAAGTATATTATTTCATGTAGCATAAGCCATAGCCTGTGCTGAAAATGGCTAAAGCATCTCATGTGAGGTGTCCTGATGTCTGTATTCTCTGAAAAATAGGACCTTCCTTTGTGATTTTTTTCCAGTAAATTGGCAGTAAATTGGCAACAGACACAGAATAACTTAAGTGCAGCAAGGAACTCATAAAGCAGAGTCACACAGGTCTGGCCACCAATACCAAACTGCGTAACCCTGCCAGGTCCACTTAAGTATAGGGTGGTCCACATCTAATAATGCAATTGTCATTACGCTATAACTTATTAAGTTTATTACATAGAAAATCATCCGAAAAATCCCAGACCATCGAGAAGTGTGCGAACTGATGACATAAATCAAAGTCATCCAGACGTTCTGAATCTGCATAATTAGATCTGGACCACCCTGTATTGCAGGGAAACGAGTGTAAGAACAGAAAAAAACAGGAAAAGGAAAGAAGAAATGATTAAAACCAAATCCTATTTAACACGTTATTATATCACCAGCTTTGTTCTGCATATACTGCCATTTGTAAATATTATAACGTGAGCCCCTACTTGGGTGTATCCACTGATTGACATGGCATGTAATAATAAAACTTAGATTCATAAACATTCACTGAGCTGACCTAGTAGCTAAGGTGTTGCAAATATTTTAGAGGACCACTTAGGAGTATCTTGCACTTGAAGATCAAAGGTAGGCCTCACAACGCATCTCCTCTCTGCTGTTGAAGACCTTAAGAAAGGCTAAGAAATGGTCTCAGAGTATCACCACATACGGAACACAAAAATATAAAGGAACTGGTTTTCTTTTTTAATGATTTTAGAAATTTAAATATTATTCTGTCTCATTTCTTAACTACTCCATAAGGCCACTCTTTTGGCAGGTTAAGACGCACACACATATTTTTGTTTAAAAGCACTGTTACAGAATTCATGGACCCACAAAAGCCTTGGGAAACAAACAGGTCTTGAGCTGGACCCTACAGACACCAACAAGAGAGGCCGTGCAGATATTAACCAGGGGCAGCTGCTCCAAAGTCGCACTTACAGAAAAAGCTGAGGTTTGCCATTGATTTCAAACAAGAAAAGGGAAAAGTCAGAAGTGACTGTCCAACATCAGCCTCAAGAACAAAGCAGCCCTTGGAAACAACAGGAATGCAGAGCCTTGTAAACAAAGAGCAAAACCTTAGATTGTATTCTGTACCTTACATTGTTCTAATTCACATAATATTAAAATATTTAGTAAATCTAATATTATTTAAACATAAACTGTATGTAAAGAAATTACAATATAAATTCAATGACATATACAGCATTTGTAGTTTTTGTCACTTCTAATTTTTTTGATATAAAACTTTGGTGGTCCGTCATATGCTCTAAGATTTTCAGGCAATAATTCCAAATTCCCCAAAAAATGAACTTTGAGACTCATGTCACAATCTACTTCTTTAAACTTAACTAATACATTTGTCACAATTTTGCTCTAATTCAGTTATTTATTGTTACCTAAAATCATGTAAATTATTTCTTTGAATGATACCCAAGCCTCTCATTCCCGATCATTCATTGCACCAAGAAACTCTGCATCAGAAATCAGTTTTTAATATCGGGTGAGGCCCTCTTTCAATTTAGGCAAAGTCAAACCCTGAAACTTTCAGCACAAATACATAAAACAGGCTCCGTCCTTTTACAGGGATTTGACAAACTGCTTCATTAAATCAAGCTTAATATGAAGTGGTGGTGGCACAGAACCATATCTGGATCCAGCAAGCTAGGCTTGATAAAGTTGGCACCAAGCTGTAGCTTTTTTCAATGTCATTGCCAATTCTTGGCTCTGCTGTCTCAGCCACTGTGAAAACCTGGGAATTTTGTATGCCTTGACTTTCAGGGACCCACATACAGTATGAACCAACAGTGTTCATTGTAGTTCATAAATGTTAAAAAAGTAACTGCTTTGCTTTACACATAGATTTTAAGAAAATATTAAATTCAAACAAATTAGCATTAAATACAATTTTGTGCCTTAACACACTCCTGTCTCTAAGCTCTGAAGGTAGTTCCTTTGACCTCATGGCTTGGTTTTTGCTCAAATAGACATTCAAGTCTACTGTGGGACCTTCTATAGACACATATGTGCCTTTCCTAATCAGGTCCAATCTACTGAATTGACAAAAGGTGGACTCCAAAGGAGTAGAAACATCTCAACAACAGTCAGTAGAATGGGATGCACCTGAGCCAGAAGTTAACTGTCATAGCAAAGGGTCTGAATCTTTTTGTCAATGTCATATTACAGTTCTTCATTCTTAATAAATTTGCAAAAATTCCTAAAATCTTGATTTCGCTACGCCTTTCTGGGGAAAATGGATGTAAATAATTCTAACATAAGGCTGCAATATGATAAGATGTGAAAAAGTTCATCCCTCTGAATACTTTTGAAGGCACCATTACTTATTCTTAATATAAGCATTTTTAGGCTAATTTGACAGCCTTACTTCCATGTGAATTTTCAAAACTTTTAATACCTGATTTCTGGCAGGAGGGCTGTTTTGTATTCCTTCCTTTGTAAACTTTGCGTGGATTTCTCAACTCACTTCCATTGGAACATTAAAACTTGCATGCATCAGCACAGGGAACACTGGCTGTCACAGACTTTGTGAATTTCATTGTATGTAATACCTGGTTGTGTTTTCTTGTCACTTGGAATTTCCTTTTATCTAAGGAGTGTCCATTTACCAGATCACAAAGAAGCTTGTCTGACAGATGGATACTTCATCTTTCAAAATATCACAATACCTAATATGGTCATGATTTCTTATTACGGCTCCCATGTTCTATGCATCCATCCATTTTCTAACCTGGTTAACCATTTCAGGATCATGAGATACCAGTGCCTGGCCTGACTGCACTGGGCACAAGGCCTGAACAGGGCACACTCTCACACAAACAACTACAGTTACTTACTCTAGGCCCATGGAGAATTGCCAGTTAACTAACATGCATGTCATTGGCTAATGGGAGGTAAAACCTTCACAAATGCAGAGAGAACATGCAAACACTAAACAGTCATTGGCACAGGTTGGTCTCTGAGGCTGTCAGATAGCACTGCACCACAATGCCTCTGTAGCTCATGCTGTTATTTGTAATAATCAGAGCAGGGTCAGCGTCTGTTACGCACAACACAGGCAGTGCATTTTGATTGTGTCTAAAAATGTATCATAAAGGGCTTTATAAATTGGCCATTCACAGTTAGGTTTAGGGTTAAGGATTAGCCCAGAGCATCTCTAATGCAGAAGCACTGCATCTCAGCCATTTAGCTCTCTCAGCACCAGCCCAGGTCACACTTATAAATGCTGAAATTCTCTACCTGTCTAATTTTCCATCTTACTGATGCACGTGGTGGATCATTTTCCAGCATTACAGACAATGTTTATTCTGCATGGACAGCTAATTGAGTTAAATGACACGTTCTTAAAATGTTAAATTAGGCACCTGGTCATTTCAGCCATATACAGAGGGTAGACTTTGAATTCATTCATGAGAAAAATTAACTGGTGTGATTGAACTTTCTTTTATAAATGTGCAGAATATTAAGTGCATGGTGCGATTTGAAAAATAAAAATCAAACGCAAATAAGATCATAATAAAGCAGTGTATTTGAAAACATCAGGTGGAAGCAAAAATCAAACCACAAATGAAAGTTACAGTTACTTAAAAAGCCCAAATTTGAATTAAGGTATCAGTTAAGCATTTGTGCAGCATATTATAGGCTGCCAGCAAAAGAGGTGAGCTTGCAATCCACTGGAAACATTTACTGCATTTTCTAGTCTTGAAATCTGACATCGTAAGGCAAGAAGATCAGCAATGGCAGTCATCAAATTTGATATCCCCTCCAACCAGACATCATGTAACATCATGCCACCGGCTTTAGTGAACAGGTATTTTCAAACGTGATGACTGTCGTTCAAGCAGTATACAAACATCTTACAACACGGCACACTCAATATCTCCAAATACAAAACAGACAACGGAAAAGGAGGCAGGCATCACACACGAAAAAAAATTGACAAAACATTTTATCTTTAATGTAATATATTGTTCTTTTAGTATGAGCAAATATTAATATTAGTGACAAGCCAAGCTGTATCTTCTTTAAGATCCATGGCTGCCCAGTTGTGAACAAGCTGCTGTGCTGGATGGCTGCGTCACTCCCCCCGTTATTAGAGTGTTAATGTGAGACATGTTACTTAAATCAAAAAGCCACACAGTCATCAAATTTTTAACTCTACAATCTTGATTTTCTACACCACTCAGCAATCATTAACAGAGATTGTGAAACCTTTCATAAAATGGCTGCTTCTTGATCAATTACAGCATGTCTGATATATTTTATTCATCATCCGGAAACCTCAACCAAGAGAGGCGTTTGGGGGTGGCAAGTGGGACAACTGCCCCAGGCCCCGAACCTAAGGAGGCCTCGCTTTTGAGGTCCGTGTGTCCTGTTCGAGCAGATTTGTCAAGTTATATTCTCCAGTATATACAGTATATATATTTGAGATGCTTCAAAGAGGAACCCTTTTAAAATCCCTCTTCAAGGTCAAATTCTGTACATATAGGTCTTTGAAAACATTCCATAGTCCACCTTCATCTCCCAAAAAGGGTCGCCAGTATAATCCCTTCCTAGAATAGGTATACAGTAGCCCATTAGTCGCTGGGTTTGCTCCTGTTTTGACTTGGGAACAACTGAATGCTTGTCGCTTATGACTCATTTGTGTTAGGAGAGCCTACCATCGTTTCTTAGTCGAGTCTTTGTTTCAGTTTGCTACAGTAGGCCTAGTTGAAACAATGTGGGAAGTATTTGGTAGTGGAACACGCAGCAACGTTTTATTACTGGTTTTAGCCATATCGCTGTAGACGCCATGAGTGGAAGAGATCGTGGCACACTTTTTTAATAGATTACTAGGGAGCCCTACTCGCTTCACTTGCCCACACCCCAGCCACTTCATGCTTGCCACATTGCGTTGTGAATGAAGGGGCTGAACGCATGCTAAGGAGATGTGGATGGATCAGCTGCTGGCTTGCAGCTGCTGCTACCGAGCTGCGTGTTCTGCATATCACGCTGCACGTCGATCATTTAAAAGCCTTTACAGCAGCTGTCCTTTAAGCAATCTGCTGCTTGTGCTCGTGCTGTGCGTCAACCATTTAAAAGCCTGTACTGAAGCTGCTGCTGCCATGCTGCGTGATCTGCATGTTGCGCTGCGCGGCGATCATTTAAAAGCCTGTACAGCAGCTGTCCTTTTGTCTCACGGGACACTAAAGTGTCTCCAAGAAATTGTTTGTAAGTAGGGTGTGACGTGCAGGTTGTCTCACGGGACTTCAAAGTGTTTGTCCGAAATGATCATGTCTCAATTTTTTTATATAATAGATAGATATCGTTATATTTTGGTAAAGTCCACATGTTATCTTGCAAAAATGTAGTTGAATACTGTAATGAGAAAATCCGGTGTATGTTAACATTTTTAATAAATTTGCATGCAAGTTTATACAGTCCACACATGCTGGTAACAAAGTTTGACGTAACTCGTGGGGTTGGTCAGCCCAAGACCTCGCACACCCCTAAGGCCGCCTCTGACCTCAACAAACCAAAAAAATCACATTTGGACTGAATATTTTAAAGAATTTCATCAAGACAGCACTGCATATAAATATCAAACAAGCAAAGCAAATTGATAAATGAAAAGGTCAGGAAATGGTTGGATGAAAAATGAATTGAACCCAAAAAAAAATGCAAATACTTCAAGTGACTAATAAGAAATAATGTAAAACAAAACAAGTGAAAATTGGTAGAATTTGAACAAAAAGTATTGTTTCTATGTGGTAACACCAATAATGAAAGGACAAAATAAACATAGAAATGGGTTGAAAATGAAATAAACTTAAACACTAATCAGCAATTACTGAAGAATTTTTAAGTAAGACATTACGATGTGTAGTGCTGTTTCTCTTTATAAAAAGACAGTGAGGTCACACTGTGACTAAAACATAAACAAAACTGCAGTCTGTGAACAAACTGGTCCGTACCTCTGTACAGTAAGTGTGCAGCCTCTGTGAACTACACGGCTGTGACTCCTGTGTATTCGTTTTACGTTGCAGAATGGCTTACATTCTTCACCAGTCCACCACACTCCACGGTCATAGCCATGGCTCTGGCTATCACAAGATCGATGAATCCGGTGAAAGCCCAGACAGTCAAGGACATGCACATTCTCATTTAGGTCACCATGGAAACACCAGCGTCAGAGCGGCCTTCATCCATGTCATTGGTGACCTGCTTCAGAGCGTTGGAGTGCTGGTGGCTGCTGTTATTATATATTTTAGGGTAAGTAAAGATTTATTTGTTTGTTTGTTCAACTATGTCACAGTGAGTTCAAAGGTAAAAATGTGTTTGTAAATAAGTCAACTCGTGGACAACTTCTGTGCTGTCACTAACAACATGTAAGCATAAGGACATGTGACTTTTTGCCATTTAATACAAGCAGCACTTTTCGTTGACTCCGCGAAGAATGGAAATTAGTTAGTACATAGCATTAGTATGTGATGTGCGTTTTATCACATTAAAAATGTGCCCAGTCAGAATCAAGTATTTTATTTTTGGACTAAAAGCATGCAGAATGTGTACAAAATATGACACTCCCCTGTGATTGGCGATTCCATCAAGAGTTGTTTCAAAGTTTTTCTCACAGCTCAAATTACGTTTCTACCATTAACTGCAGTTGTTCTTTACATCTAAGCTGTTCACTGACAATTACGATTGACACGTGTAGTTCTTACTTTTTAAGTTATAAGAAGTCAAGGATTTTGCCATGCACACAAGACTCTTCCTGAATTCTTCCTTTCTTTCAGTGTCTGACATGTTAGCTTCTCTTTCTTAGCCAGTCCACAGCCTGTTCCATAACTGCATAGTGTTGCGAGAGTGACATCATATGATCTGACCTGTGAAGTTTTATCAGACTGAGAAGGAGAGCTTATCCAATAGTTAGTGCATTAAAGTAAGACATTATTGGTTGATATATGGCCTATAGCCAAGAATGTTGAGCCTTTGTATATTTAAATATATTATTGGAGACCAAAGTAATATTTAGGTCTGAGATATATCTAAGACATTGTATGTTGTTCGTGCCTATGATAAGTAAGTCTCTTGTAGTCCTAGGGAATGATACAGAACTTTTGTGGTTAGGGTCTGTGTGTATGTGTATATCTATGTGTGTGTATTAATCTTAAAGGTGCGACAGCAGACCAACCCAGTAAAGAACCTGGCAATTTCACATATCTCTGGAAAAAGTAAGTAAAGGGAAGAAGAGGGGAATACCACAATAACAAGTTGTATCCTCAAAACAAAGTACAAAAATATTAACAGTTACTTCAGGAATAAGCAGTGTTCATCACAACCAGGAAAATTCATTCCCATAATTCTGTGCTTTTGAATTAAAGACCCACCTTTTCCCTGTCATTCACTGGTCTGTCTTCATTGTGGATGATGGATGTGATTTTCTCTACTTTACTTTATCTTTAGTTTTCTCATTAAAAACATTTCTTCACAGAGAGATGAAAGACTTGCACAGCGTGTGTTTGTTGGTGGAGAAACCACACATGGTGACAAAGCTCAAAGGCCCAGAGTAAACAATTTCTAAAAGCAATGAAGCAGATGCACTGCAGTACAATGAGCAGCTCACCTTGAAGTATCGCAAAGTACTCAGCATTTGGTACCTCGCAAAGTGGAGGGAGGAGGATACTGACATCTAGAGTGTTTATTAACAACACGCCTTAAAAACTGGCAAATTAAAGTGCAATATCTTAAGCAGCCGGTTACTTCATTGACTGTAAGATCAATGAGCTAAATTTTCAATGAAAAAGTTTAGTTTATTTCTTCGTAAGTACAGTATGTTCTAAAAATAATCTACAAGTAGCCAACTGCCAGAAGGTCAGGTTTTATGGCACTTCCTTACTGTTCCAGGTGCTCTAAATATTTGCCTTATTACTTTAATCACTCTAGATATAATGACAAAGTATAGAAAATTAAAAGCAACTTGGCACTTGTTAAAGAACAATAATACCAGTAGATGATAGTATAAAGGAAAATATAGATAGTAAAGTCTGGATATATATGGTCTTTAGAAAAAAGTTTACGGAAAGTTAGAGATGTAAAATATGAACGTCACAGATCAACATTGATTTAGCAATTGAATATGTTCATGAGAGACTTTTTGCTGATGATCAGATGAAATGGTCGTACATCTCTCACTCACTCTTGATGTCGCTCTGTCTTTTTGCCTCTTATACAAGCTATATTCATTTTAAAATTCCATGTGGGATTCCAGAACATGTAATGTTACACCCAATTGATTGGCTGGCTGTCAATATTGTCACACTTCAGTCACAGATTTGCACAGAAGCACAGGAGGTTGTGGAGACATGAATTTTATTCTAACACTGCAAACGAACATTTGTCTCTTTTTCAAAAGTTTAAATGTGCTCCATGACATGATAGAGATGACAGTTCCGTCGGGAACAGAGAATGTCAGAGAGAGAGAGAGAAAGAAAAAGTAAACAATCAATTCCAAAGCTGACAGATGCTGTACAAGGCTTTTAAGTAAGCAGAGTACCGCGCGAGAGGTTTATCACGTGTTATAGCGCAAGTAAGAAGGGTAAGGAGCAATGTGAAGGTAGACTGTGTTTCAGGGGTTTTCCCAGGGGCGTCTGTGTCCTCTGAGGGTGCGATCAGCCCTCTAGCTTACAATATGATGGATGTCCTTGCTCTGATTCTTTGATCTCTTTAAGTAGGTCCGTTTACCTACCTTTCCCAAGCTGTAAACCAATTTAGCAATTCCTTGTCCCAGGTGCCCATCCATTCGCAGGTTATAAAGTATTCAATACAGCTGAGACATCCTACAGCTGAGAGTTTTTGTCATGTGTGGTGCTGTAAGTAAACTGTTACTCATTTGGGCAGGACTCCTTAGTAATCTCTAGAGTAAGTTGACTGGAAAAGGAGACCCATCCATTGGCAGTGAACTTGATGGGACAGTTCTATTGACCTTACTTAAAGTGGTTGGCACTTGTGCCCTTTCCCCTAGGGATTTCTCTGTGCTCATTTAAGTATCAGTATTAAATGTGGTCTCTGTCTGTTTGTGAATGTGGTCTGTGTGATCCATCGTCCATACATTTACACCCTGTTGTTTAATGTGGTCAAGTGCCATTCGAACATCATGTTAAAGCGGATGTAAACAGATGTACTTTGTTTTAGCTACAAGTTTTTACATGTGTCCGCACTGCCACTCTCACTCAGCTTTATGCGCTGAAATAATTTTTTCACTCAGTTGTGATTTTGGTCCCACGGCTGCTGGTAGCTTTCCTAAACTGCTGCAATGTCCAAAAAAAGAAAAGCTGTTAAAAAAAGAAGACAATTTAAGACAAGTCAGAATATGCTGTTGTGATCAGCACACATACACATGTATCTTGTTTGTAAAGAAAATGTGGTGGTGATTATTTTTATATATTCTGGCCTGCATTAGGTATATAAAATGATACTTTGGCCCTCAGAAAAAAACTGAGTGTGACACCGTGCGCTAGACTGACAAACAAGACAGAAGCCTTATGCTTTCTTTAGGGATATGTCATGAGAAGTCTAGCAAAATAGTTAGCCAATAAAAGGTGTCATTTTGCTTGAATTCTCACTACATCCATAATGGCTAACACAGTACAGCACCCTAGTACTATTAGGAATACTGTATGTCAAAATTACCTGGTGGCATGGATCTTGGACTATCTTACAGACAGACCTCAGTATGTGCATCTCGGGAACTGCAGGTCTGACATTGTGGTCAGCAACACAGGAGCGCCGCAGGGGACTGTACTTTCTCCGGTCCTGTTCAGCCTATATACATCAGACTTCCAATACAACTGGGAGTCCTGCCACGTGCAAAAGTTCGCTGACAACACTGCTATCGTGGGCTGCTTCAGGAGTGGGCAGGAAGCTAATCAAAGACTTTGTTAAATGGTTAATTCAAACCACTTACACCTGAACACCAGCAAGACCAAGGAACTGGTGGTGGATTTTAGGAGGCAGGGCCCCTCATGGACCCCATGATCATCAGAGGAGACTGTGTGCAGAGGGTACAGACCTATAAATACCTGGGAGTGCAGCTGGATGATAAATTGGACTGGACTGCCAATACTGATGCTCTGTGTAAGAAAGGACAGAGCCGACCATACTTCCTTAGAAGGCTGGTGTCCTTCAACATCTGCAATAAGATGCTGCAGATGTTCTACCAGATGGTTGTGGCGAGTGCCCTCTTCTACGCGGTGGTGTGCTGGGGAGGCAGCATAAAGAAGAAGGACGCCTCACACCTCGGCAAACTTGTGAGGAAGGCAGGCTCTATTGTAGGCACAGAGCTGGACAGTTTGACATCCGTGACAGAGCGACGGGTGCTGAACAGGCTCCTGTCAATCATGAAGAATCCACTGCATCCACTGAACAGTATCATCTCCAGGCAGAGGAGCAGCTTCAGCGACAGACTACTGTCACCATCCTGCTCCACTGACAGACTGAGGAGATCGTTCCTCCCTCACACTATGCGACTCTTCAATTCCACCCGGGGGCGTAAACGCTAACATTATTCAAAGTTATTGTCTGTTTTTACCTGCATTTTTATTACTCTTTAATTTAATTTTTTTTTTTTGTATCAGTATGCTGCTGCTGGATTATGTGAATTTCCCCTTGGGGATTAATAAATTATCTATCTGTCTATCTAAATTATAAAACATCTAATAAATCCTGCTGACATAAAATGTACTCCTTATTTGGTGACACACCCTCCTTAAACTATTTTTCTGCACAATTTGATTTGTAAGATCATAGCACTGTTTTGACAAGTATTCTATTTAAGTGAGGAAACCAAAGTATGTGAGGTAACTGAAGGGATAACGTTTTTAGAATGTTCAGTCCACATTAACATACTATACTAAGAGTGCGACTCTAAGGACAGTAACTTACAATGATTGGATACATACAGTGGGTAGGGAAAGTATTCAGACCCCCTTCAATTTTTCACTCTGTTATATTGCAGCCATTTGCTAAAATCATTTAAATTAATTTTTTTCCCTCATTAATGTACACACATCACCCCATATTGAAAGATAAAAAAAAAGAATTTTTGAAATTGTTGCAGATTTATTAAAAAAGAAAAACTGAAATATCACATGGTCCTAAGTATTCAGACCCTTTGCTGTGACACTCATATATTTATATTTGTGTGGAGTTTACATGTTCATCCTTGAGATCACCTTCATTTGAGTCCAGCTGTGTTTGATTATACTTGATTAGGAAAGCCACACACCTGTCTATGTAAGACCTTACAGCTCACAATGCATGTCAGAGCAAATGAGAATCATGAGGTCAAAGGAACTGCCTGAAGAGCTCAGAGACAGAATTGTGGCAAGGCACAGATCTGGCCAAGGTTACAAAAAAATTTCTGCTGCACTTAAGGTTCCCAAGAGCACAGTGGCCTCCATAATCCTTAAATGGAAGACGTTTGGGACGACCAGAACCCTTCCTAGAGCTGGCCATCCAGCCAAGCTGAGCTACCGGGGGAGAAGATCCTTGGTGAGAGAGGTAAAGAAGAACCCAAAGATCACTTTGGCTGAGCTCCAGAGATGCAGTCAGGAGATGGGAGAAAGTTGTAGAAAGTCAACCATCAATGCAGCCCTCCACCAGTTAGGGCTTTATGGCAGAGTGGCCTGTCGGAAGCCTCTCCTCAGTGCAAGACACATGACAGCCCGCATGGAGTTTGCTAAAAGACTCCTGAAGATTCTCTGGTCTGATGAGACCAAGATAGAACTTTTTGACCTTAATTCTAAGCATTATGTGTGGAGAAAACCAGGCACTGCTCATCACTTGTCCAATACAGTCCCCACAGTGAAGCATGGCGGTGGCAGCATCATGCTGTGGGGGTGTTTTTCAGCTGCAGGGACAGGACGACTGGTTGCAATCGAGGGAAAGATGAATGCGGCCAAGTACAGGGATATCCTGGACAAAAACTTTCTCCAGAGTGCTAAGGACCTCAGACTGGGCCGAAGGTTTACATTCCAACAAGACAATGACCCTAAGGACACAGCTAAAATAACGAAGGAGTGGCTTCACAACAACTCTGTGACTGTTCTTGAATGGCCCAGCCAGAGCCCTGACTTAAACCCAATTGAGCATCTCTGGAGAGACCTAAAATGGCTGTCCACCAACGTTTACCATCCAACCTGACAGAACTGGAGAGGATCTGCAAGGAGGAATGGCAGAGGATCCCCAAATCCAGGTGTGAAAAACTTGTGGCATCTTTCCCAAGAAGACTCATGGCTGTATTAGCTCAAAAGGGTGCTTCTACTAAATACTGAGCAAAGGGTCTGAATACTTAGGACCATGTGATATTTCAGTTTTTCTTTTTTAATAAATCTGCAACAATTTCAAAAATTCTTTTTTTGTCTGTCAATATGGGGTGCTGTGTGTACATTAATGAGGAAAAAAATTAATTTAAATGATTTTAGCAAATGGCTGCAATATAACAAAGAGTGAAAAATTGAAGGGGGTCTGAATACTTTCCCAGAGGGGACTTGGCGGTCTCTTGGACTGGAATCCCTACAGATTTTTTTTTTTTTTCTCCAACCTCTGGAGTTTTTTTTTTTGTTTTTTCTGTCCACCCTGGCCATCGGACCTTGCTTATTCTATGTTAATTAATGTTGACTTATGTTTATTTTTTATTGTGTCTTCTATTTTTCATTTTGTAAAGCACTTTGAGCTACATTTTTTTGTATGAAAACGTGCTATATAAATAAATGTTGTTGTTGTTGTTTCCGTACCCACTGTAAGTACAGAAAGGGCAAAGCTCTCTGGAATTGCATGTATAGTATATTGGACTTCCTACGCCTTTTCCACAAATCACCAAGTGACCCCTCGTTCTAGAAGCCCACCTACGTATATGTAATTGGGCTATACATCCACATAATAAGAAACACCCATCTCTGGCATTTCTCGCTCATTTAGAATGTTATTTAGGACGGAAACCCCTGTGCAGAAAACACTTAATAAATAAAAAGAGAGTCTTAATCCATCATTATTTATGAAGTCCATAATGTCCTTTATTTACACCCACTGGTGGAGTCCCACACACTCTTGTTGATACAGCATGTCAGACTGAAGAAATGTAACAGAAAACTTCCTTTAATCAGCTAGGTTCATTAAAATATTTCATAGTCATTATATGTAAAACACACCAATCAGCATACAGATAAATGGTATAGTCCAGAAACACATCTCTGCTATAAAGTATTACATAATGTCCCAAACTAGTTAAATAAATTAAGAATGGTGACGGTATAAGACCTGTGATGTGTAAACTGTTATCAGAGAACAAAATATAAACTTAAATGTTATATATGACCTCATTTTCTAATTTGAATGAGCTGGTAAAAATGTCAGGATGTCCTAGTTAAACAGGCAAGCAGTTTCAAGAACATTTTTCTCTTACACCACAATTAATGAGTTATTTTTCTATTCCTGTACTTTTGCACCTAAGGCCATACAGTAAAAATAAGAAGATAGCATTCAGCCTACACAACTCATTTAATAAGGTGTAACCAATAAAGACAAATTAAGGAACAAAAAGGTTTGAATGCTTGGTCAGTCATAGTCCAGCTGGACAGCATCTGATCTCCTTACATAAGAGAGTATGCTATTAGTGTGAGTGCTGGCTCTCTGTTTGGTGTGGTATTGCTTACCATTATGAAGCCTTCAAGATGTTCCTTAAATGTGCAAGTCTGACAAAGGTAATAGGTAAGTTGACTAATATCTCCTATTTTTGTGAAGACAGCCAAGGTCTCCACCTCCACCTTACTCATAAGGAGGTGTTTTTGTGATTTCTTTCTCCCAGTATCCTTAAGTGTGTGATTTGAAATTTAACTGAAGTAATTAGACAGGATAAGATGTTTTGTTGACCACCTTAAAGGCCTAGATTAGATCCATGTGTAGTCAGCTGTCTGTATTCAGACCTTGGGAGCTGAATTCCCATAACCTGTCAGAGTAAGGCACGCTCTGTAATCAGTGATACATTTGGTTTTAGAGCTACTCTGCCATTTTCATTTCATGGTGACCAGAGCTTAATGGCATACCCAGGCTAGCACAGACTAGAATTTCAATATAATGTTCCTTGACTTAAACTGAACTTTTTTCATTTTTAAAATGTTTCACTCACCTTTTTGGTTACTTCTAAACATTGCTTTAAAGATCAGAATATTGTGCCAATGTGAACCCCCAAATCCCTTTGAAATTCTTGTTTAGTTTTAAATGGTAAACTATGCAGGCTGTATAACTATGCAATCTAATGCTTTGGTTTGGTCCCTGATATTTCTTTAGCTGTTTCATTTTTAAAATTCACTTTGAAACCAACCACCCTGACTTGAACTATGTAACTCTCATCTATCATTCTTATTCAGTTTATGCTTGACATACAGTGAAGAATACGTATTATGAAAAGGGCTGGTAGTTTAAAGTCTTCTCATTTGTTTGTTGTATCAGAGAAAAAGAGCACTATTGAAACTGAAGTGAGGCGTATCCTAGCAGTGAAATTATAAAAGAGGCTTTGATGACCTGCATGTGTGACTGACAGTGACGTGAACATTAACTCCATTTGTTTTACTGCTGCGTCCGACAATTTCTGTATTGAATACACTTTAATACAATGAGAATAACTGTATGATCATTTATATTGTGAATTTATTCCTCTTAATTTGTCCATCTTTTGTGAAACCTGTCTTGAAAATAAATGTGAAAACCCATTCAAAATGACCTCAATGATGTATCAATTATATTTCATGGAGTAACACTGAAACCAGAAAGCATTTCATTTTTGTAATCAGTTCCAGTGGCTGCTGCTTTCCTGATGCTCATTTTATGTTCTTCTACCCGCAGCCTGAATACAAAGTAGCAGATCCAATCTGTACCTTTCTGTTCTCTGTCTTTGTCCTGGGAACCACCTTTACCATTCTGCGAGATGTCTTCAGAATACTAATGGAAGGTAGATTTAAGAATATTAGAGACCTATGTCTCTGTAAAATAGAACATTTGTCTGCAATTCTGTCATTAATTTTTAAAGTATTTTTAAATTATGTTTATGAATGGTGTACCTGTATTAAAACTCATTGAATCTTGCAGTTCTAGACACTTAGAGAGAATTTGCCACATGCAATTGTTGATGTTTGTATCTGAACATATTGTAAAGATAATGTAACTTCTACCTCAAAATGTACAGTACATTTGTGTCAAAAACTCCAGATATCCATACTACCAGTCAACCCTGTGAGATGCTTTTGGATCGTAGGACAGCATTGAAATAAACTCATAACGTCAACAGAAACAGATCTTCTGTGCAGAGTTACCTTTGTGTTTCATCGGTGTGATGTAGAAATGCCAACTCCAGCTCTGCCCCACCAGTAATAGCTGCACCATGATCAGACTCACATATCTAAATGCTTTGATGTGAATTACATTTTTGTTGGTTATGCAAATGCTGACTGCTACACTTATTTCCTTCAGGCTTTATCGTACAGTATATGCAAATAACTTTCAAATGAACTGTTTGTAATAGAAAAAGTGTGCTCTTGTTATTCAGAATAATCAGCTCCTTAGCAATGTCTGAATGCCATATGACTTCCTCTCATCAACATTTACATTCTCTTCTAAAAATGTATTCATCATACATCTCATTTTGGAAGAAAGCACTGTTTTGAATTTTGTTTCTTATCATGTTTCCCATGTAGACATTGAAAAATGAATCTTTTATCAAACTGCATGTTGAACCTGCACATTTAACAACAAATATAAGGAAAGTTGAGAAAAAATTGATAGGACTGGAGGGAAATTCTCTTACACTGAAGCACAAAGTGGTTGAGTAATTAATTCCTCAAGCCAGAAGACTAATGTACTTTGATTGGAAAAAGTATCTCTTTAAAGCCTGATGTTATGATGTGGAGTTCCAGACTTGATAAAAAGGGTATGAAGCCTCCAAAATGAGCCCCAAAATTCAGACGAGGGCACTCCATAATTGCTCCAGAAAAGACCTCACCTACAGCAGACTGACCTCAATACCTGACTGACTGTCTTGGGCCTGCCTGGGCCTAAAAGGGGGTTTTGGCATCAAAAGTTCAAAAAGACTACAAATGTCCCAAAATATATCAAAAATGCCTTACAAGAAAAATAAACTAATGGCTTGTAGACCAAAAATCTTCACAAAATGTAGAATTTGTTTTATTTAAGCAAAAGCAAGTACATAATTAGAAAAATAGGCAACAAAAAGCTAACAAGTCCATCCATCCATTATCCAATCCGCTATATGCTAACACAGGTTCACAGGGGTCTGCTGGAGCCAATCCCAGCCAACACAGGGTGCAAGGCAGAAAACAAACCCCAGGCAGGGCACCAGCCCACCACAGGGTGCGCACATACACCAGGGACAATTTAGGATCGCCAATACACCTAACCTGCATGTCATTGGACTGTGGGAGGAAACCCACGCAGACACGGGGAGAACATGCAAACTCCACGCAGGGAGGACCCAGGAAGTGAACCTGGGTTTTCTAATTGCGAGGCAGCAGCGCTGCCCACTGCGCCACCGTGCAGCCCAGCTAACAAGTCCCAATATGTAATCCAGATTGCAGAATCCAAGAACAAAGCAAAAAAATCCCAAAAACAGAAAATAAAAAACAGTAATACTTTAAACCAGCTCCACAAACCCAATGCACCACTGCTGAGATCCTTTTTCCTGGATCAGTATATAAACTGACGCTTACTCGATTATGTTGACCTTTTATGTAAGTCACTTTGGATAAAGGCATCTGCAAAATAAAAATAAACATGAATGTAAATATAGTCAGATGGAAGTCTGAGAAGCAGTAATGTCAGGGTGGTTCTGCCTCTTGGGGTACCTCCCACAGAACATAAGGAATGGACTCAAATGTTTAAAGTGACAGTTCATTGTTACTAAATCATTGACCAACATAACTGAAATTACATAATATATTAAAAACAATTCAATAGCAAAGATGACAATAAAACCGAAAATCAATATAAGCCAAGGGGAAAAACCCTGTTTGTAATATAACACTGGATATAAGATTGTAGAGTAAGGAATGTCGACATCTTGTTGTTTTCGTTGAAGATTCAGTTTCCATGTGTTTAATATCACTTGTCTCATTACTTTCAGGCTGGGTGCAATTTCAGTATGGTAAAGACTGAACAATAGGTGCAACCCCACTTTTTTGTTAACAAGAATGTTCTTGAATGCTTAATAAGATAAGTTAATTTTAGAAAGAAGGTGCATGTTCACTGCCATGCTATATGGTGTTCATCCTTTGAGAATGACAATTGCTGTATAGATACTGCCATTTACAACTGCTAAGAGTAGTGTTTGCCAACCACTGGGTTGTGAGTTGATATTGTTTATAATGGTGGCTACACAGCGGGTTGTAGCGGGATGCAGCGGGATGCTGTACTGACGATTGTGCACGGTGCCCCCCACTCTGAATATCACGCTGGATTCATCAAGGGGGCCTCCACCCTTGGTAGATCACAAACACTCCTACATAAAAACCATGGGTTAAGAGTTTTACATTTCAGCTTTTTATACCATTTGTATCACTATGGAAGAGGACATTTCACAGTCAATAGTTCTCCATGTTGAATCTTTTCAATGTATTTTCTTTTTAGGATAATTAACAAAGTATATCCAATCAAAATCAAACCAAAGCAAAATCAGTAAAAAAAGTTTACTTCTTTGTTTAAATTCCTAGTTTGTTAAGTTACTCATTTTCAGAACTGCCCTTACTGAATTACATTGCTTTTCCTACGACTCTTGCATATCACAAGGTATGACATTCAGCAATCTCTTAAGATTAACTTACTTTTGTTGTTTATCGCTGTTTAGTGAAGTACTTTTAAGACAAGTAGGAGTGAGCACAGCCAAGAGGACAGGGATTGTCTCTTCCAGGGAGAGACAAATAAATGAGTGGTCACAGTTTCTTTCAAAGAATAACAACATACTAGTGTGACGATGCGGGTTCGCTCCATGCTCTCATCTTGCAATCGGGAGCCCTTGAACCCGTCACCGTTGGTAATGCTACCAATGAGCTCAGCAGTGAGGCACACACAATGGACAAGGGGATGGTGCAAAATGTGCAAAAGTGCTTTTATTAAAAACCGACAACTAATAAATAGTGCAGTGCATCCATAAGTCTTCAAATAAATAAACCATAAAAACAAGTGCTGAGTGGAGGTTAAAAATCCAATAGAAAAAACAACAATCCTTTAAAACGAGGTTAAAACAATGCTGGAAGCAGTCTCTTTAAAAACAAGTTGTTGTCTTCTTTTATCTGGCGGCTCCCCTGCTTCTCCCATCAGGCTTCTCAACAGGGAAGTCGACCTTCCTGCAGTTGACCTTACTACTGTCCGGTTGATTTCCGTTCCCTGGCTCCGTACAGCTACCTTACCGGACCGAGACTTGGGTTCCTCAATGGCTAGGTCGCTCATGCTGAGGCTCACCTTCGAAGACTCCACGACTCACGCTGCCTTCTCGGCCTTACGCTGCCAGCCGTCCTTCATCCCCAGTTACTCCAGCTCCTTGTTCACTCAGCTGGAGCGACCGCTTCCTTCTGCCCCACCGAGTGTCGGCCAAACATCCCTGCTAAGGCTCACTGTCCAGCTGCCTACTCCCTCACATTGGCTCTCTCTTAACGCTGCTTCCAGCAACCTCTGGCTCTTTTTCCTTACTTCCATCTTCCTCCTAGCAGCCTCGCACTTCTATTTATGAAGAGGATGTGGCAACTGTGGCAAATCAGCAGCCCCGAGCACAATCACTGATGCGGATGATTTCTCATCTGTACACTTAGGTGAGAAACGCCCACATCACGAATCATCCCAGGTCCCCTCGCTAAGCCACGAGTGCGGCGATTATTTATTTTAAAACTGGCCTCTTGACATGATCTGTGGACCCGCTACACCACAACTAGTATTACCTACTAAGTATTAAGTTAACAGTGGCATGAAACTGAAAGAGCTAATGCCCGCTGTTTTCACTGCAACTAACCACTTAACACTTTCTAGCTTAAATGTTCATAGAAATTTAGTTTAGTTTCTGAATACCTAATATTTTTGTCTGTTTCACTGACATTGGGTGAACTGGATGGTGCTTGAATTCAGACATCTTATTTTTTGGCTGTGACATTCATATAAATACTATACTATAAATAGTACTATACTATACTATACCATGCTATACTGTAAATACTAAACAAACCTGACATTTGTCCTTTATGAATGAGCTCAAGCTCTCCTCAGTGCAGGCCAGGGGAGATTAGGTACAGAGAATAAATTAATGCATCTTCAATGTAGATTGCACTGCTGCAGCTGAGTTTTCCTGGCATTATATAGTACTTTAATACTTTCTATTTTAAGGATTTACTTTTACACATAAGAACATAAAATTTGTCTTTTCAGCTACTTCTGAAACTGACAAAAATAAAACTAATAGCAATGACAGCATACAAGTTACACAAAATTTACATTACTTGGAAACAATTCTTTGCAAATTACTTCTCAAGGTTGGACATTGGGTTTTTACCCAGGCACTTGAACAGTACATATTAAAAAGCTATTTCCCTACCTGTGATATTTCTTATTGAAAAATAAGTGGTATACAAAAGGCATATCTTCAAGGTATTTTTCAAAGCACATACATGTGGTAACAGCAAAGTATAAATAAAGTGTACACTTGAGCTGTGAATTCCCAACCGTAGCCAGCAAAAACATATCTTCTTATTTAATACGCTACAGTGGCTGTCCGTTTGTCTGTCCAGGATTTTAAATCACCTGTAGCTCTCAAACCGTTTGAACTATTGTCCTGAAATTTGGTACACATATACTACGTGACGTCTACTATTCGCTTTTGGGGCTGATGATTGACCTTCAAGGTTATTCCTCTTTTTATTTTTATTTTATTTCATTGTAGAATCAACTTTCAACAGTGGCCAGCAGGGCCCTACCACCTTTGCTGTCACTTCCCCTACCATAAATCATTTTTGAGGCAGATTGAAGACTTAAGTGCTAGCTTAAGTGAAAAATTAAGGAAAACATGCTAAGTAATTGCAACACAAACACTGACTTAATCAGTTTTAACGTGAATAGATGCCGACGAAAGAGAATAAGCGGGCTGCTAGGGTGGAGAAAAGAAGAGCTGAGCAGGAAGCAGCAAACGCATCAACCTCTGAGCAAACGAATGCTAAACGTACAGAGGAAGAGTATGAAAACTAGGAATGCTCAAGTCAAGTGTAATCACTGCACGTTATCGTGCAGTGCGCCGTTACTGGTCTAACATAATCATGGAAGCATTATTTTTAACCACACTAAAAATGCAAAGATGTAATGAGCTTATAAGTTACACTCTTTTTTAAATGTGAAAAAAATGAAACTTCTAAAATTATAATCACCTTACTTGTACACATTTTGTTATAATTTACAGCCATTATAAAAAGGCATACAATGTTTATTAATTAAAATATTACTAGAGAAACAAATTTAAATATTGTATGGCTATACCACAAACTTACCAGATATGACTTACCGTATTTGCTTCGACTAGTCTTGTCTTTTTACCTGATTCCGAAGAGGAAGGGCAGTGTGCAGCATTTCCACTTCACAGCAGTTGGACCCTGGTTACATTTTCAGCCAGATGTTCTTGGAGAGATGTTTTAGGGGTCACATCTTCTTCATACAGTTCTAATAAATGCTGTTAAATTGATTGTCATCTTTGACTTGTCTCTCTCCAGTGAACTGTCTCTCCATTCAAATTGCCATTGCTGCCGGAATGGTTCAGAGAAAAATTTTAAAATCAAATGACCCTGTAGTTAGGATGTAGCAGGTTGGATAATGGATGGATGAAATTGGGTTAAAAAATAATGGATGAATGTATGCCAGTATGAATAGCACAGTACATTGTAGTTAGCAATGCCAGCACTTGTCTGATTCCTAGTCAAGGTGCATTCTGTGTTGAGTTTGCACATTCTGCCTATCGCCATAAAAGGTTTCCCCCGAGATTTTAGTTTTCTCAAACAATTTAAAGACAAGATGTTATGCATGTCAGGGCTTCTGCTTTAGTACATCCACCCTGGGAGAGACTGGCATCCTACCTAGTGTTGCTTGCATCCATAAATCTCATGTTTGTGCTGTGACCCTTTACTGAAACATATTAATTTATAAAATTAATGTATGGAATACTAGAATTAAAAAGTGTTTTTTCCATGTATACCCAGTTGTTAGAAGTCCCTGTCATCTTGTAAGTCACACTGGTGCTGATAGCCTCATCCATACTGCATCATAAACTCATCAATATAATTACCAGACTGATGATAGAAGTTAATTTTCTCTATCAGAACTGGGTAGTTTAAACATTAGCATATGATCTATGATTGTTTATTTAAATACCTGTTGTTCCAAATTTCCCCACAGGAGCCCCAAAGGCAATAGAATTTAAATCTGTCAAGGAGGTTTTGTTGTCTTTAAAAGGTGTGAAGGCCGTTCACAGTCTGCATTTGTGGGCTCTGACTCTAAGCCACACTATGTTATCTGTGCACATTGCTATTGGTAAGTATAAGTCAATATATCTCTTTGTACATATTTTTATATTTCACAAAGATTATATATGAACATTCTTAAGTCAGCACAATGCATTGTTAAATAGCATGTTTTCCAATGAACAACCTCAGAGCACTGTAAATGTTTGCAAATATAATACAATTATCATTAAAAATGCCATGCAGTGTATATATAAAAATATAGAAATGTATTGATAGCATAAAAATATTGATAACACATTTAAAGTTTTTGTAGCTTTTCAGGTTCTTAAGCTTTTCCAAAATAAATAAATTATTAGGTAATGTAATATAGAACAAAACAGGAAAGGATCATGAAGCAGCACCTCAAATAGGTCCATCGAAAAGTGAATAGGAAGGTAAAGTCTGGGAGATTTAAGTCAAATGGCCACTGAGCCCCTCATCATTTGTACAAACGTACATCCGAAAGGCTGAGAGCTTGTTGTTTTTTTGTTTTTTTTTTTTTAAATAGCTTGGTCTCTCTGTAAAAAAAAAAAAAACCTAATTAAAAAACAAAAATTTCACTATAGGGACAACGATTCTATTATGTTTCATTCAGAGGGTGTTCCCCAGCTTACGTTTATTTTCTGGTTTGGTTTCTTCTTTATTTTTTTTTTTATGTTTCTTCATTATTATTTTTCATATGTTTATTACAATTACATATCTTATTAATATTGTTGTTGCTTTACCATTAAGTTTCAGGAGTCTGTAGGTCATTTAAGTTCATTGAGCACGTATCAAAGTGAGAACTGATCTTCAGGTTTCTGGATTTTGCTTCTGTTTTGTGGATTTTGTTTATTGGTTGAGACTTTGGACTTGTTTGCTTTGGGTTGCATTTTAGGCAAATCCTTCTTGCCATTTTAGTACTTTTTGCAATTATATACATAAATAAATATCTTTATTTTTAAAGATTCTGCTTTGATCGTGATGTTCCTCTACATAGGTTTTTATGATTTCTCCACCTAGACAGCCATCTTTTTTCATATATTTTGGTGGATTAAAGAGGTATGTTTAACTTTAAGAGCCAGACACCTTTAAGGCCTGAGTAGGCCTTAACCTAGCAGTAGAATTTCAGGTCAGGAAGCACGGGGTGAGGCCTACTCTAGGTAGGCTAGGGAATGGCCTGGCCTTGTTTGTGGGTCTTTCAGTATTTGGAGTGCACTCAATTTATAATAAAATCTGGATTAAATTGAATTTCATGTTATTGAATTCTATGTGTACTAACTGCATGGAGTGGCAGCAGCTTTGAGTGGAATTTGAGTCAGAAGATCTCACTAAGTCAAAAATTACAAGCCAAGGGTCAGAATCAGAAAGACTAAAAGTTAAACAAACAGTGCCTGGGATGAGTATCTGTTATAGATACTCCTGGCATAGCAGAAAGCAATCAATCATTTGGTTGCTATGTTTTTAATTACAACAAAACAAAACCATGTCAGAATTAAATGCAACACATTCATATGCATTATACTTCAATTTAGTTAACACATTGGATTGCATTTCATTTTGGAACAAATAATCTTCCATATCAAACTGCCTAGATACTACCAGCAAATGATTCAGACAGTCATGCTGACTGCAGGTTATAGATTTCTCTGGGTCATTCTTCTGAATTACATAACGTTTCCAAAAATGAAGAGTATCCAATCAACATAAAAAATACAAATTTCAAATCAGTTAACTAACATTAGTTAGGTAAAAACACTACTAGGGTCTGAACTGGAAAACAAATCTAAAATAAATTAGAAAATATTTATTGGGCAGATATTATGGCCTAAAAGCCAATAAATCTGATTTTGTAATCAGACCTGCTGGTTCACTTCTACCTACTTGAACCCCTGTGTGTGTGACACTGTGTAAGTTACTTATCTTGCCTTTACTGTAATGGTAAATAAAAGGAAAAATAAATATATGTGAGGTTAGTAACTAGCAACTAGATAACTAGCTTAATAGTTAGGGTTTGTGTTTGACTTTCAGCCTTGGTAACTCTCCTAAGCACAGAAGAGAATTTGGCTAGATGAAAACTTCAAACACTCATTTCTAGTCACACTGCCTTTTCTGAATAACATGACTCTCCAGCTACTGAAACTTTTAAAGCACCATTTTTGAGTACAGTAGGCTATATGCATACTCTCTTCTGGATTCTGTGTCAGCCAGATGTGCATATTAACATAGACTAGCTATGGTGATTTTCACCCGATCACTTCAAGATGTGCTCAGACTTACGGTAAATGATGCAAGTCACATTTTTCAAACATTGTGTCAGGAGCTAAAAAGGAGAAGGGCTACATCCACAATTACAAAGGTAAGATCTGGACGTATTAAAAAAGTTGTCTCTACTATGAACTTACATGGGACAATTTTCCAGCTACTGCTGCATAAGGCAAGCAGTCCTTTTAAGGATAGCGAGTCACCTCAAGGAGCCATGTAAAGAGCAGAGAGTCCCTTCATTGTGGCGCTCAGCATCAATGCAACAATGCATAATAACATGAGTCTGTTGCACATCTCACTTTGTAAAAAAGCAAATGTCTCTGTCTTAGCCAGCAAAAGGGTGAATGCCAAACCGTTGCTTCATTGGATGGGTCTTAATTTGTTTCCTCAGCCTGAGGATCAACTGTCTAAGAGATATATTTTCATCAAGCACTTGGTCGACAACTGCTGGATCCAGAGCCAAAGTGAAGTTGTGGTCCTCAAGGATTTTATCATCCTCCTCCTTCTCGCCCGGTTTTTCATCCTTTGTCGGTCACTTTCTCCTCTCCCAAAGTCCCGGTCTTGAAAGTAACAGAGACATTGTTCCACTTAAACAACACAGGCACTGCTCCCTTCTTCAACAGTTGCCACCCTGTCTCAGACCCTGGTTCATGAAAATCCTCTTTTTAAAAATGGCAGCTACAAACTCGGGTATGGGGAGTAACCATTGAGCTCTTTCTCTGGATAGCAACAATCAATTGAGATTAGGTTTCTGCATTGGAGAGAAATGTATGAGAACTAAGTACCATGCTGTACTTACTGGAAGCTCAACATAAAGGTATGCAACAATATTCAACTGTAGAGCTACCTCTGCACTGAAACAAAATTCTTTTTCTCAGACAATCTCGTCACTAAACAAAAATCACAACTGCAGTATGGACAACAGAAGTGACTAAGCTGGATGGGATTTCACCAATAGTATGTCACCATTACCATGTGCAAATACCCTGCTCCCTGCTGATTTTCTGATCATTATTCTTCATAAATTCAGGACAGATAAAAATTCACATATATATTTTTAGATTCTTGCTGCATACTCCATTAGATACTTTCTGATCATGTGAATATTGTATAGAGCAAATCTGCAAGACAGAGAGACTGTAGCAACATGGTCAAAGAAGCACAGCTAGTCATTAATCACCACACTAAGGTTGCGTACTGACTTGGTGGGTGTTAGTGTTAGTCAGCCAAGAGGAAGTGAGATGGGCTGCTCAACAGATGGACTTGATAGAATAACAGTGAGGTTGATCTTGGCCTTGTTTATCTGGAAATAGTGTTCCTTCATCCAGGTTGCAATATCAGTGAGACATGCAGAGATTCTAGCTGATAATACTTGGTCCTCTGGAAGGAACAACAGATTCAGCTACATAACATCAGCAAAACACTGATATGAGAAACCATGAGACTGGATAAGGGGGCCTACTGAAGAAGTGTATAGATAGAAGAGAAAAGGAACCAGAACTGATCTTTGGACACCCTTGTGCTTCACTAAGGTACCCTTGACATTGCTCCTCAGCAGGACATATGGTAGGATCTACCCATGAGGTAGGATTCAAACCACTGGAGGGCATTCCCAGTGATTCCAATGTCAAATTGATTAGGGGGGCCTGATTGTTGACTGTGTTAAAGGCAGAGGAGAGATTTTGAATGATTAGGGCAGATAACATGATGGGAGGTCCAGCAAGCATTAATGTGTCAATGACAGTGAATGGCCCCTCTTGAAGCCTTGACCGATTAGAATCAATCAATTTGTTCTTTAGATGGAAGGCAGAAACTTAAGACATAATGTTCAAGTGTTTTGGGTAGACGGGAGAGAAGAAACACTGGTCTGTAACTGCCACTTGGGATGGGTCAAGTATGGGCCTTTTGAGAAGAGGAGTTGTTGGGGTTTGTTTCAACATTTTGGGAAGGTGCTCATTTAGGTGTTGTTGATGTGTGTAACTGCAGAAATGAGTGACAGAGAGAGTTAGCAATAGCTTGAAGAAGATGTGAGAGGATCTTTGTACATTTAAGAAGGTGAGTGCATATTCAGTTGTACATTCATATCAGAGAAGCATAAAACACTGGAACCTAGTTCAATTCTCGACTGGTGTGTCTCCTATGTTGATTTTGTCCATTCTCTTTATATTTAAATGAATTTCTATTGGCTTCCTTATCTTAAAGATAAACTGTTTTGTTTAAGAATAACAGTAAAAAGCAAAAAAAAAATTATAATGTATTGAATGGTCCAAAATATTTTTAATTGAATTTAGTGTGCTCTGTGAAAGAGGGTATAAAAATAAAAATGGATAAGTTGGACTCTTTAGGAAAATATCAAATCCTTGCGAAAAAATGATTTAGCACACCGTATACTTCACGATGGAGAATGAGAATACTTTCAGGGCAGCATTGATGTGTAAAGTTTTTAGAAATATCTTGTTATTTGTTTTACGAAAAGAGATAAAACAAAATGAACAACAAAAAGCAGTGCAGAATTGTAAAAAAATGAAAGCTGCTTGTTAAGCTGACATTCTGTAGCTAGTACACTAAATATTAATGATTGCAGTGCACTGTTTTACATTAGTTCTTTACATTTCTACATTTTACTAATGATTGCAGCTTTGTCTTTTGTATTTATTTTCTACAGAGGAGCATGCTGATGCAGAAACAGTGCTTAAGGAGGCTACCGAGCTTCTGAGGTCTAAATTTGGCTTCCACAGCACTACCATACAAGTAGAAAAGTATTCAGATGACATGGCCGACTGCACACAATGTCAAGACCCAAAGGACTGAAGCACCAAACTGTCTGCAATGGGTAGGGTGCAATCGAGAGAGCTTATGGGTACATAAATCCTACAGGTCCAAAGTCAAAGCATTCTGAAACTTTGTAACCAGAGACAGAAATGTGAGAAAACTGTGAGGATAAATTTAAACCTTTGAACCAATTTGGTCTTTATACGCTAGTTTGTATTTTCGTAAGCAACCAAAACATATCATTCTCTCTAAGATGGAAGTACATTTTCATTTTCAAAATGTTTCCCTGCTGGCATAGGCTTGAAATTCCTTTTGTCTTGTAGTGGAAAAAAGAACCAGAAATTAAACATTTTATACATTTCAAATGTTAAATACTGTACTTTGATGGAGTTGTCATTCAAGTGTGATTAGCTTCATGGGGTGAATGTCAAGAGATAAGACACATATAGTGGGGTAGTGGCAATTTATGATTTTAAATTAATATTCAGTTTATTAATCAAGCTTGGGATCTATGAATCAATAACATTTAAAATGATAAATAATATCTAAAAGTGGAATGTGCATTACTCCCTTTGAAAAAGAAAGAAATGAAAGGCTGCTGTTAATTACAGAGTGATTTCAAATTTGATTATAAACCGCTCCATCATAAATGACCTAACCCAGTTGTGATGCCTACCACAGGGAGGTACAAAACACTCTTTTGCATCAGGCATCATGTCTTATGAGGCAGAACGAGGAGCCCATAATATTTTCCGGAGAGATTCAGTCTTAGTACCTGTCTTCATCCCCGGAGAGCCCTGCTCTATGATGGATGCTGCAGAATAGCTTAGAAATAGAAAAATATAATATAGTTTAATTATGTTCATAAAATAAGAAAAGTGGGAAAAACAAATGCATTTTATTACAACTTTGATTTACAAACACAGCCAGCAGGTTTAGATATTAATTTAAACAACAGTGCTGTTTGTGGACAGTATAGCTGTGAATACTAATAAATGTATTCAATAACATTATCGCCCCCTAAATTATATCAATTGTCTCAGAAGTTGGTATTTAAGCTCTTACTACTATGTTTTCATTTAAAAATGAGATTTTTTAATGAAAACAATCTCTGTCTGTACTAGCATTTTCACATTGTTTACAAATGTATCTCAATTCACAGAATAACGACTGAAAACACAAATGCCAAAGACGTGTGTCTACGCACGGCAAGTGCGCATCGACAGATAAATATCTGAAAGGGAGGTAATGCCACCAGTCATGGGATTCAACTCTTTCTTGCCTGCTATGCTGGAATATGTTTTTTTTTTCCATGATGGGTGACCAATCAGGGAATGAGACATTTTAAAGACCAAGAGCCAATCAGGGAAGGGCTATGTAAAAACACCAGCAAATCAGAGCATCATTAGAGTTTGGGATTTCAATAGTCTACGGTTTTGCCTGTCATATTAAAACTCTGTGGCTGTGCTATGGATAGCATTTTAAAAAGCCTCCATTTTTGAGTGTTGAAAACAGAGTAGAATTGACAAAAGGTGAAAATGGATGCCAATGTCTGTGTTTTTAAATGAAAATGTAGTAGCCTGGATAAGGCCTTAGCCTACAATAAAAGAATAATATATGTCACTTAAATAATCTTAAAATATACTACCAAGTTAATAAATAAAAACAAGGCGTTTAAACAATGATACTCTTAAAAACAAAATACCAGAAAAATTGATTCATTTCTGCCCATCGTCATATTGTAACACTTTGATATTATTAAACTGGTGAGAAATGAAGTTTCATACTGTGGTCTGGTCACATCCAAATCCGCAATTGTGCCCATATTTTGTTAAAGTGATATTTCTCCTTCCAAACAAATTTTTAGGAACATTTTGTGATTAGGTTTAGAATATTAAGTCATGTTTACATTTCATAATCTCAAAATCTGTACTTTCTATACACAGGATTAAACCTTCCTTACCAGGCTCTGAAAAGGCCCGATTTACCAACATCCCTGTGTCCACTACTCTTCAATGTTTTGCAGTTCATTGATCACTCATTCCACTCGTGCCAGTCCCATTTCACAATTTAGGTTGTCCATGTTGGATGATGCTTTGCATCACAAATCTTTGCATGGCTTAAATGAGTCCTATCAAGATGGCATCTACAATATCATATATTCCTGATAGAGAATGCCTAATAATGTATTTATTCCTGGATATTTCAGTTTTTCTTCTTTTCTCTTTACTACCCAAAATAGTTAAATGAATTTGTCTTGCTAAATTAGTCGAAAGGGCATCTGGCTCTCTAAGTCAGTGCAGAGTAACGGCCATTGATCTGTTCCATTGGGTTTCTTGGAAGTCTGTTGGCATAATAAATTGTAAGCTGCAGTTTCCCTGACATTCAGTTACCAGAGCATCCCTGGTGTGTTTTGATGCATACAAGAAAGCAATTTTCTGCATTCTTTTTAATAAATACAAGATTCTGTTTATTGTTCACCTTGCTGATGATTTATTTACTACTAGGTCATAAATCATGATTTTTATATTCCATCTTGTTTTTTGGAAGGAATAAAGTTATACTCATCCTAAGCCACTAGGTATTTTTAAGTCAATTCCAGTTACGTTGTGTGCTGTAAACATCACTTCATCTGAGGTCAAAGATTCAGTTGCAGTCAAAGGACAGCTATGTTTATTTATTATTTTGTTTGATATCACTTGGAAACATTCTTTAATTTAGGTCCTGTATGGTTGTCCGTCCGTAGTCAGCTTTGTTATGCATTATCAACATTTTTCTATCCTCCAGGTTTTAGTCTTTAGCAAAGTTTTACTCCTAACTATGAACATTTGGTTTTAGTACATTTTGTCTGCAGTATTTATTTTTCTTTCAGGCAGAAATATCTACTTTTTAGAAAAAATCTGACAATGATTACAATTTTAACTTATTGGTTTTAGCATGTTCCACTTTAAAACTACAATGTGAAAAACAAACACTGACCCTTTAGCATTATTAACTTCACTAAATTTAAGAATAAACTTGATCTTTAATATTTCACATGCATACTGTACAAAATTAATTTTCTGATTTGGCAACTGAAATGTCTGAAATGAACTTGGGTTCGGTTTAAAAATGGCTTTTTTTCTCATCAGTTTTTGGATGATATTAAAGTCAGCCTGTGTTCTTATCTCCTATTCAACCCAAAATGGCTGCTTTACATTGTGAATCGGCTAACAGGCAGCCTTCAAGCTGTATAGCTAAAGTATGACTTAATTTCTGCTTCCAATAAATTACACATATTTAATTTCTTGTTCTGAACAGATTTAGTGTGTTCACTGTCTCAAATATTTCTGAAAAAGAAAAGAAAAGCTTTTAATAACAGAAACTCTGCACTGAGTGTTTAATTAGTGTCAACTAATGCTAGAAACTTTATATATTTTTATGCAGATTTTCAAGAATTTACTATAATAAACAGTGTGATCTTATAATATCTATGACACAGTTTTTCTTTCATATATCTGAAAACATTAAGCGATGTTTAGCAGGTTGTTTGGTTTTAATTCATACCGTTGTATTGACAAAATATTAAATACCGTAGATCCCGGAATACAAGCCGACCCGGTATATTAGCCGATCCCCTTCTCTACCGACTAAATTACATGTATTTGCCAATGACCGGTATTTAAGCCGACCCCCTTCTCCAAGCAAAATTTTCTAAATTTCCTTAAAAGTGTCTCTTCGGGTATATTTATAATGTTTATCGGCGAGAATTTGAGACTGCCGGCATTTTTGATGGAAACTAGGAAGTGATTGCGGAGAAGTTTGGTAAATTGGAACCTTTGTGTTGAAACTATATACGCAAATACGGTACATCGGCGGGTGGATTTCCGGAGAATTGTTATAAATTTGATTAACTTAAATACGCAATACAGTGGACCCTTGACTTACGAACTTAATTCGTTCGCAAAGGCTAACCCATAATGCGTTCCAAACTTCCCACTACAACACTTACTTAACCTTTTCATAATAAAAAAAACACCAATATTTTTTCTAATGTACTAACCAAAAAGTTATAAAAAGTGCCTAGCCTACTTCGATTAGGCTAGGAGCATGGCGGCACGCAGCGGGTCAGGGCTCTCCTTTTCAGTGCACTTTTTTGTTGTTTTTGTCCTTGTTTGTGCACGATCGGTTCGGCGAACATCCGCTACACCATTCAGAACCTTATAGACATCGGTGTCCAGAGCCAGACATCTGTTTTGAGTGTTTTTCATCACACGCACAACATCCCAGACAACATAGCGAGACCAGCGGGCTCTCCGTGGTTTGTTGTCGGGTCTAGGAGACGACACAGACGGAGGAAGGAAAGAAAGCAGAAGCGGGGCCGCAGATACGGCGTTATGCTAAGGCTAAAAAACAACCATACAAGCCCTATACAGAACTTTTTTCTGCACTGAAGGAGCTGCTTTTAATCTCATTGTAGATGCGTATAGACAGTAAAAGGCATTCTATTCTAGAAACAATTTCATACTGTACTCACCATTTAATTTGACATCTTTGGGCTGCAGGAAGGGAGGAGGAGATATTTCCACACAATGTCCATCTTCGTTTCGAAATTACATCCACAAACACATGTATCTGGGCTCCGACTGATGCTACTAACGCTCTCGGTTGTTTGTTTACAATCGTGCAAGCGGATACACGTGACCGCATCCGTTTCGTAACGCAAGATGTGGATCGTGAATCAAAATAAATTTTATTTTAAACTTCCCGATAATTTATTATAAATTTTATTAATAAAATCAACAACTAAAACACTTTTTTGAATAAATTCTTTATTTAATTTAAAGTACCGGCATGCAAAGTTACTTCTTCATCTGAAAGATGGCTCTGTGGTTTCGTCATTATTTACTTCCGTATTCATCGGTAAAACTGGCATTGCGCTGGAAATCTGGAATCTGAAATGATACTCGTTGTATAAACCGAACCCCAAACTCCAAGCCAAAAATCTAGGACGAAATTCTCGGCTTGTATTCCGGGATCTACGGTACCACCTTTCGATTCAGACAACATGGTGGTGCAGTGGCAGTGCTGCTGCCTCACAGTGAGGAGACCAGAGTTTGTGTCCTGGGACTTCCCTGAATTCAGCTTGCATAAATCTGTGTAAGTTTTCTCCCACAGCCCAAAGACATGCAGGTTAGGTGAACTGGTGACACTAAATTGGCCCCAGTGTGTGTTTGGTGAGTTTGTGTGTTCGCCCAGGAATGAACTGCCGCCCTGTCCAGGGTTTATTCCTGCCTTGTAGCCTATTCAAGCTGGGACAGGCTCCAGCAACTCCACCATTCTGGCCTGGATTAAGTAAATGAGAAAACGACGTGACCATTCTGTTCAAAAGGACTGCTCATTTCAAAGTCTTAACATGAAGTTGTCATCTTGTTTGTTAATAACAAACATTTTCCATTTTTTTAAATTAAATCACTGCAGTATTTGGTTTGTATTGTAGGCTGCATCTGGTAGTGGTGTGCAGACACTTGGAATAAGTGACCAAGTAATGTGGTAGACAGTAGGACTTCTGAGACCTCCAAATCTCCACTTGATTTCATGTTGGAGAAATAAGATAAACAAGATTGGTAAGCATGCTGGGCTGAATGGCCTGTACTTGTCAAAACTGTTCTGTCATCTTGGAGGTTACTTGAGAAGGAGCTTATTGTGCCGTTTAGGCAGAGCATTGCAGAAAAAGAGTGTAGATCAGAGTGACAAAGACAATGTCAGGTATAAGCTCAACAAAGCTCAGGGTGCACTGTGAAAGGAGAACTGTATTGATTTGGAGCTTTCTAACCATCCACAACTCCTTAGGGAACAGAACTGCATTTCTAATGAACACATCTCCACAAGAAGACAAAGTGTGATAGTACAGCACACAGTTATTCACAGAAAGTCTGATATGATGTACTGTTTGTCCTCAGTAAAGGCAGAACACACACCAGAGTGTGCAGATAACCTTCTGATGAGTCTGAGACTGTGTAGCCCACAACAAAAACAAGCACAGGAGATAAAAAAAGACAGGCAGGTAATGAGTCAAACGTATACAAAAAGAATTGTAGCAGGGAAAATGTATGGAAATATTCTGTATAAACATAAATAGGAAGGTTTTTTTTGTAAAGAAAATAGCTGAACTGGAGTTCATTCTACGCTATCGTTTAAGTACTAAATGACATTATAACATCTCTTACCAAACTAAACTCAATATAGAAACATGAAATTGATTACTTACTCAGTCTTAACTCCAAAGTTTAACCTTTGCTTCCCTTGAGTACAGTTGGTTGAAGGTACCACACAATATGCAAGTTGTTGAGTTTTCTTTATCTTTCAGTGCCATCTGCTTCCATTCAGTCTGATGCAAGGTTTAAAATGCCTTACAAAACTCTGTGCCGTTCATTGTCCATCCATCTGCTGTTAAAACCTTCTTAAGGGTGACAGGGACCACTGAGTATGCAAAGAGAAAAAATACATTATGAGAAAGGTTAAGTGTGCAACAAACTTGATTTGTAGAAGTGAAAATCTAAATTTTGTATTTAATGTGCATTTGAAAAAATGGATTTGTACATAACATTTACTATCAACAATTTTACCTAATTTGAATTTTATCACCACTGCCAAAAATTTTTAGAAATTAAAAACAAATAACTTAGAACTGAGTTTTTTAAAAATGTTGAAACAAATAGCTTTATAGAAAAGATTTCAACCATAGCTATACATTTTATACAGAAGTTATGTTTGAAAAGAAAATGTAGGCATATTTAGTATTTAATGCCAGTAACTGCTACAATCCTTAAAGTGTTCTAATTTTAATGAACGCTCCAACTGATATCTAGACATTACTAGTAACCACACTGGCTTCCAAATCACATATAAATATTTGTCGATTACATTGATTGCCAATACAAAAAATGACTACTGTGGACTAAGCCACAGACACAGACAGGCAGACATGTTAAACACCAACATATGTTTATTTACACTATTATGTACAAAACTAAAGTGCACCACAAACCCCAAACTCCTCTAAAGTCCAGGCCTCAAACTCTCTGCCTCAGTCTTCAGACTGCCTTCAATCCTCTCCTTCAAGCTCCGTCCTACTCCACTCCCGATTCTCGCCCCTGAATGGAGGGAGGTGGCCCCTTTTATAGCCACCCGGTTGTCCTCCAGTAACCTTCCGCCAACACGCCCCTGAGTGGCGAAAGCACCGGCTGTGTACCCGGAAGCATGTGGCCTTCTATCCTGTTTACTGTAGGTAGTTAAATAATCCTCATTAAGTGTCTTGTGATGCTCTCTGAATTATAACCTGTTGCTTCTTCAGCCCTCATGACTTGCATCATACAATCATTCGCCATCACAGTTGCTGTTTAATGTAATGTACCTGAACCACCCAACCAGCATCAGGACTGGGCTTACAGCAGCGTTTATCAACCTTTAAGTATTTGCGACCCGAGTTGTAATCACACCCCCCTAACGTTTTTTTGAAAGGAGCCCACTAATGCCAATTTGTTCTTTTTTAATTAATGATATATCATAAATGCATATTTTATTAGACCTACTTAACTTTTATCGACATTTATCTAACTCTATATTTATTTTTCTAGTATCAGAATGTAGTTTAAGTTAATTTGTTTTGGTTTCAATAGATGTATTTTTCATATTTTCGATTCATATTTTCTTTTTTTCACATCTTCGCGGCCCCTTTTTTGTTACTTCGCGCCCCCCCCCCAGGGGAGCCTGCCCCACAGTTTGAGAACCACTGGCTTACAGAGACAATTCAGCATGTGGGAAGAAACTAGCATTCCCCATGACAATTGCATATATATAAATTATTAGATTACTAGCCATGTGCGCCCAACTACGTTGCGTGTGTTAAAGTTGTCTGTGAAGGGCTCCCTGTTTAAATGCGGCTGCCAGTCGTGAATTGGGCCCTTCGTCGCACAGCATTATGATTTTTTATAAGGGAAACAAAATTACAAAAGAAAACCCTTGGACATTGATTCGATAGGAACGGCCTACTCGGAATCACTGTCCGAATAGTAATTATGTGGTGGTGTGGGAGCATTTGTGCTTCTGTCCGTTCACAGTCCGTCTCACGACAGTTTCACGACGCTATCGTTTCCTCTCATGATGCCTTCTCAACCTTTCTCCAATCTTGCAGGTTGCTTTGTGGCAATCCAAAGAGTAAGGCAATATACACGGAGCAATGGTTATAAAAGGGGGACACATAGGTATCCAGACTCTTTAAAGCATAAATAGGGATCACTTCACTGACATGTGAGCAAGCCACGGTACAACTGTGAGACGCGCAGCACTCGCCGGCTACAACGTAACAATAATAATTTTTACGTGCTGTTACATTGTCATTCATTTTACCCACTGTCTTTCTTTCATTCATATGTTACGTAGGCACGTACCTTTTATCTTCGGCAATCTCATTCTCTAACCAGGCCTCAGGAGCTAACCAGCGTAACACTGTCCACCACCCCTTTCGTTATTCCGGCACATTGTTGACATCCGTGAGTAACAACAACGTACTAAACTGGAAGGTGGTCTACGCATGCGTGGAATTCGTGGATAAACAAAGATCAAGATCTAAATGAAGATATCTTTAGTTAATTTAAAGTACAACAATTTGTTTAGTTTGAATGTCTGTGTTTTGAGGTGTGACTGGAGTACTACAGTCTTAAGTAGTATAAGCCTGGAGGAGATTCTTAATGTAATGCCTATGTTTTAGCTGTCTCTCTACTGCCATCTAGTGCTTCTTCTTCTAATTCATTCGTGGACAAACAAAGATCATGATCCAAATGAAGATTATATATAGAGATAGTTTTTATTTTACACTGCATATCAGGTCCATTTCTGTCAGTTTCTTTATCACTACAATGTATGCTGCACCTCATTATATGTTATATCATATTTTTGGAAAAAGAAAAAAATTGTACAAATTATTTAGACTTGAAAAATTATTAATTACACTTACAATCATTTTTAAATATAGTTATTGTTTAGAAAATGTGGTTGTTTTTTCCACTTATAATCCTATGAAGGAGTTTCGCGGTAGAATGACCAGCAGATGTTTGCTAACACAGTCTCACTCCACTTTCCACTATGACGTCTCTCCATTTCAGTAATGTCCTGGTGGAATTCTCCTCATGTTCATCAGAGACTTCTCCTATGTTCTTCAGGGAAAAAATCCAAATGATAGTATAGGAAATGGATTTTTAAAGAGATGTTCCACCCAAGTGCTAGGTAGAAATACAGAAGCTCCTCACCTAGTTCCTCGTAGTTTCCCACCTTTGTAATCCCAGCAAAATTAAGGCACACAGTTTTTTGTTTTTCATAAAGGAAGACAGTGTATTCTTTTACTGTTTGTGTAACTTTTCTCTGATCAAGACCATGTATGGATCAACCCAAAATTTCATATTTCTGTAAAAAAACATTTAAACAAAAAAAGGCCAAGAAAGAAAATGCTTCATTTGGGTTGTTTCCACTGCAACAAACATTGCAAATGTGGAAAAGTACAATATTCCAGCACAAAATATACTTCAAATAATATTCTGAACGTGAAAAATATGCATGCTATAAGATAAAAGTAATTTAATTTTAAAAAATGAACAATGTTTTTCAAAATGGTGTTTTTCATTGATTCCAATACCTCATAGAAAACAGTTTGTTGTTGACAAGCACCAATTTTAAAAATGGATTCTGCACACCTAAAAATGTAACTTACATTGATTTATTTTTTTGTGTGTCAGATGATCTTGGTGCAGACCAGTGTAATCATAGTTCCAAAACATTAGTGTGAAGTAGCATTTGCTGGAATTTGTTTTCAATACGCTTTTATTTTTGATATTTACTTTGAAATCGGTGTAGTGCAGATGTACCCCAACACTTCAAATGTACTAACATTCACCTGGTTCTTCATAGCATCTAAACCGTATGTGATGATACATTTATAAAGGGGTCTATGATTCATCCATTGTATAAATAAGTCTAGTAGGTAATTATAATATTTACAAAAATGATAATACTTGCTTGATTATTTGGTTCCCTTTTATTTTGTTATTCATCCCATCCAAACACTTTTTAGCTAAATAAGACAAGTTCATACTTTTGTTAAAAGCTCCTTTTTCCTTTAAATGCACTTATATTTTGCTACTCTTTTGTAATTTACTCATCAACTAGTCAAATTTCCTGGAGCCTTTATTACGTTCAATGTTAATTCATGTACGTTCAAGTAGCTTTCTACATTCTCCCATTTTTCCTCAACAAGTTGTCTGCCATTCTGAATTTCAGTTTTTATTTTAATCTTGATCGATAAAGGGTTGGCATGACCAACCGAACATTTTTATGACTATAGAAATTTAAGAACATGGCAGTACTCACACAATGAACCCAGCTGCCTTCCTGCCCCGTGTTATTGGTCCGAGTTTATCCCTCAGGATTTTCTGTCTCTGGTTACTGCCTGTCACACTGCCTCACCAGTCTTCTTCCTACATTCCAAGACCGAGAATTGGAATTCTGCAGTGCAAGGCATTTTCCGGAGAATCGGAGAACAACCTGCTAGCCTGGCCTCTGCACCAATTCATGTGTTCAATAAATGTGTATTTCCTGCTGTATTTAAATTGTTTGGTGCGGAGTATTTTGTGATGAAAAACATTTAAGATTAAATAAAGCTAAGAAGAATCTAAAGAGCTGAATTTATAACATGGTTACCGTCAGTGTCACTGTCAATATGTAAATATTGCTGCTGCTGTATCATCCTAGTGTTGTGAAACACCATAGACCAAATGTTCATACTTTCAGAATTTACAGAAAAGACAAAGTTCAGTGTGTCTCTTTGGTTGTATTGTAATTCTTTTACTAAAGATGTAAGATGGCCATGTGTTACTTGTAGGTATGCTTTACTGGAGATAACAGTCCAGTATCACTACAAGATTGTGAGATTTTCTAGGAGGAAGAAATGAAAGCAAACTGTATAATGTTATCTAATTTACTTGAAAGTAAAAATCTCTTGGGGGAACAGCACAATGGCTAGCACTGCAGATCTAGTCTCTAAGTTCATATCCTGTGTGGGCGTTTGTGCCATCTCCATTAGTGAACATGAGTGTTCCTCCCACATTCCCAGACATGAATGAATGGGAGATTCTAAATTGGCCAAAAATGCATTTAACTGACACTCTACAGCTTGGCAATTTGACCAGAACTTGGACTTGAAGGGTTTCAAAATATTACACGTAACAATGTGAATGCAGGCAGCCTGAGGAAGTTATTACTAAATGTTCAAATAAAATATATGCTTGTTCAGAAAGATCAAAATACGTGATTACCTAAAATCAGCTTAACCTTATGTAAACCTGGTGCAACGACCTGTTGAGCTGGGGTGCAAATACTTAAAAAACATTGACTTCTTCAACCCCCTTCTCATCCTCAAAACAGCCGTCTGCTCGTTCATTTTCATACTTGAGCAGGTGTAAAATTCCAGGTGTTTGTTGAAGCCGAGTGACATGGTGGACTACCGAGATGAGACTGCAGCTTAATGCTATCCTGATTTTCTGGGGTTTCCTGTAATGGTCATTGCTAGCTGCACTACATTACAGGGAGCTGACATGTCATTTGTAAGCCATAGTTTCTCACTGTTACTGAATTAGGGCAAATGATGCTCAAGCATTAGCTAATCAAATTGCCATTTAAAAATTGCTTACTTGGAGTTGACTTTTTCCTCTCCTTGTTTGCAGCACCAGAAGACTGGGTTAGAAACCAGGCCTGGTCAACATCTATAAGGAGCCTGAATGCTCTTTGGCTACACCAGGTTTCTTCATTTGTGGGTTGGACCCATTTGTGTCTGTGAGTGTGCCCAGTGCTAGTTCATGAATGTGTGTGAGTGAATGTGTTTGTGCTGGGATGGTTCCCTGACATTTACAGGGTAAACTCCTGCTGTGCATCACACTGAATCTGCTTAGGTGGGTTCAAAACAAGAATTGAATGAACTAGGTCTCTGCTGTAGCTTTTTAGCATCTTCCTCTGTTGTGTGCTCTCTTATCACATAACATGTTTGAATCCTTTTGGTTGTTTTATTTAAGACAAGTAAAATAAAAATTTATAATAGCGGTAACAGTCAACTTTTTCAAAGTAAGATGCTTACAAGTGAGACTGATGTGCAAGTGACAAAGCTGAGAAACATACAGTAATGCTTTGGGAATCCAACAGAACTTTTCATGAGCAGATTGAGACTTGAAAGGTAGGCTAGCATGTACTGTTGTACAGAAAACAAGAAACATTAAATTCAATTGAGTTTCAGTGCAGTAACAAGTTCTTAGGTATAATGCAATAATACTAATACTACTACCACCAATAATAGATTTCATTTATAGAGCACCTTTCCTGTGCTCAATGCAAGTTACTAAATACAGAATTAGTGCACATAAAGACATGGATTTGTTAAAACAGATACAAAACTATGTAGAAACCGAGTATAATCTGTTATCTCTGAGAGAGAATTAAAGTCTAAGAAAACAAACTAGAGTGTTTACCAACAAAAACTAAAAATAACCTAGGCTACACTAAATTGTAAGCCAAAATTTGAAATAGAAAATAGACAGAGTTTGTGGTTGCAAAAGAATTTAAACCTAGCTGCAAGCATGTACAAAACTGCTTTGATATCCACAAACTTGAACACAGAAGCAACTGTGCTGCCTTCTTAAACAGGGGCATGGCCATGACGTAACACCTCCAATGTCTATCAGTGACGTGGTGCTTACCAGATGTCATTGCCAATAACAAGAAGCCTGCAGTGATGGTGGAAAATTCAAAACGGTGGTGACTATCACCCAAAGCATAGTATAAAACAGTGCTGCGATGGTGTCACAAACAGGAAAAATATAAAAAGGAACATATTGAAAAATCAAATAATTAGAAAATGATATCAGAAACCAAATTGGGGGGTTGGGTAAAAAGTTCCTGTTAACTGACGTTACCATCATCAAAACTGAGATAATCAAGCCACAGTGTTACACTTATGCATGTTTGATCATTTTTACATGAACATGTGTGCCAATGTGTACCCAGCTTGTCGATGCACTTACATTTGTTGTCAACCAACATGAACAAGTTAGTGAATGTAAGCTTCTTATATAGGACAGAGAATTTAAAATGGAGACCAATGCCTAAAACACAGGTTCACTTGTTTATAGGATTTACACAAGTTGAGATCTAGTAGATATGGTTTTTATTTCTCCTGTTATCAACAAACTATTATTTGTTTGTAAGTGACATGTGTTATCCAGTCTTTCTCCTAAGAAAACTCACTGTCTCAGAAATGAAGACAAGGGGGAAACTAAAGGGAAAAACTTCAAAAATGAAGACAAAAGGAAAACTAAAAATATCAGTGTAGAAGTGGCATCTTCAAATTCAGTCATTGAGGGCCACAGTGGCTAGAGATATTTGTTCCAAACCAATTTCTTAATTATGGCTCAGGCTATTTCGTCCCCCATTTTAGGTAACCATTAAGATTTTGATCTCTTAATTTCTTCTTCTAGTCTTAAAAAGCTACATTCTCTGTTCTTTGTTGCCTCTTGGTTTCCTAACCTGCTGTCAATTGACAAGGAGATGCCCATGACAAAGTAACCAACCAAAAAAAAGGCAACAGAAACTTGGTGCTATTTTCACCTGCTTCTGTTTATTACAAAGTGTGTGTGTTTAATGAAATATTTGCAAAGACATGGAAGGGGAAAAGTGACGTACTGAGAATTACTAATTTAGTTGGGTCCACAAATAATTTGGATGATATCCTAAGAAGCTAAAAATATATAAGAATGACCTGATTTGATAGAATGAAAGCCATAAAATTAAATAAGTTCTCCTAAAGCAACTGGGTTTGAATCAAACTTAGACCAAAGTGTCATCAGCACTCCCAGGTCAAAACCAAAACCATAAACCTCTGCAGTGGTTGGAGATGCCAGAACCTGCCAGTCTCCAAGCCAAAAGGGACTCACATCAAGCATTCTAAACTCTTTCCTTCGAGCTTAACTTTTTTGATTCTCTTGTGATTGCTCCCTTTATATTTAATGACAAATTGTCACTTGAACAAGTCAAGTATGGGAAAGCATGCTTCATTTTGCCCAACTTATATATGAACTGGTACCCATGACTTCTCCATGCACATGCGCCTACAAATAATTCATAGTAATGTGTACATTGTACTGCACTTGATGATGTCATCAATGAACAAAGACAATGTCTACTAGTAGTATGACATATGACTTGGTCTTAGCCAGTAAGGCTAATCTTCAATATCCTAATCATTTCTGAAGCCTTCCCAAACAATGGGACAGTAAATTTCAGGACTGGCCACTCATATTTAGGAGACATGTCTACAGTGGTTCTAACCAAATATTGTCAGCATGTTTGTTATTTGGGCATCCAGCACAACAACACTTTTGAATAAGGTGTCTTCTCTTGCATTGTTGCGGACTGTGAACAGGTCTGTGCATTTCATGTCTACTCACATTTGTCAAGCTCTCTGAGTGAAAAAGGTGCTGCCTTCCAAAAACCCCAACTGGATGGCACAGCCTAAACACGCAAACACAAAGCTGACATGTGCTTGCTGGATATCACTGCGATTCTCTCTAGGCGTATATTCACGTGTTTGAGTAAAATTGTGGAATATTTTGATTGTGGACGTGGATTAATATTTGCATTTAAAAATAATGGACACCAAAGCTTCAGGTAATGAGGCTCAACAGAGGCCCACATAATAAATGACCAATATTTAATGTTGTTACTCTTTATCATTTAAATGGCAATGCCATCTCAGTGCCAGTTTGAGTTGTGTAGCCTACTTTATTATTTTAGCAATGCAACTCACTGCCAGTGTTGTGATAAACAGCAGTTCAGCTTGCAATGTTCTTATTTCTGCAACTATAAAAATGACCACCAGTGTATGCTTATCGTTCATGATTTGGGGAAAAAAAGTAACCCTGTTGAATCTCAAAAATTATTTAGGTAAAGGACATTTAGGCTGTCAAGAACGTTTTATTAATTTTTCTTTTGCGTTTTGACTTTTAACAATTCGTTCTCAGTCTTCCTGTAACGGCGACTATTCTTTTCTTTTGCCCTACAAACACTGTCTTCCACTTGGCTTTTAATTTTCTTTTTTCAGTCATTTGGGACAAGCTTTACCTTCCCTCATAACAGCTGGCAGCACATTTGATATTCTCCAAGATGGTTGTGAAGATTGATGACACGGTCACGTTTAGCCATACAGGGTAAAGAAGATTACAGGATAATCAATTCAGGGGACTTCAGTTTACCTTATGGACATGCTTAATAGTTTTTAATAGACAATCTGAATGCTACTTCATTTTCAATATACAACATCTACTGCATTATTCTCTCCACAGAAGGAAAGCCAAACATCTTGCTATCCTGAAATATGAAAGTTGAGAGTAAGTCTTTAAACATACTCCACTGAGAAATTGTGGCATTGCAAGTCAATACTCCCTTGTTTTTCCCCCAAAAAACATCTACCTTATCTCCAAAATCCAGCAGAAAGAATCTCCTGTATCATTGTTTTTTGGTTTATCCACTCTGTAACTAAACAGGTGTGCATTTTCACATTTCATTATCTTTCTTTACAAGCAGATAAGGAACCAAGGGACTGTCTCCAGGTGCTGTATTCCCATGTGCACAAGGGCACTGTAATGAAGCCCAGAAAAGCTAACCATAAAAGGCTTCTTATATGGGACTAGCCAATAACCAATTCAGGTAGTCACAGTTTAACTAAAAAGCACTTTAGGACTACATGAGCCATGCCAGGGCTTCATGGCTTCAGTGGCTACAAAACAATAACATGACATTATCAATAGCTACCTTCAGTCGGTAACTCTGCATCACAGACTGTGTGAAATATGTTGATGGTATCATGTGAAGGAGAAGGCTAAATAGGCACACAGTGCAAAGGACATGTCACATTTGCTCAATCTGTTATTAAAATGCTTGGGAGAAGCTTTGCATTTCTAAAACAGCATTGCAAGAAGAAAACACAACATGACATGGAAACAAACATCATGTATATTATGCTGGCTTGGGGTGAAGCAATAGATGAACATGTTCAGTCATTATCTGCACCCACTTTATCCATTTGTGAAGTCAGATTGTGAAGGCCAGACAGAGTGGCATCAGGAGCAAGGCTAAAAATCAAATCTGGACAAGGGAGCAGTGCATCATAGGACTAACAAGCTCATACATCCACCAAACCAACTTAGAATCACTGATTAACCCAAGGCATATTTTGGGATGCAGTAGATAATGCTGCAGAGATGGGAAAGATGTGTAAACTCCACACAGGCAGTGTGCAGGCCAGGATTTGAATACCGTCTTCTGTGAGAGGACAGGGCCAACCATTGTATCATTAGGCAAAAAAAAAATCAAACCCAATTATGAAATTAATAGATCAATTAATGAATTATATGAATTATTCAATAAGTTTACAAAAGGTTGGTTAGGCCGCCATAACCCACATACCGGACAACATCTGTCCTCAAAGCTTTCTTTTTGAATTTCTTAGAATTAGAATTTCTCACTGGTTTCAAAATACTCAGAAAATTGGAAACTTAAACTTAATTCACAAACTGTATGAAGACCAGACATTCCAGGCCATTAAATGGTTTTAAAGTGATTATCTTCCAAGTTAATTCATTATTTGTTTACTGTTACAACATGTTGGTAAGAACTACTCCTGAGGTGGATACAAGTTATTTGGACTACAAACTGATTGCAGCATTCAGACAATAAATATAAACATATAGCTTATATACAGTAGGTTACAGATAGATTAGTTTCCTCTCCTTTCTTTACATCATGTTCTGGATTTATAAAAGAAAATCTTTCGATATAATAAAACATGAACCATTCTGATAAGTTTATTCAAGATGACACACAATTTGTGATCGAACCAAAGCCAGGAATATAACATGTCCAGTGTTTCATTTCATTTCCTTAAACTGCTTTTTTATTTGAAGGGTGCAAGAAGGCAGAGTTTCTGAGCTGCACTGGACCCACTGTGACCCACCAAATCTACTAAACATGTACATTTTTGGGAGGGCACATAAACACTAAGAGAAAATCCAGCAGGATTTAATGTGAGCACTTTGAGTTTTAGAAAATCTGCCTTAATTCAGGGGCGTAAAGTCCTAAGGAGTAAATACATTACACTGGACAATGAAGAGTTTGCTTCCTGAGCAATTTTGGTTGCATCTTATGAATTTTGGCTGGCTGAAAAACACTTTTTGTGTAGTTTTATCACATTTGCTTATTTCTGAGATTTCTTCTCATTTTAAAATTATACGGTACAACAACTACAACTGGAACATCTGTGGTGAGCTAAACGTAGTGGCACCGCTACTAGGAAGGCAGCTTGGACATACCAAACACTTTGCCTCATTTGTGCTAATGAACTGGTTGCTAAATAAGCACTTTGTTCCAAGGCAGAAAAATGTGGCACATAAACCACATGTCCACCCAACAAATGTATCTTTGCCTCCTCTACATATAAAACATGGACTAATGAAAAATTTTGGGAAAGCAAAGAAGGAAAGATTTCAATATTGGAGACAGATGATTCCATAATGGGCGGCACGGTGGCGCAGTTGTAGCGCTGCTGCCTCGCAGTAAGGAGACGTGGGTTCGCTTCCTGGGTCTAACTGCATGGAGTTTGCATGTTCTCCCTGTGTCTACGTGGGTTTCCTCCCACAGTTCAAAGACATGCAGGTTAGTGCATTGGCGATCCTAAATTGTCCCTAGTGTGTGCTTGGTGTGTGGTTGTGTGCGAGTGGCCTGGCACCCTGCCCGGGGTTTGTTTCCTGCCATGCGCCCTGTGTTGGCTGAGATTGGCTCCAGCAGACCCCTGTGACCCTGTAGTTAGGATATAGCGGGTTGGATAATGGATGGATGGATGTGTCTGCATCATTAAGCTATTAAACACGCTAAATTCAGTAAAGTTCATTTAATTATTTTTCCAAATTCCTACGTGATACAATTAATCTCAAATCATATTTGTGTTCAGGTTCATGGCGTCTATCCTAAACACCAAAAACCTTTGGAAAAAAAATGTTGTCCAGTATTATTAGAGAACTTATGAACGTTTATAAAGACATTATGTATTATAAAACTGAGAAAAAGGTGTCTGAAGAAGTTTTTGATGCAATCATACATGGCCCCAGGAGTTTACTGATGCACACACCAGGTCTGCATATAAGCACTGTTACTGGGGAGTGTAAGTGTGCTATAGTGAGTGTTATATTGCTAGCATGATCAAATGCCAAAGGGACCAGAATAATTTCAATACTTTCTTAAAGCTAAACTCACTAAATGTACAAAGACAAGGAATGATAAGATTTGTCTTTTCTGTGCAATTCTGAACGAGCTCTTGTTTAATAAGAATAGCTCAATGTATAATTTTCAAGTCCATTTACCAGAGCCCATTTTGGGCTTCGTCACCTCCACCCTTACCCTTGGACCTTTCTTAGAATCAAAAAAATAAAGATGGCACATTAACCAGTCACTCGAAGCCATGTGCATAGTCAAACTTATCAGATGTCTGTATCTACTGAAAACTGTGACTGGGTAAGAATTTGTTGTTTGTGTGTTTCCTGGTAATACTGTATTTGTCACTGGCTATGGTTATCTGTGTAAATCAAAGTCATTCAGTGTGTACTCGTCGCCAAGTGTGAAAACTGTAAAAAGCCATGGGTTGCTCATACACTGTAGTAATTCATATGAATAAGTAGGACTAATGTGTTCTAATGTTGCTAAGTGAATTTGTGTTCAATGTTCCTGACAGAATCCAAAGCTTCTGATTGCAAATGAATGTTCAATATTAGATCATTTCCATTATTATGAAATACTATAAAGAGAGAAATTAAAGAACCACGAGGATCTTGAAGACACCTACAACTGTGATCACCAAAGCGAACTGTAAGATTAACAGATAATGAGCTACATCAAGATTTACTCAACTTGTGGTTTTGTTAATGACTTAATGTTCTATATGTGAAAGGATTAGGAAATGAGGAATATCATTTAATTAATGAAATAGATGAGCATTCCAAAAACTGTTGTTAACAAGCTCACTGATAATTACAAGTCAAGTGTTACAATGGCTTCACACTCTTGTACTTTAAAACGGGAAATACAACAAGTAGAGAGGTAAACAATTTTACAGTTTTTTTTTTTATTTCTTTTTTGTATGCAAATGCTAAATTTCATTATTTAATGTTGTGAACAGTTACAAAACTATACTTGTACTCATTAATGAAAGCTCTTTCTGAGTGAATATTCTTATTGCACTTTATCAGTGTTTTGTTTTTTTTTTGTTTACTTCTTTTTGTTGACTGAACCGTCTTAAACCTTGAATGACGGTGTACACAAATGATTTCGGCTTTAATAATACTGTAAGCGTACTGAATATTGTGAGCACTAGGGGGTACTTGGCAAAGCAGGACATAAGAAACTAAGCTTAATTCAATTATTTACAGCTTCTTCAGCATAAAACTTTAAAGAGTAAATGACATTTGGAGAGGTTGTTCTCAAATGTATAGACAAATTCCTTGTTTCTAACCTCTAGCTTTAATCTCCCCTCAGAGTATCCATAGTAAGCTCTTAATGTCGGGTAGAGATCATCCCTACTGGGGTGTGTCAATGTTTCAAGCCTCATTTGTGGTGTAACTGTAAGGGGAGGTCCATTGAAGGTCATCTTGCTCTTCACGGTGGGTTTGTCCTTACTGGCACCTCTGATGATTTTTGTGGGCTCTGTGCTTGTGCTGCTTTGCTTCAACGACATGGGCAGAATCTGAGAAACCTACAGTCCTTAAGCTGTTTTCTTAGGGTCTCCTGGAGATTCAACGTGGAAGAGGTAGAGAAAACTGTGACTAACTATACATACAAGCAGTAGTTAAGGCTTGAACTTTGCAAGCCATTTTATTTTCCTTGTGTAATGGATAATACAGTTATAATGTCAGAATATACTGGAAGAGACCAATTATAGAATACTAATGATGTACAGTGGAACCTTGGTCATGACCATAATTCGTTCCAAAACTCTGGTCGCAACCCGAATTGGTCATGACCCGAAGTAATTTCCCCCATAGGATTGTATGTAAATACAATTAATCCGTTCCGGACCGTACGAGCTGTATGTAAATATATTTTTTAAAGATTTTTAAGCACAAAAATAGTTAATTATACCATAGTATGTACAGTGTAATAGTAAACTAAATGTAAAAACATTGCATAACACTGAGAAAACCTTGAACAACAGAGAAAACTAACCTTGCAGTCTCTCTAAAACAAGCCTGGTGCATTCTTTAACTGCCTTCTCGCGCTCTCGCGCTCTCACTCTCCCGCTCGCTCGCTCGCTGCACAGGAAGAGACTGAACACGTGCAGAAATCATTGGCGCGTACGAACTGGAAGGGAAACTGACTTGTTTGTCACCCGAGTGTGTGGTCGTGAACAGATGCAAAAGTTTGGCAAACCGTTTGGTTGTAACCCGATTTGTGTGTGGTCCGAGATGTTCGTGACCCGAGGTTCCACTGTACTTATGAACTGGAGTGCTAATTTTAAACTCCTAAATAATTGTGCAAGAGCAAGTCAGACATGTGAGCTAATAAAAAACAATTCAGAATTCAAGATTAAAGAACAACAGTGTATAAGCAGGAATTGGACCACAATATTTGGCAAATCTGTATTTTTCTGCAACCACAGCAGACCAGAACTAAGCTTGCCCTTTCCAACTATTAAATAGAAAATATCACGAGTTAACTAACATGTTAGTGAGGCTGGATTTTTCTAGGCCTCTGGGCCATGAGGTTGATCCATTAATGAAAAACCTTTTATCCTTAAGTTGTTTTCAAACAGCCAATAATGTCTTGCCAGTCTGTCAGTCATTAATCAGGGACATGTAGTTTTATCCTTTGGTGTTTATGTTCTATATAAAAAACTAAAACATTATCAAGGTAAAAACAGGATACAGGCTGACCTTTAACCACAATGCTGCTGACTTGCAATACAACATGCTACCATCTGCATATTCTTCAACAACCATATGAAACATTAATACGGTTTTTCATGATGAAATTAACTTGAATGTTCCTGGGCCTTAGGACCACAAGACTGTTTCATTAGTGAAAAGTGTTTGTCCTTAGGTTTACCGCTAATTGTCAAGAATTTCTTATTTGTCAGTGAGTCAATCAGGAACACGTACCTTTATTTACACACACACACATATATTATATACATATATATATATATATATATATACACACACATATAAGATATGCTATAAATACATGTAGTAATAGATATGTGTATATAGGTGATCATATAACAAATAATTTCTATTTTAATGGTGAGCGATGGTGAACTACATTTCTAAGCACTTTACATCTTACCTACATTTACATTTCCTGTTTTTTCCCCATTAGAGCATACGGAGGTGCTTTACTCCAGTTAATAGCAGGTCCCAAACTATTCATGACCTCTGAAGTCCCTGTGCCATCCTATATCTGAAAGTAAATGGGAAAGTGACTCAAATCAGAAATGCAAATGCACTTTATTAGGAATGTCATTTTATGCTAATAAATGTGTGAAAATGGCTAAGATGGTTTCGGTTTCAGGCTCAAAAATATAACTGAATAAGAAAGTTCAGAAAAGAAATCCATGGCTGCAGTGTTTAGAATGGAGAAGACAGCTCATGTCAGCATCATCACTTGTGGCATATCATTCACATGAAGTAGACACAAACAGTGGCCTTCCATTAAACACAAACAATTCCCAGATCATCAGCACCAGATATAAACTAGTTGATAATGCATATCTACAAGAATACACAACAAATGCACTTTACGTGTATAAGTAAAGAATTAACTACATGAACCGTTAGCTCAATTTGGTCCTTATTATGGTTGAGAAGCCTAGAGCCTTGTGGTTTTACATTAGCACCACTTGCCTACTTTTTGTATAAATATGTTCGATGAAGACTCCACAGCTAAAATCCTGGTCTTTCTTATTTTATTTTGATTTTTTTAGTGGTAAATTAACATTCTAATAGGTGAAGGGTTATCAAAAAGAAAAACTGTATTTAATGTATCCAACATAAAACGTACTGGAATCGTGAATAGCAAATGTGTTCAGATTTCCTTCTGCTTCATTAAATTCTATGAAGGTCATCTGACATTTGAAATGCAAAACTCAATATTTTAATTATTGTAAATTTAGCAGAGAGTTTTTAAAATCTTCTTTTTCAATTTGGTAGGCACCAGAGATTCAGGAATGTAATCTTCCTGCCCATTTTCTCACCTCGCTAAAGCAAGTGACAAGTTTGCAGGGAATTTTATCATATTACAACAATCGCTGATTGTGTGACTTGTATAGACTTAGATTTATAAATTTAACACAATGACAGAAAACATTTATACACATAAGCTCATACAGCTAGCTGAACAAAGTCTGATTCAGCTAACAAAATATTTCTCCAGCTGACAATGAAAGAGAGGAGGACAAAACCTTCATTTACTTGAGAAAATAAACCTGCATAGGAGAGTGCAGCCCTTTCATAAATAATGAAATTATTTATTTATATTGTATTTTAAGGGATTTATGGGCATGTTCATTAACTTGCTCAGGAACACACAATGAGATGTCTTTTAAGTCTAAAATCTAAAAGTTGGACTTTTTGTCCAACATTTTATTTGCTTCATGAAATGTGTGTCTAAACATACAAAATTAGACTTCCTTATAGACTGAGGCACACATATTTAAATGTAATTTATGGTTAAACAATGGTTTACATTTGTGCTCAAAAACCTATGCAAGTCCTAATGTGCCATTGAATTTCGGGTAATACAAGTGCTTGTTAAAGTCTTTTTTTTATTATTGAAAACTGGTGTTTTTAGTGAAAAGAAAAGGAAATGTGAGATATTGAGGAAAAAAGAAAACTACATTCAATTGAAGAACCCCTTCAACATGTGTTCCATGCAATTGATTGTGTTAAGAAACATATGATGCAAATATCATATACAACAAACTACTGCTGAAACCCTGCCACTCATTTAATAACACAACAACAGTGCTGTGCAGCAGTGAGCATCTTCTCTCTTTTAACAGGTTGTTCCTATTTGTGAAACAAACCATGCTGAAGTCTGTAATTTGTGTTGTATTTTAAAATACTTGTAAATATGTAATGTTTATAAACACTATGGAACTGTTAACTATTTTCATTGTATAAATGTTTTGTGTTGAGTTTTAAAAGTTGAAATAAAATTAAAGTGTACACAATTGATTCTGTCCATAGTTTCTACAGTAAAACAACAAACTGCTAGAACAAATTGAAAGATCAAACAAACCTTAAAGGTATATAAAAAGGAAAAATGCAGTGTTGTGACTCAGGGCCTAAACTTTAAAGGAGTCCTGAATACTTCTAATAGACCTAGTCCTAAAACCCCACACAAGCATAAACCCTAGTTTAAGTGAGAGGGGATCCCTTGAAAACCCCTAGCACAAAGAACCCAAACAATCAATTCTTTAAATATATAGGGTGGTCCAGATCTAATTATGCAATTTTCATTACGCTATAACTTATTAAGTTTACTACATAGAAAATCACCTGAAAAATCCCGGACCATCGAGAAGTGTGTGAACTGACGACATGAAGAATTGTCATTGCGCCGAACTGGAATCGTCTCCGCATAAATCAAAGTCATCCAGACGATCTGGATCTGCATAATTAGATCTGGACCACCCTGTATATTAGTATATTAGAAAAAGAACAATGTTCAGATGAGAAACAATAACTAAGATTTCCCAGGGCTAGGCTATAGGCTATTACTTGAATAAAACTAAATGTTAAATGGTATCTTAAAAAAGTGATAAAGAAAAACCAGAACTAAGATATTAAAAGCAAAATAACTCCACCAAAAAGATCATAAAGTACAGCAATGCTTATCTATACATATAAAGGAGAGTTGGGATCCGAGAGACTGTTTGTGTGTTTTTGGAGGGATGGAGAGCTAAGGCAGGTGGGGGAGTCACGCGATCATCTCCCCTCCCATTCACCTCATTTCATTCACTTCATTTCGCTCCGAGCTGAGCTCCGCAGCTGACGCGGTCTTGCCATTCTTTTTCCTTAATGTTTAGTCCTCTCTCCTTTACTGATTTACTGTTTACTAGACGCAGTACTTACTGAATAGTATTTTTTCCTTTAGTGTTTCTACTTAGTGTTTCTTAGTGTTTAGTAGACACGGTGTGCCGGTGTTCCTGACGGTGTTGCAGTTTACTGTTACTTTGTACTACGTTTTTGTACTTTAGTGTTTAGTAGACTTTTACTTTATCTCATTTACTGTTGTTTTTTACTGTTGTTCCCGGCGGTGTTGCCCTTTTTTACTTTATCTCATTTAGTGTTTGGTAGACTTTTACTTTATGTCATTTACTGTTTTTCCTGGTGGTGTTGCCGTTTTTCCCATTTCTATTATTTATGTAGCATGTTCACGAATTAGTCATAGAGAAAATTTATATATTTTGGCTCCAGGAGGACAAACCAAAAATGTTGTATATAAAGAAGCACTATAAGTCGCATGTAGATACATAATTATTCCAACTACAGCGACTGCAGCGAAGCGCACGAGGTCTGCTAGTATTCTATAAAAGAGGTGAAAAGAAAAGGGAAACAAATAACATGAGTAGGACAGCTAAAGACTCATCCTTCACCTGAGGCATCATAGACCACAGACACTACAGATGACAGACAACAAGAAATGTACCAGCAAGTAATGATAACATAAGCAGAACACTAATGAAAAATACAAAATAATGAATAAACACATAAATAGTAAATAAAAAACAATCCAATGTAACAAGAAAGAAATCAAAAATGTTTAATAGCATAACTCATAAGCCAAAACATACAAAAATAACACAACAAGAAGAAAAAAATGAGATTAAAAGTAAACCATAGCAAATTTACATTCAAGATATTTCGAGTCCTTATAATATGGTTTGGAACACAGCGCCTGTGACCCCCTTAGATGTTTATACATTTTCTTGCTATACAACATTGAATCACAGTGGATTTAATTTTGTTTTTTTGACACTGATCAACAGAAAAAGACTCTTTAATGTTGAAGTGAAAAGAGTTCTCTGAAAAGTGATTTAAATTAATAGCAAATGTAAAACACAAAACAAATGATTATGCAAGTATTCACCCCCTTTAATGTGAATCACCTAAATCATCACTGGTTTGAGAAGTCACAGAATTAGTTCAATGGAGTTGATCTGTCTGGGGTTTCAGTTGATTATAGTGTCAATGCGCTGTATCTGAAAGGGCAAACTTGTGGTGAGTCAATATGGTGGCCTACTCTACTCAAAGAAGACAATAAAATTCAATTGTAGCCCTGTTTGACCCTTCACTCAAAATTAAAATGCCTCTCACTCCAAATACAACTGCACCTCCCATTATCCTTCCAAATAACATTTCACACGAACTAAAGACACACCATTAATGCATATTTCGGGAAAGTTATAAACTGCAAACAAGCATTATCATATTTTTCCATTACTGCTAAAGATGGAATCAAAACATTCTCCCTAAATCACATTCTTGCCAAACTCTCTCCTTCTTTCGTAATTCTACTTATGAAATAAAAAACATACAAAGGCACCATTCAGTCTGTCAAGCTCATTTATCTCATCGAATACTTAAGGATATCAAGGAAGTGCCTTGACAAATTGCCCATCCTGAACCTACTCATATAATCAGTAATACCATCTACCCATCTTACCTTAACCCTACAACTTCTCCCACTAGTCTGTTTTTTTAATTTCAGCCATTCATAAAATAAATCTTACTATAGTGACTGACATATTCACTTCTCTGACCTTTTATTAGTTTATAAGTTCATTATTTTCATGTGTACACGGTACTGTTAAATTTTTACCTGCATGTGCTAATCAACAAGCAACATGTTTTCACATTACGGCATAACGATTAGCAAGAACAACCTTATTTTGAAACTTCTATGCTACTGGAAACACTGACCGTAACATATGCTTTCTCTTTGCTAAAAATCACCTCTTTTGCAATCCCATCAACATTTTCACTACCCAAAACTGTAACATGATTACTGCATGAAATTGATCCTTTTCGGGTTTCACAAGAGGACGTATTACTGCCTTTTCCCAGTCTTCACAAAAAGCTCCCTACTTCCATATCACATTACATATCTATCTTAATAAAAAGATAATTGCCTGTGTTTGTGTCTTTGCATCTGCATGTTCATCCAGATGTGATGTATCTGGTATATAGCATTTGGAATGGAATTTGTAAAACCAGTACTGGAGTGAAAAATACAATACTTGTATTACTACACTCATTATAAAAAAAAATGTACATTTCAATAGATGGTGCACTGCAAATGTTAAAACTAAATATGCAACTTGACTTAGATAGGTAGAACAGCTAGCTTCTAATAAAATAACTAATATTACAAAGGTTTAATCATTTTATATGAAATAATATTCTGTCCTAGAGCAGTGTTCTTGGTATTGCTCAAATATAATTGTATTATTCAGAAACTCACAAATTTCTACCTCTTTTGTTGAGGTGTTCTAGATTGTAAAGATTACAAAAACTTTGATGTTGTAAAGAATTTGGCAAAAGCATTCCCTAAACAGACAGCTATTTGCTAATCAGTAGTAACCAATGTCCACAAAGGCCAGACCATTTTTAAAACTATTGATATCATTCATGCTCTTCAACAATCTCCAGACTACATCCAAACCTGTCTCTTACCCAGGTAAACTGCAAGAATCCCAATCTGTCCTCTTGACATTCTTCATTACCCTTCTTACTTAAGCTGTACTCCTTTGATAATTATCTAACAAACAGAAAGTCAGATTTATTTGTAATGTAATTGTAATTTGTAATGCATCTCACTAATTATCCCTGTACATTCTCTAGTCCACCATGAACACATTTCCTTCTATTTCTCCCCGAATTTAATGGAATACCTTGATTTGGTTCCTCAATCAAATTGTTGTGTGAAGCATTACCTCAGTAGACCAATTAAGATGTTAACAATTAAAAAAAAATGTTAAATTTCCCTTTATAATTTTCATTCTAGTTGGTACATACCCCACATTTACAAAAAGTATTTTTTTAAAAATAGAAATAACATAAAACCAAACAATAAAAAACTTCACAAAAGGAGGGCAAGAAACAAGGATGAGAGGATAAAGACCACTCATTGACTGTGGACCTGGACAACCCATTAATCTGAGACACAGGGAGTTCAGGAAAAAGAAAATTAAAAAATAAAGATTCCAGAATATGTGTTAGAAACAGGGTCAATAGCCTTTCACCGGCACACCAACACTATCTTAGCAGCAATTGGGCGCAATGAGACAAAGCTATTTTGAAAACAGTAAGTGAGCGAGGTAAAAGATCTAGAAGCAGGAAAATAGGATTAAAGAGATGAAGATCTTAGATCATCAGAAACAGAATTAGTGACAGAAGTCCAAAACAAACAGGTGGGAGGACAGATTTATGCAATATTGTGAAATTATCATTCCCAGTACAATAATTTATAACATCCTATTTAATATCTACTCTTCTAACAACTCCACTTAGTGATGATTTTGCCATACTCAGGTTCAGATTAGATGCTATCCCCTTGCAAAATCCACCCTCATCTTCAGTCCACATTTTTGATAAAGCACCTTATTTCATGAATAATTGTAAAAGAGAAAACAATCTTCATATATAAATTTACCCAAGTAATTCCTATCAAATGTTATAAAACATTTATAATATTCATTCCACTCCTCTTATTTCCACTAAAATACCTTAATACACCACAGAAGTCAGTTCAACTTTAAATGTCAGACTTTGTTCCATAAATCCAGCACAACCGCCCCAAATTCCCATGTCACATTTGCAACTATCCACTGGTTTAAAATTATAAATGAACACAAACCCAGGTTTCTTGCATACAAATAACACACCTGTAAAATATGCTGCAGTTTCTATTTCATTCAGACTTTCATCATAATTCAGTGCTGTAAAATGTCTTTTTAATTCCTTTGGATATCCCCTTAGGACTGGGTGTTCCCTCTTCATCTTCATGGCTATCTGTCGATCCAACAATGATGCTGTCCATTCACTTGTCTAACTTTGTTACCAAGCCAAGATTCATCCATGCAGATAACATGCCCAGTTCATTGGAAGACTGGCTGAGTTTTAGTTTTAGTGTGCAACCCTGTCCTCCTCCCAAGTGATACCCAGGATCTTCTGGAGGCAGCAGATGTGGAATGCCAACAAGGACCATCACTCTCATTCCGTCATGAAAGAGAAAAAGCATCTCCTGGTTGACGGTGTGAAACACTTTCTGTGGGTGGATGAAGGTAAACCTGTTGTATTGCTGGTGTTCTTGAGCCTCCTGTAGAAGTTGGCAAATAACGAAAATCATGTCAAACATACTGCTTTTGGGATGAAAGCCAGCTTGCGACTCCAGAGGTACTCTGTCTACAATGTGACAGAGTAGCCAGAGAAGCATAACATGGGCCAGGACTTTACCAGCAACATTCTGCAGTGAAAAACCACAGCTACTCTGTCATGGTGTTTTGGGGGAGACCAAGGGAGGTGAGAAAGAGAGCAAGCTATTTCTAATCTATCCTTTTTACCCCCAAGTGCCAACACAATAACAGGCTTCATAGCAATAACTCCTGGCAAAATTGGAGATTAAGGTTAAAATTATCTTTATGTAATAATGTACAATCTGTCAACAAAAATGTCAACAAAATCTCAGAAGCAATGTCTCTATGACCAAACAGTAAACTTTGGTGGAATGATAAAGGTCTTAATCACAAATTAAGGAGAACAAAATTATTCTGTCACCTAACAGGTCTAAACACCAAAATAGTGTTTTTACAGGAGACCCACTTATTAAGCAAGGATCAGTTTCGGTTGCAAAGAGATTGGACTGGCCAAATATTACACTCCAGCTATAGAAAGAAAACTAGAGGTGTGAGAACCTTAATACACAAAACAATTTTATTGGTAGTATCAGATGTGGTATCTAATTCTGAAGGGTGATATGTTATTGTTATGGGTAATTTATTTAATTGCAAAGTGATTTTGATAAACATATACACACCCAATAATGATGATAGACTTCACCCAAAACGTATTTGCATCCATTCCTAACATATTATTAATAAAAAAGAAAGATAAGGAATTATTACAATGTGCATCATACAGACCAATCTAACTTCTGAATAATGATGTTAAGATATTCTCCAAAGTTCTAGCTAGAAGGATTGAGAAAGTGCTTCCTTCAGTAATATCACAGGACCAAACTGGATATCAAAGGCAGACACTTTGCTTCTAATCTTCGATGTAGTATAACAACAATGTAATATATTCACCCATAAAGCCTAACAACCCTGAGATCTTACTATCTCTGCATGCAGAAAAAGCTTTCCATATGGTTGAATGGGACTATCTATTCACTACATTGCACAAATTTGGGTTTGGCCCAAACATATGTACATGGATCAAACTACTGTATAACAGTCCATTACTGTATACCAACATTATTTCAGACTACTTCAAACTAGAACGTGGTACTAGGCAAGGATGCTCCTTGTCGAGACTGCTATTTGCAATCCCCATTTGGTGTTTACTTTCGAAATGCTTCCGAGATGAAGGGGATTATTAGAGAAGGACTTGAACTGAAAATTTCACTATATGCAGATGATATGGTACTGTATATATCAGATCAACAAAATATTGTGCCTGCAGTCCTGATGGCACTAGCAGAATTTCAAATGATATCTGGACTAAAAATGAATTTGAATAAAAATGTACTTTTCCCAGTGAACTCTCTTGCGCACAATATTAGATTGGACACCTGCCCTTTTATCATCGCAGATCAGTTTAAATACCTAGGAGTAAACATCACAAGTAAACATAAAGCTCTTTTTCAACAAAATTTTGCTGTCTGCATGGAAAAAACTTAAACACGACATGCATAGATGGTCTACCCTCCATCTCACTTTGCTGGAAGAATTAACACTGTCAAGATGAATATCCTTCCTAAGCTTCTTTTTGTATTTCAAAGCATCCCCATATATATTAACAAATCATGTTTTAAGAAATTGGATTCATAACGTAATTTATTTGGAATTCAAAACCTCCATGCATCCAAAGTGCGTCCCTACAACGACCTAAAGCAGAAGGTGGCATGACTCTACCTAACTTTCAATTTTATTATTGGGCAGCAAATATACAAGCTATAAAAACCTGGACATTGACACAAACAGATGAACACAAACAGAAAGAAATAAAATCATGCAATATTTCTTTATACTCCTTGATTTGTGCCCCAATAAATATGAGTTATCATCAATATACTAACAACACAATTGTCCTTCATTCATTCATAATATGGAACCAATGTAGGAAGCACTTCCTGATAGAGAACCTTTTATCTGTGGCACCTCTACACGAGAACCACCTTTTTCAACTCTCTGAAACTTACACAGTTTTTAATGTTTGGAAAACATAAGGAATTAAATCATTTAGAGACCTGTAAATAGATGATAACTTTGCATCCTATGAACAATTATAAATTCAGATTCCCATCAATACCATTTTCACTAAAAAGAAACTTTACTAAATAAAGTCATCCCAGTTTTCCTCATCTCTCACCTATTTCTATTCCAAAAGAAATACTGATCACTCTTGAAGACTCAAACAGCATGTCTATAATATTTATAAAAAAAGCCAAAACATTTTAAAGTTCCTTCCTTTCAAAGATCCCAGAGTACAGTAGCAAAAGGATCTCTCATCAACATTTTAGAAAATGAGTGGAAGGCAGCCATGCACAGAATTCATTCTAGCTCCATATGCGCAAAGCATACAATTATTCAACTTCTTCAAAATTCAACTTCTTCAAAATCATTCATCAAGCACATCTATGTTTTGGGCATGCACCAAATTACAATCATTCTGGAGCAAATTTTTAAATGCCTATTAGATAGCCTTGGTGTCACAATCACTCCTAATCCATTCACAGCTGTGTTTGGTGTACTCTCAGATAGGCTTGCAGTGGAGAAGGACAAACAAACTACAGGGTTGGCCATTTATATAGATACACCTTAATAAAATGGGAATGGTTGGTGATATTAACTTCCTGTTTGTGGCAAATTAGTATATGTGAGGGGGGAAACTTTTCAAGATGGGTGGTGACCATGGTGGCCATTTTGAAGTCGGCCATTTTGGATCCAACTTTTGTTTTTTCAATAGGAAGAGGGTCATGTGACACATCAAACTTATTGGGAATTTCACAAGAAAAACAATGGTGTGCTTGGTTTTAACATAACTTTATTCTTTCATGAGTTATTTACAAGTTTCTGACCACTTATAAAATGTGTTCAATGTGCTGCCCATTGTGTTTGTGTTAACAAACAAAACCACCGCTATTGGTCTGACACTAACCCACATTGGATAGATCCCTCCAAGACTGTTGGAACAAAAAAATTGATGGTATGGTGTGGTATATGGGGTACAAAGATAGTGGGGCCATTCTTCATCAATGGAAACCTCAAGGCCACTGGATATGCGAAATTGCTACATGATGATGTGTTTCCCTCTTTATGCACTGAAGCTGGCACGTTCCCTGAGTTTTTCCAGCAAGATGGTGCACCACCACATTATGGGTGTCAGGTCCGAGCATTCCTAGATGAACAGTTTCCTGGAAAGTGGATTGGTCGTCGTGGGCCAGTTGAATGGCCCCCAAGGTCTCCCGATCTGACCCCCTTAGACTTTTATCTTTGGGGTCATCTGATGGCAATTGTCTATGCTGTGAAGATACGAGATGTGCAGCACCTGAAACTACGGATACTGGAAGCCTGTGCTAGCATTTCTCCTGCGGTGTTGCTATCAGTGTGTGAAGAGTGGGAGAAGAGGGTTGCATTGACAATCCAACACAATGGGCAGCACATTGAACACATTTTATAAGTGGTCAGAAACTTGTAAATAACTCATGAAAGAATAAAGTTACGTTAAAACCATTGTTTTTCTTGTGAAATTTCCAATAAGTTTGATGTGTCACATGACCCTCTTCCTATTGAAAAAACAAAAGTTGGATCCAAAATGGCCGACTTCTAAATGGCCACCATCCATCTTGAAAAGTTTCCCCCCTCACATATACTAATGTGCCACAAACAGAAAGTTAATATCACCAACCATTCCCATTTTATTAAGGTGTATCCATATAAATGGCCCACCCTGTATAATTGCTTTTCCTTCACTATTGGCACTTAGACTTATCTTGCTCAGCTGGAAGAATCCTAGCCCACCTCTTTTAAGTCAGTGGGCAACTGATGTTATATATTATTATTTGAAATTGGAAAAAAATAAAATTCTTCCTTAGTGAATCTGTTCAAAACTTTTTTTAAAAACTGCCAGGATCTAATCAATAATATTTTAGAATAAGGTTTTATATTGGGTAATACAATTCTCTTCCCTCTTTTCTACTCTTAAAAGTTATACTCTGGCTGTTGGCCTTCCCCTCTTTCGCTTGGGGGTTGAACGGAATTTAGTTTTGTTAACTTTTACTTATTTGTATGGAATATTACTTGATTTTAATAAATTCAATAAAAATAATAAAATTAAAATAAAAAAAATCAATCAATCCCCCTTCTTCTGGCGTCAATGAATTTATATTTCTATGAGTCGGGTATTTTGCCAAGTTTCCAACTCAGGGAGAAGAAATCTTCTTGTCAATTTTTAAGTCCCTCATATTTATATAGTTTGGCAAATAAAGTGTCTTTACCAGAGCATTCTTGTTCCTCAGGGCTTGGATGGCAGTTTGGACTTTATGGAGAGCTGGACGCTCATCTAGTTCAGGGACCGGGGGAGTATGGACATCTTCTCAAGGACTGAAGGATTTGCTGGGTTTATTTTGCTCAACAGTTCCTGAAAATGCTATGCCCAAATATCCAAGATCTGTTTCTTGTCTTTGAGGAGTACTGCACCATCTACAGTCCATACAGGAGTTACGTTGAAAAGGACCATAAATTCCTTCGATGGCATTGTAAAATTCATAGGTCTTGTTTTCATCTGCATAGCATTGGATCAAATTAGCCTTGTTGATCCACCAATCACTCTGATTTCACACAGCCTGCATTGTGCTATTGATCTATTTTTTTCCCCACTTTTTCAGAAGGCAAACTGATATTACACAAACACACACACTTATACATCTATAAATATATATTTTGTAGCTAGAGGTCCACAAGGGAAGAAAATGAGTTACATATCTTAAATTAGTTATTTAGTCCTAAGCTTTTGACAACCTAGCAGGTATCATCATCAGAGGAAAATGATTATACATGCAGGAATCAAAGGCAATATATAGCAGGTGTGGGTGCAGGAGATTGCAGTTGGGCGGGGGAAATGGATTAGTAAGGTGGGGTTCAGAAGGTGTTGGTCATTAAGTCTTTTTTATTATTTGGATTTTCTTCTTTTTAAGCCTGCATATGCTGGGTTCAAGCCCAAGTGTCTGCCAAAGGCATTTTCAATAGAGAGCCACAATTCAGTCAGCTCTTTTGCACTCAATATTGGCCCTGAATTTTGAAGTCTTTTAGATGTCTGTCCCACATATACCACACATTAGCCAAGTGAAATTAAAAAAAAAAATTATGAAAGTTTAAATCATATTACAACAGTAACACCTTGTTTGGATAAGTGAATACCCCCCTTTATAAATGTATTTTTAAATTTGCTTAGCTATAACCAGACACCTTACGGGTCACACACTGTACATGTGTTCATAACTCTGAAATGCATTAATGACACAACATTTTTTATCAAAGCAAAAGTTTACACTTTTGATACAGCTAAGGCTATCCCACACCTGCATATCACAACAAAGTACGATAAAGATAAGGTATAACAAAACAGAATAAAATGCATTTTTTTAGCTAATGCAGATTTGCTGTTCACAATATGATAGAAGAAAAATGACTGACAGCTTTGGTAGCTTTTACAATTTCTTAATGGTAAGTAGACCTTCACACAAGCCCATTTCATGATGAAACCACAATAAACCAGAAAATACAAAGTAGTAGCCTTCATGGTTCAGTTATTGAAGTTATTGAATCAAACACAATTATACCTTAACACATTCTTAACTTTCAAGACACTAGCATTTCAGCCAGCAGGTGTCAAAGGTCAACATGTCCATTATTTGCTTTCTTATCTTGACTCCTAATACAAATAATACCTGGGCAAAGCCGGTTACTTTAGCTAGTCTATTTAATTAAAACTGAAAAAAACTCAGATTTTATTGGTCTTCTTGGGCTTTAGGGCAACAAAAATTTGAATATTTTGAAAGGGGACAGTGACCGTCTGCACTGAAAGAATTTTATCCACAGATTCCTTATGCTAGTGGCACACAATTTACAGGTACCCTTAATTACTTAATGTAAATGAATGCTAAGTTGCTTAAGTTTTGTCAGTGAAAAATTTAAAACATTTGCTTCTGTAGAACTTACATTTACCTGACACATTTATCCAAGGAAACTTACTACATTTATGATACAATTGGTTACATTTCTTTTTGGTTTTCCAATTGGAGCACAGGCAGGTCAAGTGACTTGCTCGGGGTCACACAATGGCAGTAGCAGGATTTGAACCTCAGGGTTTGAAGTCCAAATTCTTAACCACAACACCACACTGCCTGCAAATATAAATGTAAATGTAGAACTTGAAAACTGAGTTATCTATCAATATTTTTTAAACTGAACTGTAACAACCTGATCGCAAACTCTGTATATGGAGAGGCTCTGCATAAAAGGGCCTTTTGAATCAGAAGAAAATTACTTTTAAAGGTGGTGATCAGCATGAGCTCAAGCGCGTGCAGAAGGAACTCCAAGTCCAGCTCAGGGTGGCGAAGGAGCAGTACAGGAGAAAGCTGGAGCAGAAATTGCAGAATAACAGCATGAAGGAAGTGTGGGATGGGATGAAGATCATCACTGGCTGCAGCTCGAAGCGGGGTGCCAACATTGAGAGACGTGGAGAAAGCAAACCAAATGAAAAACTTTTTTAACAGGTTTGACCACCCTAATCCACTCTCACCTCGGAGTACTGCACCCTCCACCCATCCTTCTGCTGATACCAGCATAAAAGAGAGTTTCCCTCCACCCACAATTACAGCAGCCCAGGTGAGCAGAGAGCTGAGGAGACTTCGTGCCAGCAAAGCAGTGTGTCAAGATGGAGTATCACCATGACTGCTGAAGACCTGTGCGTTGGAGCTGGGGAGTCCTCTACAGCGCATCTTCAACCTGAACCTGGAACAGGGGAGAGTCCCGAGGCTTTGGAAAACATCTTGCATCACCCCAGTCCCAAAGGTATCACGTCCTAGTGAGCTGAACGACTTCCGGCCTGTTGCTCTGACGTCACATGTGATGAAGACCATGGAGCGGCTGCTGCTTCACCACCTGAGGCCACAGGTCCACCACGCCTTCGACCCTCTGCAGTGTGCATACCAGGAGAAGGTGGGAGCGGAGGATGCCATCATCTATATGCTACACCGATGCCTCTCCCACTTGGACAGAGGCAGTGGTGCTGTAAGAATTATGTTTCTGGACTTCTCTAGCGCCTTCAATACCATCCAACCTCTGCTCCTTAGGGACAAGTTGACAGAGATGGGAGTAGATTCCTACCTGGTGGCATGGATCGTGGACTATCTTACAGACAGACCTCAGTATGTGCGTCTCGGGAACTGCAGGTCTGACATTGTGGTCAGCAACACAGGAGCACCGCAGGGGACTGTACTTTCTCCGGTCCTGTTCAGCCTATATACATCAGACTTCCAATACAACTCGGAGTCCTGCCACGTGCAAAAGTTCGCTGACAACACTGCTATTGTGGGCTGCATCAGGAGTGGGCAGGAAGAAGAGTATAGGAAGTTAATCAAGGACTATGTTAAATGGTTCGACTCAAACCACCTACACCTGAACACCAGCAAAACCAAGGAGCTGGTGGTGGATTTTAGGAGGACCAGGCACCTCATGGACCCCGTGATCATCAGAGGTGACTGTGTGCAGAGGATGAAGACCTATAAATACCTGGGAGTGCAGCTGGATGATAAATTGGACTGAACTGCCAATACTGATGCTCTGTGTAAGAAAGGACAGAGCCGACTATACTTCCATAGAAGGCTGGGGTCTTTCAACATCTACAATAAGATGCTGCAGATGTTTTATCAGACGGTTGTGGCGAGTGCCCTCTTCTACGCGGTGGTGTGCTAGGGAGGCAGCATAAAGAAGAAGGACGCCTCACGCCTGGACAGACTGGTGAAGAAGGCAGGCTCTATTGTAGGCATAAAGCTGGACAGTTTGACATCCGTGGCAGAATGACGGGCACTGAGCAGGCTCCTGTCAATCACTGAGAATCCACTGCATCCACTGAACAGGATCATCTCCAGACAGAACAGCAGCTTCAGCAACAGACTGCTGTCACTGCCCTGCTCCACTGACAGACTATGCGACTCTTCAATTCCACCCGGGGGGTAAACGTTAACATTATACAGTAATCCCTCCTTGATCGCGGGGGTTGCGTTCCAGAACCCCCCGCGATAGGTGAAAATCCACGAAGTAGAAACCATATGTTTGTATGGTTATTTTTATATATTTTAAGCCCTTATAAACTCTCCAACACTGTTTATAAATATTCCCTGCACAGTTATACAGCATAAACCCTTTATATTCTCTTAGTTATTAGGCAAGATTCATTGAAATTATATATGTAAGCACACTGTTTATATACTATTCACAAACATACGTATCATATATCATGGAGGAGTTTTATTTAATACGTAATACAGTTTTAAACATATTGTAATTGATTAGGTAATATAAAAATAAGTGAAAAATCTATAACATGTAAATGCTGTACATAAAACCAAAATGTTATTTTAAAGATACTGTAGAGCTTCTCCGATATCACATATGTTACAGCCATTAAGATAGACAGGCCACCGGCAATAAATACCTACAATGCAAGAAAAATTGTATAAAATGTGTGTACAGTTACAATAAACATACGTACATGTACTAAGTACGTAGAAAATTAGTTATGGGTACTCACCAACAATGACACGACGACTTGTCTGATAACGATGAGTTTAATTTTACTGCACAACAAAAGAGAGTGTTACAGCTCTTCTAAAGGAGCCTCTTCAGACGATTGTGTAGCACCCCCGTTGTTCTTCTTCCGGCAGTCTTCAATCCAAATCCCTAAAGCAGATTCCATCTGGACTACTGCCTTATTACGTCCACTTAAAACTTGTTTTGCGCCCTGGTTAAAGGACACTGCGGCCGTAGATGTTATATTCTTTTCCTCCTTTTTAAATAAAAAGAATCGTGGACTCATTGATGCCGTAATGGCGTCCTGCAGCAGTGTAGCCGTCCCCTTACTTCAACATATCCAAAACTTTTACCTTTTCGGCAGTCGTTAGCATCTTCCGTTGGCACCTGGGCATGGCTCCTGAAGCAGTAGCAGGAGCAGATTGTTTTGGAGTCATAACAAAGGGCTTGACTATGCACAAAAATAAACACAACAGTTAACTCTTTACAAAGTGAAACATGTTGATGCTGAATGAGTGAGACAAGACTTCCTGGTTAATGCAGCGGAATCGAATTCAGCGCTCTGTTGTTGAGCCAGTCAGCACACAGGAACTTAACTGCGTGCTCTGATTGGGTAGTTTCTCAGCTATCTGCCAATAGCGTCCCTTGTTTGAAATCAACTGAGCAAACCAACTGAATAAGCATGTACCAGAAGTAAATTGTCAGCAGAAACCCGCGAAAAATCTGCGTTATATATTTAGATATGCTTACATATAAAATCCGTGATAGAGTGAAGTCGCGAAAGTCGAAGCGCAATATAGTTTGGGATTACTGTACAAAGTTATTGTCTGTTATACCTGCATTTTTATCACTCTTTAATTTAATATTGTTCTTTATGTATGCTGCTGCTGGAGTATGTGAATTTTCCCTTGGGATTAATAAAGTATATATCTATCATATACTGCCTTTCATCCATCTATCTATCTATCTGTCTATCTAATGGTAAGAAGCCATGGCAACACTCTTAAGCATTATGCCAAATACTGCAGTTACAGGAGTGTTTGATATTTTTGTTTTGAGTTTTTCCATCAGCCTTTTACATAAATTTCTTTTGTGTGAAAAGCCATTCTGAATTTCTGTTTAGGGTGTCTAAGTGTAAAAGAATCAAGCAATGCTGTCTACTCAAGGATATAATCACTACGAATTACTTAATTAAATCTGGTACATTAACCACTCAAGAGCTTAGCAGCAAAAATAACCTTTAAAACTTAGTGAATATGAAAGCTAGTGATGAAAACTACTGTTTTACCATACTGTACTGTATAGTCTGGCCCTGACATCATTTTTGGTAGCAGTACTGTAATGAACATCTGCATGGATGGAGTGATGCTCAGACAATTTAAAAGTCATCCACTTTGCTCTACACCTCATCTTCATTTCCATTTTCAGCTTAATATGAGCTGTTTGTGATCAAAACTTAACTGCATGATTAGGATCAAATGTCGCATCTGTCAGCTTGCACATATCAATATGCATCAAAAAAGACAAGAGGCTTCTGTAACTGTTTTGGATAATACTGGGTTGTGGAAATTACTACTTACAAGCAACTGCTTAAAGGCATCATTACACACAACAATAAGGGGGACCCCAAAACAACAATTCATTGTAAATTTAGGGCAATTGTGTTGCACAAATTAATAGCAACCACATCTGAGTCAAAGATGTGGTTCCATTTGTCTCAAAATATGTAGAGTAACTCCATCAAGTAAAGCCCACACTAAATGAGTAGAATATAAATTACACAGGCCAAGAATATCAAATGAATATACTGCTTTTTTCAGAAGCTTTCACAAGATAACAATTTTCTTTTAAGATCTGTTGCTCTGGTTTGTGGTAAAATGCACCGAAATATGCCTTACCCATACTTGAGCTCTTATTCCAATTAAAAATAAACTACAGGTAAAATTTACAACAAACTCCCAGGGACCTAAAAAACATTTCGTTGTAATGAGATTCTGTATTTGTTACTATAGTGCTTTCTTTAACTTGTGCCCAGGCATTTGCAATCATTTCAAAAGCTTTTTTTGCGTTAATTTTAATCTCCTCCTGCCTACAAGTTATGCTGACGAGAATTTTTCTCAGCATTTCCTTGCCATAATACACTTTCAGGGTGCAAATGATGCCCAAATCCAGTGGCTGAAGCACTGCTGTGCAATTGGGTGGGAAGAATTTAACACAAACATTATCTAAATGTGGAAGCATGTTGTGGGCAGCACAGTTATCAATCAGGAGCCGAATCATCCTTTTCTTCTTCATATTGTGAGGTTTCTGAACTCTTTTGAGACAACCCCCCACTATACCCCCATCCACAACGGGAACGACATGCAGAAGTGCATCCCAAAGTGCGATTGCAGCGTCTGTGGAAGATTGTTTGTCTGTTGCTGGGGCAGGCCAACAACAGGCTCATAGCGCTGCAGTGAAGCACCACAGAAGCAAATCATAAAAGATTGGGGTTGCGCTATAAATCCATCTTCCACCCCAAAACACAAGGCTTAGTCTCAGTACTTTAGCAAAACCAGTTTTATTCAGCTTGAAACAGGAACAGCTTTCAGGCAGGGTCGTGGCCAGGTCAGTGACCAAGTAATCCTGTTATCTGCATTTACAATGTACGTGCTCCTAACCTTGCATTACCCATCGAGATCTTTTCTGTTTACTTTGGTGGAGAAATGCAGCATAGCTGTGAGCCTGCTGTTGCACTGTACAGACGCAGAGATCGCATTTCGGGATGCTCTTCAGCGAACTGTCTAGTTGGGAGAGATCCCAAGAGAGTTTACAAACCTCACATTTTCTTGAATGAGTGCCACATTAATAGGAATGTTTCTTGAACAAACATCACTGAACCACATAAAAACTGCTGTTTCAATGCCTTCAAATGCAGCAGTTCACATACGTTTACAGCCCGAGATTTTTTTCTGTTTTTGCTCTGTCTTTCAAAAAAGTTGAGTGTCGATGGCGAAATTCTGAATTCACTTGCAACATCTTTTTCCTTTTTGCCGCAATCGACAGCTGCAAAAAAACCTAAACTTTAGTTTTTCTAATATGAACTGTTATCGTTTATTCGTGTCTGCTGTTTCTATAGGAGGACATTCTATGACAATGAGTTAAATTCCAATGGATGTTTGTCAAATGTTGATGAGCAATAAGCAAAAGGTATCACTGAAAACCGCAGGAAACAAAAGAGGTTAAAAAAAAAAAAACAGTATGAGGAAAGTTTGAAGAAAGATATTTTTGTATCCTTTTAATATAAAACTTCGTAGTACTAGGGTGTTGTACTATGTTAGCCATTGTGAATGTAGAGAAAAGCCAAGCAAAATGACACCTTTTATTGGCTAACTAAAAAGATTACAATATGCAAGCTTTCGAGGTAACTCAGGCCCCTTCTTCAAGCAAGATGTAATCATTACATCTTTGATTACATCTTGCCTGAAGAAGGGGCCTGAGTTGCCTCGAAAGCTTGCATATTGTAATCTTTTCAATATAAAACTTTGATTGATGAAAGCTTTTGTGAAAGCAATGAACAAGGTGAAGGATTTTGATATATGAGAAAGATGCTTCCACAAATAACTGACAGCAAGATTAAGTAAAACAGTTGTGATTGTGTACAAATCAAACACCTCATCAATGATAAGCTCTTCAGAGATCTGCTTGTGGTGCCTGAGGAAATTGCATGGAACACATTTAAGTGATTTTGTTGAGAATTTAACTTTTAAGGCACCTAACTTTGGTTGACAAAATGCTTCTAGCACATAAAACAATGAAGTGCAACATGTTGCTGAAGACTACTTCCTTGTTAATCTTGGTGCAGTCAGTAACACAAATATCAACAAGTTTCACTCAGACATTGCAATGATGGAAAAGGGCAAATGCACTCCATTAGTGATGGTTGACTATTGTTGGACAATAAAAGGAGAAGCATCAGATGGTAAGTACAAACTAAAATCATCTTGCACTGAAAAAATGAGAAAAATCTGACTTTTAATTGAAAAGTTCATTCAAAGAAAAACTCATCAAGAAAAAAAACACATGTGCCACAATTGTTGGCACCATTGGAAATTAATGTGAAACAATGTAACTGAATCATGTTTCCCCATATAAACTGAACATTGTTAAGTTGATTGAAGTGTACAGGAACTTTCCAGCTGAAATCAATGACTTTCTGATTAACTGGGATACAAATGTGAGGCGACAAAGAACCAGATTTCCTTAGCCAACCGTCATCATGGCAAAGAAAAGAGAACACTCATCCCAGTTGAGGAAGAAGTTTGTTGCCCTTCATAACTCAGGGAACGGTTATAAAAAAAATAGCTTCTTCTTTCGGCTGCTCCCCTTAGGGGTTGCCACAGTGGATCATCCAAAATTGTTGTCTGTACATTATTAAAATTTTACACTGGATGCCCTTCCTGAAGTAACCCTCCCCATTTATCCGGGCTTGGAACTTGTACAAAGAAACACACTGGTTTGTGCATCCCCTGTGGCTGGGTTATAAAAACTACTCGTCTGAAAATGCCCACTTCTACAGTTAAGGTAATAATAAAACTGCAACTGTGACAAACTTACCTGGAAAAAAACCCAAGTGTATTTTACCCCCACAAATAGTGAGAATGATGGTAAGAGAGGCAATAATATCTCCAAGGATCACTGTTATGGAATTGCAAGAAAAAATAAAATCCTGGGGTTATCAAGTCTCCAGAACCACCATCAGATGGCATCTCCATGCCAACTGATTATTTGAAAGGTATGCCAGAAAGAAGCCTTTTCTGACAGTTATCCACAAACGTAAGCACATGGGGCCTCATGCATAACGCCGTGCGTAGAATTTGCACTATAACATGATGTAAGCACAAAAGCTGAAATGTGCTTACGCACAAAAAATTCCAGATGTAGGAATCTGTGAGTTTGCCAACTTCCACGTTCTTCCGCTAAATAAATCCTGGTCAGCGTGAAAAGTAATGCTCATGCACGCTCCTGCTGTCCCGCCCCAACTCCTCCCTGAATCCTCTTCTTTGAATATGCAAATCAATATAAATAGCCATTAAGATCAGCCTTCTGTGAAAGGACAATGGGAAAAGAACGGGGGAAAAAATAAGAATTTCAGCGAATACCAAGTGGAGGCAAGGAAAAACTTACTATTTGTTGGTTCAAACAGTGGTATAAACAACAAAAGGAAGTCGATCGAGTGACATAGCGTGTCGGAGAAACTTGAAAGCTCAAGTTCACAAAGTTGCACAGTGCCCGAAATAAAAAAGAAGTTGTCAGATATCAAAGTCGCCGTGAAAAGGCGAGTCTTAGCCCACCAGCTGAGTGTCACATGAAAGCTTATTAGGGTACAGAGAAAAAAAAAATAGGCACATGGTGGGGAAAAAAAGCACGAAATGTCAACTTTAATCTCAAAATTTCCACTTTAATGACATAGTTTATTTTGTCATTAAATTAGAACATCATAAACTTTATCTTAAAATTGTTTATTAGTTTCTCAAATCCCATCGTAACTAAAGTAGCAAGTTAAATGCTTTGTTTTGTATTTGATCTTCTATGTGCTCTATGTGTGTGAATCACTACGTGCTTCTTAAACTGGCTTTCTCTTCCTCCTACAGGACACAGAATCTATTACATTCGTGATATTACAGCTTTCTAAATAATTAAAATACTGAGATGTATCCATGATATTTTCATGATGATAGGAGTTAAATCATTTTATTAAACATGGGAACACGGTGGCGCAGTGATTGTTCATGTCTCAGATGCTTGCTGCACCATGCGTGACCGTCGATGAAATGCTTTAGTACAGAAGTACTGTCTCTTTCAAACGTACTAACCTCCAATTCCTGTCCTTACTTCTCTTTCTCCAAATACCCAATCGCCACACAATCACCTCTGTAATAGACATCTGTAAGCTTAGAACGCCGATTCTTCAAAACTTTTAAGGAACATTGAAATATCTTCATAGTACGTGTTTAATTATTCTATCCATCTATCCTTCCCGTGTCACGCCAGTCCCATTAAGAATACAGAGCGAGGCAGGAACAATCTGTGAACGGAGCACAAGCCAATAGCTAGCGCTGCTGCACCGTGCCCCGGCATGTTTAATTATTGACAATATACTGTAGATTATTTAAATGAAGTTAAAGTTTTATCTGTATAATATAATAAACATATTTTGCTGCATTTCATCTTAAAAATGATATCGTCATCATATGTAAATACGCGCTTTATGGAGTGGCTCAGGTTGTGCAATATTGTAACTACAGTGCAAGTTTACAGTGAGGTAATTCTACTTACAAGTACAGACAGTTCTACAAGGAGCACTTGATTGAGTGCGTTTATAGTTCTTGGGATGAAACTCTTTCTGAACCGCGAGGTCCATACAGGAAAGGCTTTGAAACATTTGCAGTGTGAAAGCAGTTTAATAGACAGCATGGCTGAGGCAGCGTGTGCTTGATGCTGTATACCAATTAATTCTCTTTCTCAGCTTCTGTAGATCTTTGATTCCCCGCTCAGATATAGTGATATAAATACTCTGAGTGGTGCAGTGAGAGTAATATGGAAAAAGATGATCCGCTGTGGCAACCCCTAATGGGAGCAGCTGAAAAAAGAAGAAGGTGCAGTGAGAGTAACAATGCTAAAGCTGCTATTGTATTTAGAATAGTCTGACCTTTCCGTGGACCATCATATTGTTACTGGTTAATTACAATAAGATGCATTAAACTAATAAACAATATGCGGCTAATTTCAGTGTATTTATAAAGCCACGTCAGGGATGTTGATCTAAAAAAGAAAGGATAACCACACAGGAACAGTAGCACTGCTTTGACGCTGGGTCTCGCCAGTCTGCAAAACCGAGCGTAGAACTTGCTTACGACAGGGTATGAGGTACCGTGGAAATGTGCGTTGCTTTACGCCAGGTTTAGGTTTTATACATCACAATTTGAACGTGGAAACGTTCTTATGCAACATTTCTGTGCGTACGTACCGTTTATACATGAGGCCCCTGGAGTTTGTAAAACAATACTACAAATTTGACTGGAACCGTGTTCTATGGTCTGATGAAACAAAAATGTAAACTTTTTGTCAATAAACACACAAAGTGAGTTTGGCGTAAGAAGAAGAATGGCTATAATGAAAAGAACCTTGTCCCAACTGTGAAATATGGTGGAAGTTCTGTGATGTTGTGGGGCTGTTTTTCCTCTAAATGGTCTCAGATACCATCCTCTGTATTCTCCAACCTTATAAAAGGTTATAAGAGCATTCTCCTTGCTGTAATACTGGCAATGGGAGGTTGTACAAAGTATTAAATGCAGGGGTACCAACAATTGCGGCACATATTTATTTCTTGATGAGGGCGTTGTTTTTCTTTGAATGAACTTGTTTCAATTAAAAGTCAGATGTTTCTAATTTTTTCAGTGCAAGATGACGGTTCTTTAGCAAACAGTGATTTTTTACTAACCCTTTTTACTAATTTTTACAAGGGGTGCCAATAATAGTAGAGGTCACTGTATTTATGTTTGCGTTGAAGCTGACTTTCATAAATGAAGACAACCTTTTCTAAAAATTTGTTGTCTAGTGCAATTTATCACCACTGTATTGTTCATTATAAGCTACCTACGCTTTCAAATCCATTATTGGTTCCAGTAGCCAGTAGCGTTTCTCAACCAAGTGGCTGTGGCCCCGTAAACAACAAGGGAGGCCACAAAATGATTCAAACCTAATTACACAATTGCAGCAAAATACTCAAATCACTAAAAACCAAGCTACATCAGGACTGCCAAGTGTTTCTTTTTAAAGTGAACCACTTCATCAATGTCCATTTTGTGCTACATAGGGTGCGCAATGACTGTTGGTTTCCTCAAAGACCGCCTATAGCTTTCATTTCATAGATAGTATCCATGTAGAGCATAATCAAGATAAAATACATTTATACTATTAAAATGTGTGGGCGGCACGGTGGCGCAGTGGTAGATCTGCTGCCTCGCAGTTAGGAGATCCGGGTTCGCTTCCAGGGTCCTCCCTGCGTGGAGTTTGCATGTTCTCCCTGTGTCTGCATGGGTTTCCTCCCACAGTCCAAAGACATACAGGTTAGGTGGATTGGTGATTCTAAATTGGCCCTAGTGTGTGCTTTGTGTGTGTCCTGTGGTGGGTTGGAGCCCTGCCTGGGATTTGTTCCTGTGTTGGCTGGGATTGGCTCCAGCAGACCCCTGTGTTCGGATTCAGCAGAATGGATGGATGGATTAAAATGTGTGTCTGGTGTCTGCTCATTTTAATCAATTTACAGCACAGTGCACCAAAGCTATGTATTTTGTAAGTAAAATGGGTACAGGCTGCTCGAAATAAAAAGTGAAAAGAATGTGACACGCCACATTGCCATAAATAAATTCAGTGTTATAGCATGATATCAAAAGACATGACAGTGTCATGAAAGATATGGTAGGTCATCTTTACACATAGCACTGAAGCCTCTCTGCTCTTATTTTTAAAGCTGCCAGGAATCATCATTGGCCATCAGTTTTTCCAAGGCTTACCTCACTGCAGCCACCAACCCTCATGATTCTATTGTGTTTAAAACCTCACTATCACTGATTAAAATGATCCCATGCTGAATCCAGAAGATAACAAAATAGTTTCTGTAATTAAGTTATAAAAAAGTCTGCTGTGGCTAATTCTTTAATTTAATTTTTTTTTATTTTTAGAAATAATTATTTTCTTTATTATTTAAAAAGTAATACGTGACCCAAATAAGCAGCTTTTTAAATCAAAAATATCCTCAATAATAATATCTATATTTGGATATCTATTGGTTATTATCTATCTCTAAAGATGCCAACTCATTTTAGGTTACAATTAGGAAATTTAGGTACCAGTTAAAATTACTTTTAATACAGACACACAGGCTGATTTTGAAATGGCTTCTTAATTTTGTACGATGATTTAAAAAAATACAGGCAGTGTAATAGCACTAGCAGCAAATATGATTTTTGTTAATAAATGTAAGTTGAAAAACAAGCACCTCTGTCAAGACTTCAGCAAAAGTAGAAGGTGCTAAATGTCATGGCCTGTGTAGAAGGCCCTCACATATTCTTGTGATTCACTGGGTGACCTTGATGAAACAAAGGTTGAGAAGTACTGCATTATAGAAAAAACTACAGGGTCAGACTGCAGATTTATTTTTGTATACATACACCCTTGCATTTTCCTAACATCCTTTTCCCATTATAGATTCGCAGACCAGTTACGAGCCATAAAAGAAGTATCAGGAGCAAGGCACAAACCAGACACACAAGTTCACTGCAGCAGGCAAGCACACAGGTACATGCGCCCCACCACACATACATAAGCACACGCCCACACACACAGTTTTCTGCGTACCTAATCATGAAACCATTATGCATATTGCAAAATAATTTAAAATAAGCAATAAAAATGCACTGTATTATAGTTAAAACTGAAACAATTACAAAATGAATACACCTATAATTTTACAAAAGTTAATACAGTTTTGTATATAAAAGAACCCTTTCTCAATGTGAGAAAGGCAAAGAGTGAATCAAATTTCCAAGAAGCATAGAATACAGTTTCATTTTAGGTGTAACATGTAAATACATCTTCTTTCATTAAGATTAATCAAAATGTTATTTAAATTATAATTGTTCTAACTGATAAACACAGTTACATTCAATGGGAAAAAGAATAGCATTTATACAATTTTTGAATAAGGAAAAAAGTTAAACACATTAAATAGTGCAGAACTGTTTAAAATTTAAAAACAGAAAAAGAATAATATCAATAACAAAGAATAAAAATGTATTTCTTACAGTACAGTATACATTAAAAATTGTTCTAAACAGTTTACTTTAAATCTTGAAAGTGGGGTGGCTATATACATGTAAAGAAACTAGTATTCTGTAAATGATTCACTTCTGCACCTGAGTTTGTTTAAAACACATGACAATACATTGCTTCATTATCTCATTAACTAGGAAGACATGATTTACACTTTCTAACAAAATAAGAAAACTACCAATTAATTATGTATAAATAAATATGAGAAGATCAATAAATAAAATACTGTTCAAGGAATACCATGTCATAAAAAGTGATATATAAGGCTTTGCAAAATATCCAAAGAGCCTGGAGTTCTTTGATGGGCTTACAACATAAAATTACTTTTTGCCAAATTTTGAAAGTGCTGTGTTGCTTACTATACATAATATAAACATCCTATTATTACAAAAAGCACAGCACTGTTTATTTACATCATTGACAAAAATCAAAAGCATTTTATGTTTAATACTTTGCAAAATAACATGCATACAGCAGTTTTATGGTGAAGGCCTCAGTGTAGTTAACATGCTTTGATATCCCAGTGATCAGGATTTTTTTTACTCAAAAACCTGCATTAATTAATGGATATAAATCAAAGATAGAGTTATTTTATGTAAATGCTCAAGAAACATTAAACCCTGATTTTACAATATTTTATACCTATTATTTCCAGCAACTCATTTTCCACATTAATTTAAAATGTATTAACAACAGTGGCATACAACAAATTATTTCAAAGAATAAAATAATCATTTTTGTTAAAATAATTACATAGATTTTTGAATCCTTTCAAATATATGCTCTGTATACTTGGCTAAATGAACAGAAAAAGAAAAAAAAGATTTCAAGTGAAGACATGTTTGGTTAAACTGAAGAAAAATATTTCTTAAATCAAGACGACACCTATAAATTACTTCTGAGTAAAACATATGAATAAAAAATGGCCTAAGACATGGTTTATAGAAACTCTTAAAAAATCAGTTTTTAAACAACTAGTAAAAAAATTATTAAACTGACTAAACTGGGAAGTAACATATCAAATTTTGAAGTTAACAGGACTACACAGGAATCAGTTCAAGGTTAAAATAATCCTTGATGTTTGTCTCCTTAACCAGTTTCTGGTAACCAGTATATTTTGTTCTTGTTTCACTATTGTTTCAGTATGCACACTTATTGTACCTCTATAATGGTGTCTATACTATGTTTAACAGATTTTACTGGCATTTCACATGATCCATTTCCTTCAGAATGATACATAGCACAAAACTGAGCATTGCTTTCCCGGATAAGTTTGTTCACAACAGAACTGTTCATTCCTCGAAGACAGTGTCCTCTTACAAGTCCAGCCTGTCCTGCGGAAAGAAGCCAGTTATGGGAATCAATGTTGGGACTGAAGCGTACCTGGTGAAAAATAAAAACAAATATTGGAAAAGACAATTAAATCACTAGTTTTGATTCATCTGGACAGATTTAAAGAAAAACCCTATTACATTACTGACAGTATGTTTGGAAAAATGCCATAATGACGTACAGTGATCCCGCCTCAATTACGGGGGTGGCGTTCCAGAACCTCCTGCGAAAGGTGAAAATCCGCAAAGTAAAAACCATACGTTTATATTGTTATTTTTATTTTGTCACGCTTGGGTCACAGATTTGCACAGAAACACAGGAGGTTGTAGAGACAGGGACTTTAAAACACTGCAAACAAACATTTGTCTCTTTTTCAAAAGTTGAAACTGTGTTCCTTGACAAGACAGAGATGACAGTTCCGTCTCACAATTAAAAGAATGCAAACATATCTTCCCCTTCAAAGAAGTTTGCGTCAGGAGCAGAGGATGTCAGAGAGAGAAAAGCAAACAATCAAAAATCAATAGGGCTGTTTGGGCTTTTAAGTATGTGAAGCACCATGAAGGTAGTTTTTGAGCATTTTTTAGAGGAGCATCCGTATCCTCTAGGCTAATGTGCAAACAGCCCCTCTGCTCACACCCCCTCCGTCAGGAGCAGAGAATGTCAGAGAGAGAAAGAGAGAGAGAGAGAGAGAGAGAGAAGCAAACAATCAAAAATCAATAGGTGCTATTCGTCCTTTTAAGTATGCGAAGCACTGCGCGGGAAGCATATCGTATGTCATTGAGGAGTTTTATTTAATACACAATACATGCTTTGATTAGGTAGCTTCTCAGCCATCCGCCAATAGCGTCCCTTGTATGAAATCAACTGGGCAAACCAACTGAGGAAGCATGTACCATAAATTAAAAGACCCATTGCTGCAGAAATCCACGAACCAGCGAAAAATTTGTGATATACATTTAAATATGCTTACATATAGAAGCCGCGAAAGTCGAAGCGCGATATAGCGAGGGGTCACTGTATTGACAATGTTGAGCTTAACACTAGAATTACCAAAGCCTACGAAAAACCTCGTAATCCAGGCCCACCTTAAACCTGTTTGCACCTCTCTGTCAGCATCTTGTGTTGTGTGTGCAGCATGCTATCCCATCCCCCCAACAACACAGGAAGGGCAGAAAGTTCTCTCAGCTCAAGTCTGTTTACCTGCATGTGAGTTGCCTAGAGTTGTATAGGGTAAATAATATATTGTATATAATGTATTGTATATCGCTGTACTTTGTATGTAAAAGCCAGATCATTACTTACCTATTTACCTTGATTTATTTACTTATTGTCCTACAGCATAAAGTCACAAGTAGACTGCAGAGCTTCCCGTGTTTAATCGACAAGGGCATGCTCAGAAAGTACAGTGAAGGCAAAAGTGCGACGGCAGCTTCCGCCTGCAGCTATACATACTTCAGTACGCGAGCGACTCTCCATGCTAGTATTTAGAGCTGGACGGTGTATGTGCCCAAAAAAGAAGTCTGACTGCAATCTCATGCCATTGCTCGCATACTGAAGTGTCAGTATGCACTTTTCATGGCATTACACATGTACTTTGTGAGCATGCCCGTGTTGGCCAAACACAGGAAGCTCTGCAGTCTACTTGTGATTTTACACCGTAGGAAGATAAGTAAATAAATCAAGGGAAATAACATTTAATCTGGTGTTTATATAAGTAAAATATAAATGTTTTTTTATGTAAAGACCATCACAAAACAATCACAAACAGGACTTTGCGTGAAATGTTGGCGAGCTCTGTAAGCGCTGCTTTTTCTTTGTAGGACAGGTGTGGGGCAGACTGACTGGCAGGATGACACCCGGCCACTTGCTGCATCCAAACGGTGCCATCTTTCGCCTTTACACCTGGTGCAGCTGTGTTGTTCTTATGTGCGAGTCAACGTTTCTTGCGGGGAGGGCTTCTGTTTTCTTTCTCCAATGTAGAACCCTCATCATCATCATCTGAGTTCACCTCTGTTATAGTGTGTCTTTATGTGAAAACAGCAGTGTCAGATCGGGGGGAGCGTGAATGTGATTGGGAGAATAAAACTAAATAAAAAAAAAATAAATAAAAAAATTATTACCTTTACAAGTACCATAAAGTTACACAGGCTGTTACAGACTCAAATCAAATGTATGTTTTTGTTCTATAATAGTAAGAATATGGGCAGCTCACTTCTCAAAATGGCGGCGTCCGAGATTGAACTGGCGACCTTTCGATTACCAGTCAGCAGTTCTTACAGCTGCACCGCCAAAGCAGTCATATTAGAGGAGTGTCAATGTCGCACCCTAATAAGAGTTAGTTCTTTTTCTGCAGTTATATTCCTGAATAAAAGCGCACTTGTTTTGTTATACTTGTACCTTTTGTGAAAATGTTAATTTGATATTTGGACTTCAGGCATCACACATTATACACTTCATGTCTACATTTTGTCAATTATTACTAAAACATGAAAAAGTTTCTGTTTTAACGATGTATATACATAGATTGTTGTAGACACAGAACACACATGAAATGCATATATTCCAAATAAAGATATATTATTTCCCCTATACAACTCTAGGCAACTCACACACAGGTAAACAGACTTGAGCTGAGAGAACTTTCTGCCCTTTCTGCATTGGTGGGGGGATAGGATAGCAGGCTGCTTGCTGCTTGTACTTATCAACACATTTACAACACAAAAGACGCTGACAGAGAGGTGCGAACAAATTTAAGTTTTGGTAGGCTTTGGTAATTATAGTGTAAACTAGCAAAATACCCGCGCTTCGCAGCGGAGAAGTAGTGTGTTAATGAAGTAATGAAAAAGAAAAGGAAACATTTTGAAAATAACGTAACATGATTGTCAATGTAATTGTTTTGTCACTGTTGTGAGTGATGAGTGTTGCTGTCATCTATACTAATAAACGGCAAAGCCCTCACTGACTCACTCACTCACTGACTGACTGACTGACTGACTCATCACTAATACTCCAACTTCCCGTGTAGGTAGAAGGCTGAAATTTGGCAGGCTTATTCCTTACAGCTTCCTTACAAAAGTTGGGCAGGTTTCGTTTCGAAATTCTACGCGTAATGGTCATAACTGGAAGCTGTTTTTCTCCATTTACTGTAATGGAGATGAGCTTGAAACCCGTGGGGGCGGAGTTTCGTGTGACATCATCACGCCTCCCACGTAATCACGCAGTACGTAGAAAATCAGGAAGAGGCCCAAAAAGTGCTGAAGAAAACATGCATTATATAATTGAGAAGGCAGCGAAACAATAAGAAGCGAGCGAGTGACATATACAACCATATTCATGAGTTCTGCTACTTCGGAAACAAAGCACGATGTAAACCTAAACTTTAAATTAAGTTCATAGACAGGCTGCCGCTGGCGTTTGTAATTTAGTGCCTGCCCATATAAGGCCGTCCGTCAGCGGCAATCCAATAGCAAACTGCCACGGGTAAATATTCACGGGTGAAGGACTGTGCTTATGCAGAGGAAGATGAGATGGTCAGGGTGGTGTTTGGCACAAACTCAGCGAAACTGCGAGAGAAAGTTTTAAGTGCCGGGACTTCGGTAACATTAGATACAGCCATGGACATAGCACGACATGGCAGCAGCACAGCTGGGAAACTTCGATGCATGTACACCGAGCGGTTCACGAGAACTGACGCAGTGCACAGACAAAAAGCAACAGTTCCGAGGAGCGCTGAACAAAAACCGAATTACACAATTGAAAAGGCAGCAAAAAAAATATGAAGCGTCTGATACATACAA
>JANRMT010027041.1:47391126-47409601 GCA_026402145.1 Polypterus bichir lapradei | reverse complement strand
TGTGTGTGTGTGTGTGTGTGTGTGTGTATATATATATATATATATATAATGTAGATAGGAGTGTGTGTATATATATACTCAGCAAAAAAAGAAACGTCCCTTTTTCAGGACTGTGTATTTCAACAATAATGTTTTAAAAATCCAAATAACTTTACAGATCTTCATTGTAAATTGTTTAAACAATGTTTTCCATGCATGTTGAATTAACCATAATCAATTAATTAACATGCACCTGTGGAATGGTCGTTAAGACCTTAACAGCTTACAGAAAGTAGGCATTTAAGGTCACAGTTCTAAAAACGCAGGACACTAAAGAGACTTGTCTACCGACTGTGAAAAACACCCAAAGAAAGATGCCCAGGGTCCCTGCTCATCTGCATGAACGTGCATTAGGCATGCTGCAGGGAAGCATGAGGACTGCTGATGTGGCTAGGGCAATAAATTGCCATGTCCACACTGTGAGACGCCTAAGACAGCGCTACAGGGAGACAGGAAGGACAGCTGATCATCCTCGCAGTGGAAGACCACGTGTAACAACACCTGCACAGGATCGGTACATCCGAATATCACACCTACGTGACAGGTGCAGGATGGCCACAACAACTGCCCAAGTCACACCAGGAACACACAATCCCTCCATCAGTGCTCAGACTGTCTGCAATAGGCTGAGAGAGGCTGGACTGAGGGCTTGCAGGCCTGTTGTAAGGCAGGTCCTTACCAGACATCACCAGCAACAGCGCCGCCTATGGGCATAAACCCACCTTCGCTGGACCAGACAGGAGTGGCAAAAATTGCGTGAGTTTCTGCATGACAGCAATGTCAGTGTTCTGCCATGGCCAGTGAAGAGCCCGGATCTCAATCCCATTGAGCACGTCTGGGACCTGTTGGATCGCAGGGTGAGGGCTAGGGCCATTCCCCCCAGAAATGTCCAGGAACTTGCAGGTGCCTTGGTGGAAGAGTGGGGTAACATCTCACAGCAAGAACTGACAAATCTGGTCCAGTCCATGAGGAGGAGATGCACTGCAGTACTTCAAGCAGCTGGTGGCCACACCAGATACTGACTGGTACTTTTGATTTTGAGCCTCCCTTCATTCAGGGACACATTGTGAAACATTTTTAGTTTATGTCTTATGGTGTTGACTCTTTTAGTGTTCATACAAATATTTACACATTAAGTCTACTGAAAGTAAAAACAGTTGAAAGTCCGGGGACGTTTCTTTTTTTGCTGAGTATATATATATATATATATATATATATATATATATATATATATATATATACACATACATACAAACATACACACAGGTATATATATATGTGTATATATATGTATGTGTCCATATGTGTGTGTATAGCTTTGGTCACTGAGTGCAAGGGAAAAATAATAAAATATAGTCTATTAGTTATTAAACAGTAAAACATTAACGTTTTAAGAAGTACAGGTACATTGAGCACTACTCGAGTGGTTGCGGGTAAACTACATTTTAAAAGACGGTATAACAGAACAGGTAAGTAGTACTAACAGCAGGTAAAATGTATATGGATCATCTCTCGGTAGTTGATCCCTTTTGAAAGGCGCTACACGACGGCTGTGGTATAGAAATTACATTTTCTATGTGAACGTTCAAATTTCTGCCTCTGTTAATGTGCCTCACCGGTATTACCAGCAATTAAAGAAAAATTGTTTTGTGTCCTCTGCAGTGTTAAGAGAGAAAGGCTTTGGTTTGGGATAAAATGAAAAAAGGTGTAAAGAAAGGAAAGTTGCCTTTTTCTTTTATATAGTATAGAGAGATGTGTTCGGTGACGTTATGATCGCCTTTTGGGGACAGTCGCGGTGGGTCTTGTGTAGACTGGTGAGACGTCTCTGCCATTAATCGGCTGTGATGGCACTGTCAGTCCTCCACTCGTGTGCGTGTCTTCATAATCCGAGCTGAGGACCTCATAATCGTATACGTGCAAAAGAAAGTGTGAATCGCCTTAATATTATTTTGCCGTGGTGTAGAAAAGGGGTCCCGTGTTTGCACTTGTCTGGGCTATAGCTCAGGGGGAGGATGAAAAAAATTAAAAGTGCTCACTTTGACTTAAGCCAGAAGCGCAGTCAGTGTCTCAAATCCCGGCACAGCTATGCGCGCGCGCTGGCTGCTCGACTTTTGCTGGGAAGGAGACCCCAGTTTTTGTACACACGTTCCACAAATGAGACACACGGGTTTACCGGCAATGTCAGTAAACATATACTCAGCCTCCCATCGGTTTTTAAAGGCTCTATGTTCAGAATCACCTTTTCTCTTTGGCATCGTGTGGGCTAGCTTGGCAATAACTTGTAGCATCATAAGCTAGACTTGATTAACGTGGTAAGTGTTTGGCAAGGCAGCTGAAGCGCGGGATTATGGGATCTGTAGTTTATTGTGTTACCAGCGCTTCCAATCCCCGGGCCATTAATAACAATAATACAGTATATAAAATGATCTCGCGGGCCGGATATAATTACACGCCGGCCCGGATGTGGCCCGTGGGCCTTGAGTTTGACTCATATGGACTAAATAGAACTTGAAAATAAATATTTTTTGGAATGTGATTGGGCAAGTCAGATCTAGTTGACGCGCACTACAGTACATCGAGCCCGCGTGCTATTGTGGTTTTGCTTGGGTGCTTCAGTAAGTTACCGTCCCCTCGCTCTTACTTTTTACCGTTCATCTAATGAATACACTGAGTATGGCTTTACCAAAACAATCATTGATCGCGAATAAAGTATGCATTATTCATGAAGCTTCAATAGGTGATCTGTCTTTCTGCGTTAACCGCATGCGTTTTCATACGTCTCAAACTAAGGGGATGCGAGGTTAAAATAAATCGAGAAGCGCGCGTACATACTTAGTGCATCCCCTCTCGGAAATCGAACCTCGGACGTTACAGGCGAATGCTCTACTATTGCGCCACGGCATGTGGCTTTTCTATTTGAGCGTAGCAGTGTAATTGGGTTTTTGTTCAGCATGCTTTGGAACTGTTGCTTTTTGTCTGCGCACTGCGTCAGTTCACGTGAGCCGCTGAATATGGTTTTATATGTCACTCGCTCGCTTCTAATTGTTTCGCTGCCTTCTTAATTATATAATGCATGTTTTCTTCAGCGCGTTTTGTAGCTCTTCCTGGTTTTCTACGTAATGCGTGAATACTAATTCTCCAACTTCCTGTGTAGGTAGAAGGCTGAAATTTGGCAGGCTCATTCCTTACAGCTTCCTTACAAAAGTTGGGTAGGTTTCATTTTATTAGTATAGATGCCTACATTTTGTCATCTACTAGTAGAATATAAAAAATGCTTCTGTTTTAACAATGTGTTTACACAGATTACTGTAGAAACGGAACAGACTTGAAATGCGTGTGTTCCAAACAACGATCTATTATTTCCACTCTAAAACTCCACTTCACTCCCAGAAAATCAATCAAGGCATGAGATGGGAGAAGTTTGTGCACGTTCTAAGTCGGTGGGGGGATGGAATAGCCGGCTGCTTTGCAGCCTGATTTTTATTAGCACATTTAGATGACAAAAGACGCTGGTGGAGAGCTGTGAACGATTTTAAGAAGCGATTTAAGGTGGGACGGATTTACGAGTTTTTTCATAGGCTCTGGTAATTCTAGTGTTAAGACCCAAGGATTACTGAGGCTGTAAAGGTGGCAACAGCATTAGTGTTGAGTGTTGCTTGGCCAACGGTATAGGCTTGTCTTACATAAGCGTCAGGCCCGAGCGTTACCTGGGCAACTCCTAGCCTCATAATGGTGTCTCATAAGAAACGCCTCTCATCAGCAGTGATGATGAAGTGAATCTGTCTTCAGGCAGTGAAATTGAATTGGAGAGTGAAACCGAAAGTGATTCTGGGAATCCAAAATTGACACTTCCATCACTCGCACATGTGCAGTGGGCTGTTCGTATTATTACTATTATTATACACTAATATTATTTGTATTATTATTATAAGTCCATTACTTTAAATTTTGTATTTTTGGTGTTTTGCATGTTTTACAGTAGAAAGAATAGATTTAATAAAAATATAATATTTCAAGCCACAAAATGCAATGCTTTTTACATGTTTTTTTTTTTTTTTTTAAAATGTAATGCTAAGGAGGTTAAGTATCGTTTGAGGACTCTCTTTTTCTTTGAATATTAAAGTGATAATGGATTTGATTCTTATAACTAAAGAATAATCAACTAGTTTTGTGTTTTTGTGTTGATCAATTTTGTAACACTGTAGCAAATTACAAAAAGCAGTACAACATTTAACATTTATTAGCATATTTTAATTATGGCATTTTATATACATGATTCATCTCACGGCTTTCAGCTTATTTAAAGGAAATATTAAGTTAAATACTCCTAAGGACATATATGTAAGCATATGAATACCACTTTACTTTTGAATTGTATTTTGTTTATTCATGTGTATACATTTTCATATGTTTGCATTAAATAAAATACAAGTCCTGGTGGATTCTTTCTGCACTCTTTTATATTGTGTTTTAAATGAAAAGTGATCTTTCTATTGTTGTGTACATAAACCACTGTTTATTATATACTGAAGTAAGTATTAAGATTGTCATCATTTTTCTCACGTTTCTTATATTTTTGCTTTATTGTCCACCCTTGTGGAAGATCCACAAATCATCCTTTACTGGAATGACTCTTCTGCCCAAATAGTGAGTGGACACTTCTTGTCCCTTTTTACCATCAGAAAGCAAAATGGTGTCAAGGTACAGAGCATCCCAAAGCCACAGGCAGTCAAGAAACTAGGATTTCTAGTGAAAAACTTGCAAATGAGAAAATAGACCCATTCTTCACTAAACTGCATCAGAATAATAAGCCTAATTGAATACTTCTTATCCAAAATACTGTTCAAACTTAATATTGAGCACAAGGATATGAATATAGTAATTTATGATATTGAATAATTTGTTTAAATAAAAAAAAAGACCTACTTCGGCCTTTAAAGACAACTTAATGCTGGCTGGCCTCTCAGGGTAGAGTGCAATCATATGTAGAATCTGCATTGTACGGTTACAGATTCCATTTAATTCCAGGGAAATCATCAGTATGGACATCTTATGAAATTTTACACTGATGAACATAGCACTCAACCAGTCTAACTTATAAACTGACCTGACACAGAAAGTTATTGCTCCAGTGTTTCAACCTCAAACTGATTTATAGCTGAACACAAAATTTTAACTGGGCAAAAGGAAATCATTGTGTATATCATGCATAAGAAATTTTTGATACTTTGCCAAGCCTTTATAAAAATATTTCCTTAATTCTTTCATTTTTCTAAACATTAATTTTTCACATTTTAATAAATTATTTTAGTTACAATTGCTTAACTATTCATTCATTCGTTTTTGGAATCCACTTATCCCAATACAGGATCAAAGGGAACCAAAGATAATCAAGAAAGCACTGGGTGAAAGCCAAGAACTAACACTTGTTGGGATTCCATTACAGTGTAGAACTCTTGCCCACGTTTACCACATAAGGAGAAAGGCCATATAGCCACAGAATGTATATGTAAACTGAGCACAGAGAGAAGCCAGGCCAAGAATCAAACCAAGGCCTCCAGCCATAGCCACAGCAGCTGTTAGGCAGTAGAACGAAAAATGGTCCCACTCCATTAAGTCTCTGGCGCCTGCATTCTTGTGCTTGTTCCTGGGAAATAGTTACAGCTGAGATGGATGAGGACGATAAGGACGTAGAAAACAATATCTGGTGCTAAGTGCATTTTTATTTCAAACAATTAAAAGTAAACACATGTTCTAAAAGAGAGTGCAAATACTCTTCAAATAAATAATCCTCTATAAAAAATAATGTATTTGTGGAAGTTAAAAACCCAATACAGTGATCCCTCCTTGATCGCGGAGGTTGTGTTCCAGAACCCCCGCGAAAGGTGAAAATCCGCAAAGTAAAAACCATATGTTCATATGGTTATTTTTATATATTTTAAGCCCTTATAAACTCTGCCACACTCTTATAAACATTTCCCGCACAGTTATACAGCATAAACCCTTTGTATTCTCTTAGATATTAGGTAAGATTCGTTGAAATTATGTATGTAAACACACTGTTTATATACAGTAAAACCTAAATATTATTTTAAAGATATTGAGCATCTCCAATATCACATATGTTACAGCCATTACAACAGACAGGCCACCAGCAATAAATACGTACAATGCAAGAAAATGTAAATGTGTGTACAGTGACACTAAATGTACGTACATGTACTAAGTACTGTACGTAGAAAATTAATTATGGTTACTCACCAAGAACGACTTGTCCGATAACAATGAGTTTAATTTTACTGCACAACAATGGAAAGTGTTACAGCTCTTCTAAAGGAGCCTCTTCAAGCAACTGTGTAGCACTGCCGTTGTTCTTCCAGCAGTCTTCAATCCAAATCCCTAAAGCAGATTCCATCCGGACTACCGCCTTATTACGTCCACTTACAACTCGTTTTGTGACCTGGTTAAAGGACACTGCAGCCGTATATCTTATATTCTTTTCCTCCTTTTTAAATAAAAAGAATTGTGGACTCATTGATGCCGTAATGGTTTCCTACAGCGGTGTAGCTGTTCCCTTCTTTCAACATATCCAAAACTTTTACCTTTTCTGCAATCGTTAGCATCTTCTGTTGGCGCTTGGGCATGGCCCCTGAAGCAGTAGCAGGAGCCATAACGAAGGGCTTGACTATGCACAAAGATAAACACAAAAGAGCACAAAAGTTAACACTTTACACAGTGAAACACGTTGATGCTGAATGAGCGAAACGAGACTTCCTGGTTAACGCTGCGGAATCGAATTCGGTGCTCTGTCGCTGAGCCAGTCAGCACACAGGAACTTAACTGCATGCCCTGACTGGGTAGCTTCTCAGCCATCCGCCAATAGCGTCCCTTGTATGAAATCAACTGGGCAAACCAACTGAGGAAGCATGTACCTGAAGTAAAAAGACCCATTGTCTACAGAAACCCGCAAAGCAGCGAAAAATCCGCATTATACAATCATGGCCAAAATTATCGGCAACCCTGGAATTTTTCCAGAAAATGCACCATTTCTCACAGAAGATTGTTGAAATTACAAATGTTTTGGTATACACATGTTTATTTCCTTTATGTGCATTGGAACACCACAAAAAAACAAAGAAAAAAAGCTAAATCTGACATCATGTCACACAGAACTTCAAAAATGGGCCGGAAAAATTATTGGCACCTTTTCAAAATTGAGGGTAAATCGCTTTATTTCAAGCATATGATGCTCATTTGAACTCACCTGTGGCGAGAAACAGGTGCTGGCAATATAGCAATCACACCTGAAGCCAGTTAAAATAGAGAAAAGTTGACAACCTTTCTGTTGTGTGTCTGAGTGTGCCACACTAAGCATGGAGAACAGAAAGAAGAGCAGAGAATTGTATGATGACTTGAGAACAAAAAATGTGGAAAAATATTAACGATCTCAAGGCTACAAGTCCATCTCCAGAGATCTTCATGTTCCTTTGTCCACTGTGCGCAACATAATCAAGAAGTTCACAACACATGGCACTGTAGCTAATCTCCCTGGACGTGGACGGAAGAGAAAAACTGATAAAAGACTACAACGAAGGATAGCCTGAATGGTGGATAAACAGCCCCAATCAACTTCAAAACATATTCAAGCTGTTCTGCAGACTCAGGGTGCAAACAGTGTCACCTCGAACTATCCGTCGACATCTGAACGAAATGAAACGCTATGGCAGGAGAGCCAGGAGGACCCCACTGCTGACACAGAAACATAAAAAAGCCTGGCTGGAGTTTGCCAAAATGTACTTGAGGAAGCCAAAATCCTCTGGGAGAACGTCTTGTGGACAAATGAGACCAAGGTAGAGCTTTTTGGTAAAGCTCATCATTCTACTGTTTATAGAAAACTGAATGAGGCCTACGAAGAAAACAACACAGTACTTGCAGTCAAACATGGTGGAGGTTCTAAGATGTTTTGGGGATGTTTTGCTGCCTCTGGCACTGGATGCCTTGACTGTTTTTTATTTTAAATTTTTTTAATTTTTATTGAATTTATTAAAAGCATACAACATTCCATACAATCAAGTCAAACTTAACAAAACTAAAATCAAATCAACCCCCACCGATGAGAAAGAGATGAAGGCCAACAACCAGAGCAAAACTGTTAAGAATATAGAAAAAGGAGGCTTTTCCCCCAATATAAATGCTTATTCTAAAAATTGATTAGGTCCTGCCAGGTTTTAAAAAAGTTTTGAACAGATCCTCTAAGTCAGAATTAGATTTTTTTCCAATTTCAAATAGTATATAACGTGGGTTAAGACTCTTCCAGATGAGCAAGACAAGTCTACGTGCTAGTGAAGTAAAGGCAATTACAGTTTGATGTCTTTCTCCACTTTAAGCCCATCTGTGAGTATACACACACAGCTGTTAATGGATTAGAAGGGATTCTAACAACAAGGCTGTCTGATAGGCATTTAAAAATTTTGTCCGAAATGATGTTAATTTGGTACACGCCCAAAATATGTGGCCCAGAGAAGTTAGGGCTCAATTGCAATGTTCATGGGTTGGATCTTGCCCTGGAAACATCCATCCATCCGTTACCCAACCCTTTATATCCTAACTACAACATCATGGACAATTTCAAACGAGATAGATGTGCTCGATAAAAGATTTTAAGTTGAATAAGTGATTGTTTTGCACATATGGAACTAGAGTGAAGTCTGTGTGTAGCTGCCTTCCATTCCATTTCTGAAATGTTGAGTAAGAGATCCTTTTCCCACTGTACTATAGGATCTTTAAAAGGAAGAGACTTTAATATGTTTTTATATATTATAGAAATGCTGTCTGAGGACAGATCAATATCTCTTCTGGAATAGAAATTGGTGAGAGGTGAGGAAAACTGGGCAGATTTCATTTAGGAAAGTTTTTAATTTGGAGATAGTGGAAAAATTGTGTTGATGGGAGACTGAATTTGGAGTATAATTGTTCATAGGACATTATTTATATACAAATCTCTAAATGGTTTAATCCCATATGTTTTCCAAGTTCGAGAGGGTGGAAAATGGTGTTTATCATGTTGAGGTGCCACAGGTAAGATATTCTCTAACTTAAAGTGCATCCTACATGGGTTCCATATTCTGAGTGAATGAAGGACAAATGGGTGGTTAGTATATTGGCAATACCTTGCATTTACTGGAGTACAAAACAAGGAATATAAAGAAGTGCTGCAGGATTTCTATTGCAGACCAAGCTAGAGTGTGTATTCATCTATTTGTGTCAATGTCCAGGTTTTTATAGCTTGTATGTTTGACACCCAATAGTAAAATTGAAAATTAGGTAGAGCCATTGCCACCTTCGAATTTAGATCGTTGTAAGGTCGCCTTTTGAATGCATGGATTTTTCAAATTACAAATAAATGGGGTTATGATTGAATCTGATTTCTTAAAAAAATGATTTGTTAATGTATATGGGGATGTTTTGAAATAGGAACAGTAGCTAAGGGAGGATATTCATCTTCACAAAGTTAATTCTTCCTGCTAAAGTAAGATGGAGGGTAGACCATCTATGCACGTCTTGTTTAATTTTATCCATGCTAATAGCAAAATTTTGTTGAAACAGAGCTTTATATTTCCTTGTGATGTTTACCCCTATGTATTTAAACTAATCTGCAATGATAAAAGTCCTGGTATCTTTTGAAATTATGCTAGTGCTGTTAGGGCTGTAGGCACAGAATTTTGTGGGTCTGATTTATTAAGTACCATATCATCTGCATATAGTGATATTTTCTGTTCAAGTCCTTCTCTGAAAATTCCCTTTATCTCTGATGCATTTCGAAAGTAAACAGCCAACAGCTCAATGGCGATTGCAAATAGCAGTGGTGACAAGGGGCATCCTTATCTAATACCGTGTTATAGTTTGAAGTAGTCTGAAATAATGTTGTTAAACAAACTGAAGCTTCTAGACTAGTATACAGTAGTTTGATTCATGCACATATGTTTCGGGCCAAACCCAAATTTATGCAATGTAGTGAATAGGTAGTCCCATTCAACCATATTGAAAGCTTTTTCTGCATACAGAGATAATAAGATCTCGGTGGTGTTAGACTTCATGGGTGAATATATTACATTAAATAGGCATTGAAGATTGGAAGCCAAATGTCTACCTTTAATAAATCCAGTTTGGTCTTGTGATATTACTGAAGGGAACACTTTCTCAATCCTTCTAGCTATGGCTTTGGAGAGTATCTTAACATCATTATTCAGAAGTGAGATTGGTCTGTATGATGCATATTGTAATAAGTCATTATTTTTCTTTTTTTTTAACATTTTATTGATTTTACTAAAGTCAAATAACATTACATACAAGCAAGTCCAGTTTAACAAAACTAGGTTCGAAACCAATCAACCCCCATCCACGAGAAAGAGACCTAGGCCAACAGAGTAAAACTTTAAACTAGTAAAAATAAGTAAACAGATTTTAACTAAACAGTAATAACTGAATAAAAATGAATAGAGTAAAAAAGAGGATAAGGAGGGAAAAATGGTAATTAATAATTGTTGAAATGTTTGAGGTAGAATTTTTTGTCTCTGGCTTTTATAAATGTTGATAATAAGAGGGGATCCAACTTAACTGAAAATGTTTTATAAAATAGAGCAGGTCAGGACCTGCTGCTTTCCCATTCTGTAGTGAGTTTATAGCGTCTAGTAATTCTGATAATGTCAGAGGTTTATCCAATTTCTCTGCACTTAAGAGTATCCAGTGTGGTATCTGTAATGTTATTTAAACTGAGTAGAATATAAGGACTTATAGTAGTCTGTAAATGTGTGCATTGCATTTTCATGGCCAATGACTCTATCTCTGTCTGTGTTGGTGGTTACTGATATTGATTCCTGATTTTGCCACTCTCTCTTGATCTTTTTCTCTCTTTTCTTTTTCCTTTTCCTTATTATGCAGATCCTTTCTATACCAGGTGAGCACACGTGCACCAAATGATCCGTGGAGCCTCTGAGAGGGATGGCTATTCTAAATGCAGTCTTGCTCAAAGTGAGCTATAAGCCAATTCCCTCATTAAGTTCTTTACCTGCACACCAAACTCACAGTGTCTGGCCTGCTCCACTGTGTTTAAAAACCTTGCAAAGCCATAGAACACTATGCATGTTGAGGCCAACCCACGCAAATTGGAAGCCAAAGTACGTAGCGTGGCCATGGTACATCAGCACTGAAATCAAATAAAACCCAGTAAATGAAATACATGCAAGCCCCTCTTTAAAGCACAAGACATTAAATGAAAATGAACTTTAAAAAATACAATAAAATAAGCAATAATTAAGTAATTCATTAAAATTCCATTATTCTACTGGGTTGGGTACATGGGTTCCCAAAAAGTATGATCAGCTGCCAAACAACTTTTTTCCCTTTTCTATTGGAAACGCCTTGTTTCACAAAATGTGTCTGTCACTGAGGCATCAATGGCATGCTTGTACAATGTATTTAGGTAGAGTGGTATGTGTGTCTACAAAGATATGGAAAGAAATGCATGTAAATAAGTGGAAAAACAAAAAGAAATTTGTCAGTGAGAGTGGTACAAGTTTATAAATATTTTCTATACAATTTCAATCTATACAGGTTAATAGATTTCTGATATCTTTTACTTGCACTAAATAAGTAGAAACCAAAGAAAAATGTCAGTTACCTTATATATGGAATCAAGAGGCATTCTGTCTACAAAAATTGATCCTTTTGATTCTGTTGTGTACATACGTTTCATTGGTTCTCTTCTGTTGAAATTTTTGAAGGTCCTCTGTTTAAAAAAATACAAAACTATAAGAGTTTTTGGAACAATAACCTTAAAGAACTCACACATTTTCATTTTTTCATGGTATTTTACTAAGATAACATAATACTACCCATTTCTTTCCACATTTCTAAACAGACATATGTTAACAAACTTTGCAAGTAAAACAGAATAACAAATCAAAATACAACTTTTCAGAAAAGACGTATACTCAAGTGTGTTTTAAATGTTTAGTTCATATAGTGTTTGCACATCACATTTTACTTTTAAAGGATTTCAAAATTCAGTTAGAATTAGTTTATTAAATTCCAACTGTATGGGACTGTTTAACATCGCACCACCTTGGATTTGTTTATTAGGACTGTACTATTATACATTATTTGCTTCTTCATGGGTACTGTTTAACATCATACTTGGGTTTATTCCTTCGGGCCTGTTCAAAATTATATTTTAGGTTTATAGTATTTGGACTGTAGTGCCAATAAATATCTCTACTTTATTCCTTCTATACTGCTGCTTGGGCGCTTGTTTTGTTCTACATGTGCTCTGTCTCTAGGCATGTCAGAGGACTGGGACTTCGTGAAGTGTGGTCTAGTCTCACTTGTGGAGGCAAAATTAGGATTAGGGATATAGGGGGGCTGGGGGGAGGAGAGAAAGCTATTTCTGATCTGTCCTTTTTATCCACATAATTGTAAGTGCCAACACAACAACAGGCTTCATAGCCATAGCTCCTGGCAATATTGGAAATTAAGGTTAAAGCTATCATATGTAAAATTGTACTACATTAATTGAAGACTATAAAATGACAACAAAAGTTCAGAAGCAACCTCTCTATGACCAAACAGTGAACTTTGTGAGCTGGAATGTCAAAGGACTCAATCACAAATTATACAGGAAGAAAGTATTCTCTCACCTAACACGTCTAAACGCCAAGATAGTATTTTTTCAGGAGACTTGCTAAGTCAGCAAGGATCAGTTTTGGATGCACAGAGAATGGACTGGCCAAATATTCCACTCCAGCTATACAAAGAAAACTAGAGGTGTGGGAATCTTCATTCATAGAACAATATCATTTTTAGTATTAAACATACACTGTAGTTTCTGCTCCTGAAGGGCAATATGTGATGGTAATGGGTAATTTATTTAATTGTAAAGTGAATTTGATAAATATATATGCAGCCAATGTGGATAATACAGACTTCATCCAAAACATTCCAAAATTGAACACTCATAAAATTATAATGGCTGGAGACTTTAACTGTGTTTTAAATTCAGACCTGGATAGGTCTTCAACTACAGGGGCAATAACATTTAATATGCAAAAATAACCACACAGTTGTTTTTTTTTTTTTTTAAATCAGACCTATGGAGATTTCTAAATCCATATTTAATAGCATATTCCTTCTTCCTGCCAGTACATCATTCCTACTCAAGAATGTATTATTTCTTTATAGAAAACAATTTCTTGTCCATGATCAAATCTTGCAAGTACGACGCTATTGTTATCTCCGAACATGCCCCTCTGATTATGGAGCTCAAATCATTATTCCCTACATACCTCTTCATAACAAAAGAAAGTGGCCAACTCATTTCTAAATCGCAACATCATTACAATGAACACGGAGAGAAGGCTAATAAGATCTTAGCTCAACAAATCCACAAGCAGGAAGTTGGCAATAACACCAACACAGATGTAGATAAAACTATTGACAATGAAAATATAATGCACACATTTAGAGACTACTATAAGTCTCTAAAGGATACAAGACACAATCTAAATCATTTTTGACATATTACAGATACCACAGATCATACACTCATTGCAGAGGAATTGGATAAACCTGTGGCAGAATCAGAATTACTAGATGCTATAAAGTCACTTCAGAGCGGGAGAGCACCAGGTCCTGATGGCTACCCTGTAGAAACCACAGACAATAAAATTCTACCTCAAACTTTTCACCAAGCACTGATTACAGTTTTTCCTAAGAAAAATAAGGACTTATTACAATGTGCATCATACAGACCAATCTCACTTCTGAATAATGACACCATACCATACCATTTTTATTTGTTGAGCGCTTAAAAACACAGCATTACAACTGACCGAAGCGCTGTACAGTTAAAACAAGCAGGACTAAAAGCAAAATATTAAAAACAAACATTAAGAGAGAATTAAAACAGAGATACTAAAAACAGGTCAAGAGACCCAATAAAATAGAGAAATAGGAAAAGGCAAGTGGAAATGAGACAGGTTAAGAATTAAAAGCCAATGTGAAGAAGTGCGTTTTTAGCCGTGATTTGAATGTGGCGACTGAAGCGGCTTGCCTAGCCACCAAGGGTAGGGAGTTCCAGAGCCTGGGTGCACAGACGGAGAAAGCCCTTTCACCACGAGCTTTAAAACATGCCTTGGGAACGGTTAGGAGCAGCTGATCTGCGGATCTAAGAACACAAGGGGGATTGTGACAATGGAGCAAGACACTCAAATAGGCGGGGGCTAGACCGTTTAATGCCTTATAGGTTAGGAGGAGTATCTTAAAATCGATTCTGAATCTAACCGGCAGCCAGTGTAGGGTTTTTAAAATCGGTGTAATGTGTTGGCTTCTGCTGCTTCCAGTCAGAAGCCTTGCAACCGCATTTTGAGCCAGTTGGAGTCCTGAAAGAGTGGCTTTACTGATACCATAAAGGCAGGAATTAGAGTAGTCGAGCCGGGACGTAATGAATGCATGGATTTCTGATTCCAGGAAGTGGTAAGACAGAATAGGCTTGAGTTTGGCAATTCGCCTGAGATGGAAAAAGCAGGATTTTACTGTGCTGTTGACTTGAGCATCCATTTTCAGGACCGTATCCATTTTGATTCCAAGATTGGAGACAGACGAAGTTACTGGAATGGGAAGAGAGTCGAGGCCAAGGGGTGGGGTCTGTTTGCAGTCGGGACTTAAAACAATGACCTCGGTTTTTGAATCGTTCAGGTGAAGGAAGTTTACAGCCAGCCAGTCCTTAATGTCAGATAGGCAGTCGAGGAGAGGTTTGGTGGAGTCAGTTGGCTTGAGGGAGAAATAAATTTGGCAGTCATCACCATATAGGTGATATGAAATTGCATGTTTTCTAAAAATTGCACCTAAAGGCAGGATGTAGATTGAAAAAAGTAGTGGCCCTAAAATGGAACCCTGGGGGACCTCACATGGGAGTGGGACTGATTCAGATGAAAAATCGTCTAGCATGACTCTGAGAGTCCTGTTGCAGAAATATGACCTGAACCAGTCGAGGGCTAAGCCAGATACACCAGCTCAGGATTGGAGTCGGGAGATCATAATGTCGTGGTCGATTGTGTCGAAGGCAGCAGATAAGTCGAGAAGAACCATATTCACGTGGAGTCCTGAGTCCAACGCCAAAAGGACATCATTTAGGACACGTAAATGCGCGGTTTCTGTGCTGTGATGGGGCCTAAAGCCTGACTGAAAAAGGTCCATTACCTGATGGTCCTGTAGGTGATGAGTTAATTGCTCATAAACTACTTTTTCGAGTATTTTTGACAAGAAAGGTAGTTTGGAGATTGGACAAAGATTGGAAAGAACGGCAGGGTCAAGATCAGGTTTTTTCACAATTGGATGTACAACTGCGTGTTTGAAAGCACGAGGAACTATAGCCGAGGATAGACTACTAGGTATGATCTTTAGGACATCATATCGAATCGCAGGAAACACATCTTTCAGCAGTCTGGATGGCACCACATCGTCTGGAGAGCCCGAAGGCTTCATTGAGGCGACGATTTTTTCGAGATGGGGGAGCGAAATAGGCACAAAGCTGGTGAGGGAGCCGTGTGCAGGAGTGGCTAAATCAACAGAGCCAGAAGAAGAAATGGAGATCTGGGATCTAATGTTCATGACCTTATCCAGAAAAAACGTGAGGATCTGATTACAAAGAGCAGTGGAGGCAGAAGCGAAAACAGTTACAGCTGGAGAGAGGACAGCATTTAGTGTTTTGTATAAAACACGTTGATTGCCAGAGTTTTTTGAGATGATGTCAGCGAAAAAACGGTTTCTTGCACCTCTGAATGCTCTCTGGTATTGGGACCACGCGTCTCTCATGCAGTCGAAGGTAACAGTGAGACCATCTTTCCTCCATTTACGTTCTAGCCGCTTACAGTTTTGCCAAATGGAGCGAGTTTGTTCGTTTAGCCATGGGTCATACTTGATTTTGGATTGTCTCCGTTTGAGTGGGGCTACAACATCCATCACAGAACAGCAGCAAGTGTGAAAGGTTTGCAATAAAACATCAGCATCCGTGGATTCACATGATGTGGAGATTAGTGAGAAAGCAGCTGCAAAATCTTCAGCAGCAGAGGAGGGAATGACATGGGAAGGACAGGTGGTGGTGGATTTACCATGCTCAACAGAGACCAAATCCAAATTAAACAGAACAGGCAAGTGATCAGAAAAGCTGGGAGGCAGAATGTCTAAGTCACTGATTCTGAGACCGCGAGAAAGAACCAGGTCCAGTGTGTGAACCTGTCCATGTGTTGGTCCGTTCACTAGTTGAAAAAGACCAAAGGAGTCAATAATATCCAGAAAGTCTTTTGCTAGAGGTTTAACGGGACAGCAAACATGGATATTAAAATCACCCAAACAAAGGAAGTGATCATATCTGCAGGTAATATCAGCCAGGAAAGCTGCAAATTCATCTAAAAAGTCCTTATTATATTTTGGGGGGCGATAGATAAGTGTGCACAGCAGCAGTGGAGAGCAGACTAGTTCAAACATAATGAGCTCAAAAGTTGAAGGGGAAAATGAAAGGGGAAGGGCGGTTGTAGATAAAATCAGATTTAAATAAGGTCAATAAGCCCCCGCCGCGGCGCTGTGCTCTCGGCGTGTTGATAAAGGAATATCCCGGGGGCAAAACTTCAGTGAGAGGGAGCGTCTCGCCCGGTAAAATCCAGGTTTCAGCAGTACATAAAAAATCCAGGCCATTGGAAAGAAAAAAGTCTTTCAGGATGAAAGTTTTTTTCACAACCGATCTGGCATTTATCAGCGCGAAATGAACCGGCTGGGATGACGTTAACAGAGACACACCAGCCGTGGCAGCTGACATTGTCATGATATGGCGTAGGTTGTTAAAGTTCACCCCCCAGCGGCGGTGACAGAGCGAGGCAGGGAGGTACACCGGAGCGTCCGAGGGCAAGTGGCATTCCGGCAGCATTACCTCATGTTGGGAGCCAGGAAAGTTGTTCCTAGAGAGGAGCCGTTTCCATCGGCGACCGGCCAAGCTGTGGGCAGTGATGAGGAAGGCTGGGACTTCCTCAAACAGTCGGCCAAAGGTTTGACTGAACTCAGTCGGCACCATCTTCCTTCAAGACCATCATTAGCAATGATGCTGAAATCTAGCTAGAAGGAATGAAAAAGTGCTCCCTTCCGTAATATCAAAAGAGCAAATCGCATTTATTAAATGTAGACTGTTTCCAATCTTCAACCCCTTTTTAATCTTATACAGTATATAAACGTCTACGCGTGGAAGTGTGTCTGTCCGGCCCGGAAGTGAGGGGTGGAGTCAGAATAAGGGCTCCTCCTCCGAGGAAGTGAAAAACTCACTTAGTCAGTAATAACACAAGAGGGGACAGCATGTCACCAAAACAAAACCTCAGAAGAAAGACAAAGTCGCTTAGCCACCAACATCAGCAAAACGGTATTCCTTTTAGTTTTCCTCCCACCACTAATGCACAAGTGATGCGAGCATGTCGGAAAAACTAATCCTCCTAGGAGAGAGACACCCAGAGTAGTTCCTTTCAGTTACCTGACATTTCTACACTTACAAGTTTTTTTCTGACGATTTTAATAATTTCTAGGACCCCAGGTTTTTTACAGCACAGGCTCACACAGCTAGTGTAATATATTCACCCATAAAGTGTAAAACTCCAGAGATCTTATTATCTCTGAATGCAGAAAAAGCATTTGATAAGCATTTGAATGGGACTATCTATTCATTACATTGTATAAATTTGGGTTTGGACCAAACATATGTGCATGGATCAAACTACTGTACATCAGTCCAGAAGCTTCAGTTTGTATTAACGACATTATTTCAGAGCACTTCAAACTAGAATGCAGTACTAGACAAGGATGCCCCCTGTCACCACTGCTATTTGCAATTGCCATGTAGCCATTGGCTGTTCAATTTCGAAATGCATCAGAGATAAAGGGAATTTTCAGAGAAGGACTTGAACAGAAAATATCACTATATGCAGATGATATGGTACTGTATATATCAGACCCAAAAATGACATCGTTTGAAATCTGTACCTGCAGCCATAACTGCACTAGCAGAATTTCAAAAGATATCTGGACTCAAAATAAACTTTAACAAAAGTGTGCTTTTTCCAGAGAATTCTTAGCAAACAACATTAGATTGGGCACCTTCCCTTTAATCATTGCAGATCAGTTTAAATACAGTGGTGTGAAAAACTATTTGCCCCCTTCCTGATTTCTTATTCTTTTGCATGTTTGTCACACAAAATGTTTCTGATCATCAAACACATTTAACCATTAGTCAAATATAACACAAGTAAACACAAAATGCAGTTTTTAAATGATGGTTTTTATTATTTAGGGAGAAAAAAAAATCCAAACCTACATGGCCCTGTGTGAAAAAGTAATTGCCCCC
>JANRMT010027041.1:47323916-47381126 GCA_026402145.1 Polypterus bichir lapradei | reverse complement strand
TTGATGTTTAGAAATGTTTAAACTCTCAAAAGCTGGATGTGAAGTTATCAATGAAACTGGTTGTATACTTACAACGCTTGACAGATGCCGAATGTCTCTTCAACACAAGTCCTACAAATACTGTCGTAACTGAAACAAACCATGAAACTCAAACCGATTATGACAGCAGCAATCCAAGCTGTGAGATTTGAAACAAGATTACTGTTCACATGGCCAACTGTACGTTGCATGCTCAAGAGTAAGCTCAGCGCACAGCTACAGCTTGGTCATATTGCAACTGGAGGGCCGAACTGACAACGTGGCATACAAAGAGATCCTTAACAAATAATTATTGGTATATTTTCCCTCAGTTTAAAAAGGTTTAATTTTCTTCTTAATAAAAATTTTAAGGCAGTACTTCACCGCTGCGAAGCGCAGGTATTTTGCTAGTACTGTATATATATATATATATGATGTGTATATATATGTTTATATATGTGTGTGTGTGTGTGAGTGTATATATATATATGCCAGCAACACTCATGACAATGACAAAACAATTATATTGTCAATCATGTTACGTTATTATTAAAATGTTTCCTTTTCTTTTTAGTTCTCTGCTGCCAAACGCGGGTATTTTGCTATGTATATATATAGATAGATAGAGAGAGAGAGAGAGAGAGAGAGATGACAACAACAGTCATATCAATGACAAAACAATTACATTAACAATCATGTTACGTTATTTTTAAAATATTTCCTTTTCTTTTTCATAACTTCTTTAACACACTACTTCTCCGCTGCGAAGCGCGGGTATTCTGCTAGTAATGTTAATAAAACATCATTCCAGAAAAAAAGCACATGCTTTGGTACAATGTAGGATACACATATGAAAGATACATGTACATATATGTTTATTTAATATCATTCCTGCCATTACTTTAACTAAGTTTACTCATTACAGAGTTCCTGGAAGTATTGGGTAACAGGAAGAGGTCATCAATGGATGCACAAACACACACAAACAACTGCTCAAAATGGGGCTGTTTAGAGATTCCAATAAATTTAAATTGATGTCTTTGCATCAAGGTTATTATAGTTTTGCCTTTTTATATTAGTTTTTATTTTTATATTTTTTCTGACCTTACTTGGAAATTCAGCTTAGTTTTAGTTTTCCTTCATTGTGTATTTTTAGTTTAGTTTTTATTTCACAAACACATTTCTATTTTATTTTTATATATATTAGTTTCAGTTTTAATTTTAGTAATTATGGCATGGAGTGCCTACGGAATTAGTTTTGTGTCACAATCAGACAGAACTGTACACTTAACAGATTTGGATATGAGTTTAATGTTAGTGGAAGCTTACTATACTGCCTGGCTTACTATCTGGTTTTGTTTTTGTCTGATAAAAACAAGCATAATCAAAACTAGACACTGAATATGAACAATTTTACACAATTTTATAATTTTTAAAATATTTTCTCATGAAAATCACAGGGGCTTAGAATGAACAGGGCTCTTAGACTTGAATCAGTGTGCAGACCCCACCTAGCTGTATTGAGGGAAACAAAGAACAACAAGCATGTAGTGTCAAGGGTTAGGGGTGGTGAGTCGTGAATAGCCCACCATAAGAACAGTAAACCCATAATGAGCAGGGCAAGAGCAGGTAATAAGAGTATGAACAAGCACAAAACAACAGAGACAGCATCTGAGATTAAGAACAACATATATATTATCTAAACCTGTTTAGCCAGAGTAGGATTTCAGGAAACCTGGAGCCTACCGCAGCAGGGTTGGATGCAAGGCAGGGAAAATCCCTGGTATGCAATATATATGATGATGTTAAGAACAAAAAGAATATGATATTTCAACTATCTATTTTGAGAGAGAGAGAAAAACATTGAAAAAAGGGAGACAAATATTTTAAAATATTCTGCTAATGGATTACTTTCACAATATCAGGTATTTTAAGTTGTGAATATGAACTAAAAAAGATAAATTAATAAATATGGAATAAATACAAAAACCCATTAGTAGTTTTTCATCATTTGTCAGACTCTCTACCTTTGTATTGCTTCGTTGTTAAACGATGTTTTTAAAGCAAAAGTGATTGGTCAGCAACAATATGCTGATCTTGTATGATGACCTAGTCAGTCTCTCGATCAGTGCCGTTTTATTTTCAAAAACCGGGAGTGGTCTCCCCTCAACTTTCTTGTATACTTAAATATGGGGATGGATATTTAAGGAGTAAACCGCAAGACAATGATTATATTTTTATATTATGTACATTAAGGAAACATTAACAACAAATCAAATTAATAATATATTGAACAATTATTAAAAAAGTAAAGTTGAATAAATCGGACTGTGCAGCTGTATAAATAAAAAAAAAAAATTGAGTATGTGTTCAGGTAAAGTACCACTTCCGGGTGATGGATTTGGCCCAAAAGTTAATACAGATCTATAATTGTGGTGTAACAACCACATGCCGAATTTCATCCATCTATCTGGTTGCGTTTTTGAGTTATCGTTATTTTTTCATGATTATTATTCTCTCTCTATACTTTGTATATGAGAAAGTAAAAACGATTTCTCCTGTGCAAAGTGGCAGGTAAATTGCTGTCAACAAAAAGCAGACACCTGAAAAATAAACTGAAACATTAGTTACTGACTATCGTGATTTTTCTGTCCATATGGTAAACGTTTTGTTGACCAGCACATTCTGATTTCAGCTGTTTGAATTACATCTTGATATACAAGCACAAAGAAAGGCGGCACGCAAATCGCTTTCTATTTCTCACGCTTTACGCACCCCTTCTTTTGACACCCACTGCACGCCCAACCTACCTGGAAAGGGGTCTCTCTTTGAACTGCCTTTCCCGAGGTTTCTTCCATTTTTCCCTACAAGGTTTTTTTTGGGAGTTTTTCCTTGTCTTCTTAGAGAGTCAAGGCTGGGGGGCTGTCAAGAGGCAGGGCCTGTTAAAGCCCATTGTGGCACTTCCTGTGTGAATTTGGGCTATACAAAAATAAACTGTATTGTATTGTATTGTACGCACCCGCACTTTGCTTGATCTGTCACCGCAAATGCTGTGTGAACAGTTGCCATTCATTGTATGAATATATATGCGGGCAGCTCGTGGTGGATGACTTTCTGTTTTAGAGTTAAAACTTACAAGGGTTAAAGACTAACGGCAAGAATATTCATTCAAAAATGAAAACTAAAAATATTTTAATAAATTATTATTTTATTTCAGTTAGTTTTTCCAGCTACTTTAATAATTTAGTTTTTCATTTCGGTTTTGTTAATTATTTTATTTCAGTTTACAAAAATGTTTTTTTAATAATAGTTTCAGTTTTGATTTTAGTTTTTGTTAACTATAATAACCTTGCTTTGCATATAATTATTTGTACAAAAAAAACACTGAAATCAATAATATGACATGTCTGATGTGCAAAGTTAATGTAAAACAATAATACATGATTACATAATAGCAATACATACCTAAGAAGTCTACCATCGACCACATCCTGGCACTGAGGGTTCTCATGGACCGCAAACACGAATATCGGCAGAATTTCTTTGCAGCCTTTGTCAATTTTCGTAAACGGTTCGACTCAGTTGGTCGAGCTGCCCTGTGGGACATCCTGAGGGTTCGTGGGATCCCCTCGAGGTTTCTGGATATCATGGCCGGCATATACACTGGTACTGTGAGTGCTGTGAAGAGTGGAGGCAGAACCTCTGTGTTTTTCACAGTTGACTCTGGGGTTCGTCAGGAGTGTGTTCTTGCTCCTACTCTGTTCAATGCTTGTATGGACTGGGTGTTAGGCAAGGTTGTGGGGTCCAGTGGCTGTGGGGCATCTGTTGGTGAAGAAAGATTCACGGATCTTGACTTTGCTGATGATGCTGTGATCTTCACAGAGTCAATGGAGGCTCTGATCAGGGCGCTCGAGAGACTGAGCGAGGAGCCTGAGTGTCTAGGCTTGTGAGTGTCCTGGATAAAAACCAAGATCCAAGCCTTTAATGACCTCTTGGGCACAGCCATTAGCAGTGTGTCTGTATGCGGAGAGTGTCTTGACCTTGGCGAGAGGTTTACTTACCTTGGCAGTGACATTCATGTCTCTGGTGACTCTTCCTATGAAGTCAGTAGATGGATTGTGAGAGCATGGAGGGTCATGAGGTCACTGGAAAGGGGTGTGTGGCGCTCCTGATATCTTTGCAAAAGTACGAAGGTCCAAGTCTTTAGAGTCCTGGTGCTTCCTGTCTTGCTATATGGTTGTGAGACATGAACACTATCCAGTGACCTGAGACGAAGACTGAACTCCTTTGGTACTGTGTCTCTCCGGAAAATCCTTGTGTACTGGTGGTTTGACTTTGTGTTGAATGAGTGGTTGCTCATGGAGTCCCAAATGGCGCACATTACCTGCATTGTGAGGGAGCGTTAGTTACGGCACAAGGGCTGTGTGGTGTGTTTCCACAAGGGTGATCCAGCTCGTAAGATCCTCATTGTTGGGGACCTGTGTGGCTGGACCAGGACAAGGGTTCGCCCACGTAACACTGGCTGCGACAGATAGAGGATCACTTCTGGAGGGTGGGACTGGACTGCGTGTTTGCCTGGGGTGTTGCAAACCGGGATCCCGAGTAGTTTCGTCGTGTAGTTTGGTGCAGCACTGCACAGTATCAGTGCATGCTCCCCGACTTGACTTGTATATAACAGCAACATGCACATTTCTTTACAAGTTTACATAGATGATTGGCAGAATTTGTGGCCTGTTGTCTGGATGTGTCTAGGAAACTCACATGCACCACACAGGGATGAAAGTCTGGGCTATAAAACTGAATAAAACTGGATACATACTGTCTCTGCTGAGGGAGATTCAACTCGGGACCCTTGCATTATAAGCAGCCCTTCTCAGCAAGTACAGCTAAATAGAGACCTTTTTAGCCAAGTATTAAAACATTGGGCTATGTCTGATCCCCACTGGCACCACCTCAAGGAGGAAGTTTCGCTGAGAAAATTCTTCAGTGGAGATGCATGGCTTAAGGTGTGAGAAGTGGGTTGGTAATTTTTTTTAATAACTGAAACTACAGTATATTGCTTAACATCTTGAAAATTATATTTGCTTTCAAATCATTCAGGAAAGGCATCATGGCTAAAACAAATTTAAATGTTTTAAGAATCAGCAGGTCAAAATCTGGACCTATAGTTATGTCCCCAAAAAGAGGCTTGTTTTCTGAGAACAACAGAAAATTCTACAAATGGTCTTATGCTAGATTAGGGTCTCATATAACAGTAGAGAGTATTATGCAGATTGGATAAGTGGTATAGTACTGTGGACTACTGTAGGAATGAAACTGCGTATGTTTCAGTCAAGCTACACACCTATTCACATCTCTGATATTCAAATATGGGTAGAGACTTAAAGTGAAGTTGTTGATAAAGTGGCCATAATAAAGTTACTGTCAAACTGTGGAAAGCTTTAAATACTTTTGAAATTTGAAACTGTGCTGAAAAGTTGTGTGACACCGACTCCAGCTTCCCCTACCAACTTTATGCACTCTGAACTTATAATTAAAATAACAAATGTATCTACTGTAGAAGTTGTTACATTTGTTTCCTCAGGAGCCAACAATATTTGCTTTCACCAACAGAGACCTAAGCTACGTGGACCTTATAGTACACAAACAAAATGTATTTATTCATTGTGGATCAGAGTCACTCTAGGATTTCTGTTCAAAACATATTTAAACTCATGACATAATCTGAAATAAACTAAACTTAATTAGACTAATACTAACCTTAAAAAAACTCAATTTATGTAAAAAAATTAGTATTTGACAACTTTCTCTTTTACTAAAAACTGACAATATAGTATAATATTTTATGAATTCTAAATAGTAGGAACACACAACCAGTGAAACTTTAATATGCTATTTGTTCTTTAATTTAAAACTAAATTTATTTTAAATCAACAACGCTTTCAGAAACAAATATTAATTTCACTTATCTGCTTGTGACTAAAAACTAAACATGGATAACCTCTATTGTAATTGTACAATGAGATTAAAAGCAGCACCTCCAGTGCAGATATATATGTAGAACACAACAAATAAATAAACAAATGGTGCAAAAAGTTGCAAAAAAATTGCAGAAAATATACATATGGAAAGAATAAATAACTATTGCACTATTGGGTTATTGCACATTATTTAAATATTGGAAAGAATAACTAAATATTGCACTATTGGATTATTGCACATTATTTAAATATTGCACAATAATGATGATCATGTGCAGTGAGTAGTGATTATTGGACCCTGAGAGTAATGATATTGTACAGTACAGTAATCCCTCGCTATATCGCGCTTCAACTTTCGCGGCTTCACTCTATCGCGGATTTTAAATGTAAGCATATCTAAATATATATCACGGATTTTTCGATGGTTCGCGGATTTCTGCGGACAATGGGTCTTTTAATTTATGGTACATGCTTCCTCAGTTTGTTTGCCCAGTTGATTTCATACAAGGGACGCTATTGGCAGATGGCTTAGAAGCTACCCAATCAGAGCATGTATTACATATTAACTAAAACTCCTCAATGCTATAAGATATGCTTCCCGCGCGGTGCTTGATTGTTTGCTTGTCTCTGCCTCTCTCTCACCCTCTCTGACATTCTCTGCACCTGATGGAGGGGGTGTGAGCAGAGGTGCTGTTTGCACAGAAGCTGTTTGCTTAAATGATACTGACTCTCCTCTAAAAAATGCCGCTTTATTGTGGTGCTCGGCATATTTAAAAGCACAAAAGTACACGTATTGATTTTTTGATTGTTTGCTTTAATCTCGCGCTCTCTCTCTGACGTTCTCTGCGCCTGATGGAGGAGATTTGAGCAGAGGGGCTGTTTCAACAGAGGCTGTTTGCTTAGAAGATACTGACGCTCCTCTGAAAAATGCCGCTTTACTTAAAAGCACATGTATTGATTTTTTGATTGTTTGCTTTTCTTTGCGAGCGCTCGCTCTCTCTCTTAAATTCTCTGCTCCTGATGCAGACACTCATTTGAAGAAAAGATATATTTGCATTCTTTTAATTGTGAGAAAGAACTGTCATCTCTGTCTTGTCATGGAGCACAGTTTAAACTTTTGACTAAAGGGTGTTATTTCATGTCTAGAGGGCTCTAATAATGTTAACAGTGTGGGAGAGTCTATAAGGGCTTAAAATATATAAAAATAACCATACAAACATATGGTTTTTACTTCGCGGATTTTCATCTATCGCGGGGGGTTCTGGAACGCAACCCCCGCGATCGAGGAGGGATTACTGTATACAGATATTGCAGTTATTATCAATACCATTTAGATATTAGATATTGCACAGTTGATGGATAGAAGGAAGTCCAGGGGCTGGGGGGTTAGACTGTGTGATCAGTGCATGTGTGAGTTTAAAATGAATAGTTAATGATTATTAACTATTCAAACAGTTTTTATTAATCTGTAGCATGTCAGGTTTATACTCACTTAAGAAGAATCTGCAGTGAAATTTAAAAGGTAAAGTGTGCTAACTTGATACTATAATGTTACTTGGTAATTAACTCTTTCAACTAACTTTACACAAGAGTTCCTTCCTTACATCTGTAAAAACATAGCTCAAAATGTAGACAATATTCATCAAAAAAGGGAACAAAACAAAAGAAACTGAAATAATTTACATTACTTGCATTTTAAAAACTGAACAATTAGATGTGTTGTTATGTTGCTTGTTTTGTTTTCAAGAAAGTTCTGCTTCTGGAAAAGAACTTAACTGCCAATCAATAAAATTTTAAGATTTTTTTTTTGTTTTGCTATATTATTTTTCTTTCAATCAAAAAGTAAAAACAAAAACACTCTGCCAATAGTCATATAGTACATACTTATTTTTTTCAAGTGTTTAAAAATACAGTATGGTTTTAGAGAGTTCTTTGCCTGTAAACAAATAATGAACAACAAAACAAATAAACCAACTGAAATAATACAATAATAAGGCAATGAATTATCTTAAAAAGGTGTGGCTTTGTTTAGTTCATATGAAATACAAATGCTACAAGTAATCAATTATCCTGATGTTATTACATTATTCCAGCTGCATCACTATTTTACATAACGTGATACAGCAGCCAGCCACATCCTAGCAAAAGCTGGAGGGTGTTCAAAGTAATAGATGTGCTCTATGGACCGTGACTCTGTGAAAAAAGCAGGCTTACCACACAACACATAACAGTCAATGTGAGAGCTATTGGAGCGTAAGAAAAGAGAACAGATGGCAGTCTCAGGGCAGGAAGGAGATTAATTTTTAAATTAATGAAGGATGAGGCACTATAAGCTTGAAGACTATTAGTTATTTGCGAGTCAGCTGCTAACTCTGCTTATTTTTCCAACACAGCTAAATTTCTTCCCTTCTTTAATGTTTTCTCTATAGTCAGATTCAAGCTGTTCACTCTAGTGTACCATGGAGATGGCCAATCAAGTTATTCAGTAACCTTCTCTAACTCTCATAATGTATTTAATGGCGTCTAATTATGTCAACAAAATGACATTAAGCACTTTGAATAGGCTGTTATGAAAAACTGCCTCTGACACTTTCTTTTAAAAGTTAAGTCTGAGTCAAAAATATAAATTATAGAACGTTATAAAGGATTTAAAAAACACATGAAGGATTTTTTGTGGTTACTTAGCTTGGTATTATTTAAATTTAATGCAGCATTTTCAAATTAATGCTGTAATTTCAAAATGATCTGATCAGGCATAATTTTGTGTTTAATAATCATGTAAGTAATAACCCTTCAGCATATACTAAACATTCTAATAATTGTAATAAAATTAATTTATGGCAGTCACAATTTTAATTATGTTCTTACTTGCAGATATTGATCAGTATAATACTTCTTTTCAAAGCTACCTAAACTTTTCATTTCTTTCTTAATATAAATATAAATACTTATGGAAGTGACTCAGAAAAAGACTGATATTTTATGCTAGATAACAATTTTTTACTTTAAAAGACTGATATTTTATACTAGGTAATAAGTTTTTGCTTCTATAGTGCAATGTATGTTATATTTAAGTTTTAAATGTATGTGACAAAAGCGCGGCACGGTGGCGCAGTGGGTAGCGCTGCTGCCTCGCAGTTAGGAGAGCCGGGGAAAGAATGGGAAACCTCTGTACGCACAGTTTAAGGCTGGCGTAAGAATGTGCATGGCTTTATGCCAAGTTTAGTTTTTATACATCTAGAAGTGAGCCTGGAAATGGGTGTACGCAACATTTTTGTGCATATGCACTGTTTATACATGAGACCCCAGGTCCTGCCAGCACAAGTCATAAATGGCTACACAACCAAAACAATGCAAAAATAAAGTGAAACAGTCTATAGAGGTGAACATCTACAGAACATCACATAGTAACTGGGTGACGAAAAGGGAAGTAGTATCTTGCATTGCAGAAAAATATATTGTATTTCTTGTTAATTTTGAACAGTGCATGTTTGCTTAAAAATTAACTTTCTAATGCAATGCAATATGGTAAAGACTTTTCCAAGTAAATATTAAGGCTGGCATTCAATTAAATCGACATAAAGGGATTAAAAAAAATTAACATCATAGTTTAAACATAAACAATGACCTTCAACCTGAACTTTTAACAAAATACAACTTGACCATGTACTACCTAAATTTGAATACCTTCTTAAAAAGCAAGGTGAAAAGAAGGTAATAAGAAAACAAGGCCAACAATAATAATATAATATATGGTAATATAATATAATATAATATAATATAATATAATATAATATAATATAATATAATATAATATAATATAATATAATATAATAAGAAAACAATGTATTAATTCTCAAATTCACCCCTTCAGACTGTTTCACATATATTTAAGAGATTTAATGTTTTTGTGGTTGGTAGAATTGTGGTGTGTCTTGGGAATTTTCTGAGTGACAAAAGGACACCGAAGTTCACATACCTGGTGCTCCATTCATGGTGTTTGCATGTCTCCCCGTGTCTGTGTGGGTTTCTTCCCTTAGTCCAAAGACATGCAGATTAGGTGAATTGGCATTGTTAAATTGTCATTTGTGTTTGTGTGTATTCATGCAATGAACTGGTATTCTGTCTAATGTTTCTTTCTGCCTTATGTTTGCTGGGGCAGGTTCCAGCCTCCCTGAAGCCCTACACTAGATAAGCAGGTTTGGTAAATAAATGGATGTATTATAAGAAAGAATCAAGACACTTTTACACGTGTATGGCTCTCTTCAAAACCAATATTTACCTTGCATAAAATGTTTTTTGCCTCTAAATAAAAGAAAATGGTTTTACAGTGCATCCGGAAAGTATTCACAGTGCATCACTTTTTCCACATTTTGTTATGTTACAGCCTTATTCCAAAATGGATTAAATTCATTTATTTCCTCAGAATTCTACACACAACACCCCATAATGACAACGTGAAAAAAGTTTAGGTTACAGAAACATTTCTGCTGCTTTGAAGGTCCCAATGAGCACAGTGGCCTCCATCATCCGTAAGTGTATGAAGTTCAAAACCACAAGGACTCTTCCTAGAGCTGGCCGGCCATCTAAACTGAGCGATCGGGGGAGAAGGGCCTAAGTCAGGGAGGTGACCAAGAACCCGATGGTCACTCTGTCAGAGCTCCAGAGGTCCTCTGTGGAGAGAGGAGAACCTTCCAGAAGGACAACCATCTCTGCAGCAATCCACCAATCGGGCCTGTATGGCAGAGTGGCCAGACAGAAGCCACTCCTTAGTAAAAGGCACATGGCAGCCCGCCTGGAGTTTGCCAAAAGGCACCTGAAGGACTCTCAGACCATGAGAAACAAAATTCTCTGGTCTGATGAGACAAAGATTGAACTCTTTGGTGTGAATGCCAGGCGTCATGTTTGGAGGAAACCAGTCACCACTTATCACCAAGCCAATACCATCCTTACAGTGAAGCATGGTGGCGGCAGCAATGTACAGAGACATCCTGGATGAAAACCTGCTCCAGAGTGCTCTTGACCTCTGACTGGGGCGACGGTTCACCTTTCAGCAGGACAACAACCCTAAGCACACAGCCAAGATATCAAAGAAGTGGCTTCAAGACAACTCTGTGAATGTTCTTGAGTGGCCCAGCCAGAGCCCAAACTTGAATCCGATTGAACATCTCTGGAGAGATCTTAAAATGGCTGTGCACCGACACTTCCCATCCAAACTGATGAAGCTTGAGAGATGCTGCAAAGAGGAATGGGCGAAAATGGCCAAGGATAGGTGTGCCAAGCTTGTGGCATCATATTCAAAAAGACTTGAGGCTGTAATTGCTGCCAAAGGTGCTTAGACAAAGTATTGAGCAAAGGCTGTGAATACTTATGTAATTATGATTTCTCAGTTTTTTTATTTTTAATAAATTTGCAAAAACCTCAAGTACACTTTTTTCACATTGTCATTATGGGGTGTTGTGTGTAGAATTCTGAGGAAAAAAAATGAATTTAATCCATTTTGGAATAAGGCTGTAACATAACAAAATGTGGAAAAAGTGATGCGCTGTGAATACTTTCCGGATGCACTGTAAGTGAAATCATTTTTTGAAACCTTTATAGTGTAAATGAAGTGCATAGCTTATGTCCCCTTTTGTCGTTTTCAATTAATTGTGGCATTAATTAATTTAATTAATTAATTGTGGCATAGTATCATATTTAATAATCCATGCACCAAGGATTAATTATTATATTATATTATGGATGAATACAAAAACTCCTACGACCTTATATTCTACTGAGCTATAATGAGATTATTTTAATAAGCACAGATTAAATTATCAGTAAGATTTTTATAACTACTAATAGAAACACCAATTACTTCCTTTTCACTAAAATGGAATCTTATGTGAAACAGATGGCTTTCTGTAAATGCAGAGTGATTCTTATGTAATGTATATACTAAGATTGGAAAGAAAAGGAAAGGAAAATTTGTTGTGCAGCTCCAAGTGAGCTCAAGTGACATGGATAGTCTGCAAAAAAGTGTATGCAGTTTCATTTAACCTATTTGCAGTTTTCATTTGTGGATACCATAGAATAATGCTAGATCAGAAGTAAATGTGTCAAGAAATGTTGCAGCTTCAACTTGTAGTTCAAAAGAACACAGGTTAAGGGAAGTGATCTACTATGACTCAACAATTATTAAAAGGAAATGTATGAAAGAAAAGCCAATAGTGTTATACTGAGTGACAACAGATTCTGAAAATGGATAGCACAGTTGTCCAAAAAGGTGTTAAGGTTGGGTCATATACAGTGATATACCAAGATACAACACAATGACACAGTCAGAGAGAAATTCTAAGGCCATTACATTGTTTCTAAAAACACTTCACATTCCAATATCATAATTACCTACAAGTCCAAAAATATCTGTGTGCAGTTATATTTTAATTGTTTACTGAAAATTTTGTACATTGAACTTCAATAGTACTTAGTAACAACCCACTTTAAAACTGTAACAAAGTGGAAATGTTACTAAATAAATACTTTTACTAAATATGTAAAAAGTGTATTAAAAAAGTACAGTAACAAAAGTAAATATAATTCATTACTATCCACCACTGCAGATAACCAATAGATGTCCACAACTGGCCAATGGACACCTTCAGCTGGATAATGAAGGTATGAAGCTGGCCAATGTAGATCAGCAGCTGGGCAAGAGAGGACTGTAGCTGGCCAAGGGACATTTGCAGATGACTTTAATAAAAGTCTGCAGATGACCAGAAATGGAGAAAGTACTAAAACATTCTACTCATGCAGAAATATTGTAAATATACAGTACATACGCACAGTCACAAATAGAAAATGTGTGCTGTATATGACAATTCAATTTCAAACTGTAATTATTATGTATACTTCTAGCAAATACATGATCAGCAAGTAATTAGAATCATCCTTAATAATCAGTTAACAATGCAGTCAGCAGTTATTTATTATAAACCTTTTTTGATACAGCAAAGACTTCAGCTGCAAAAAAAGAAAATCTTATAGTTGTGCAAATACATTATTGCAGCACGAGGCACAAGAAATGAAAGTGATATTTACATCCAAACAGTAAAAGGCTTTTTAATTGTGTTGCTATCAGGCAAGTAGAATCAGCACCTCACCAGCATATAGAAGCACAATTTAAAAACTCCAATTTATGTGGTTGTGCTGCAGTCTATTGTTAAAAACTTTTCAAAATTGTAATAAATAGGTCTATAAATAAAAGAAAAATGATGTAAAATGTAACTGATGTTTTATATTTAATTATATGTGATGGCTACTCACCAATATACTGATCTATAGTTGAAATAGTAATAACAGTGCCTGGCTATAGTGTTGGACTGACAGGTCATGGTGGGCAATGCGCACACCTTGTTTGACTTTAACAGACTCAGTAAGGCCACTGTAACCTCACAATGTTAAGTTACATTTTGAATGAAATGTGCAGTTTATTTACAGTTAAATTACTGGCAGCTGCCAATCATTCAACCATCAAAAAAGGTCAGAGGCCCTTTCATTTTATATCAGTATAGTTAATGCAGTAAATAAATAAAATTCTATCATCATCACTACTAGTTTAAGCTATTTTAGTTAGAGACCAATATATAAATCATCAACAACATTAAAAACAATTGCACTTAAAAACACTTTAAAAGTACAATTTCCTGTACAGTAACAAAAGTTGGTGAATAACTCTGTTAAGGCAGAAACCTTTTTTTAAAAATCAGTGTTTACATGGGCAAGTACTATCCTAGTGTTCTCCTTTGTCAAAATGCTGCAACATCATTAAACTGCACAAAAAAAATAGTTAAAACGTCATCATCAGCCACCGTGGATCTGAAAATAAGGATTAAGTCTGTGATTTAACTTGAGTTTTATAAATATGGTCAGTAAAACTGACACTTTATTTATAGTTTTCTGTTACTGGAATGCATACAGCACACTCTTTTCTGCTAGGCTATGCAACTGAGCCCTGCAAAGGACCTCAGTATGTGTGCTTCTTGCTTTACACAAAGTTCTGCTGGAATAATAACACAGGTATTTTTACTTCAAGAAGGTTACTTTCAAAACGTTCCGGACTAGGTAATGCACATTATTTTGAAAGTGTTACCTGCTCTTGAGATGACGTTAAGTTTAGCACCGTACGCTCAGCTGCTCAAAATAAATGTAGCTATTTCTGAATTATTGATACAGATTATTTCAGCCAGGAAAAGGAATAATACTATCAAACATTTGCTTCTGGAAATTTATTTTATGGACTCTTCTACCCATGACGGCAGAAAAAGACTAATAGACTGAATAACAGTTTCTACCCTGTTGCTATTAGGGCATTGAATTGCCACCGAATCACCTTGAATGCAGCAGTGCAATAGATGACATCTTGTGCAATAGTGTTCATGTGCAATTAAGGTGTTATGTTGAATGTCTGTGTTCTACCTTATTTCTTCTTATCCTTTCTTATCTTTTTGTAATTATATTTATTTATATTTTGACACCACAGGGACTGCACCTAATTTAATTGTATTTGTTACAATGACAATAAAGATATTCTGATTCTGAAAGTGTCTGCGAACCAAATATACAGTGTATGGGAAGGCTGACAGAGTGCAACAGACATGTGCAAACTATGAAATTCTTTACAATAACCCAATTAAGGGTTTACATGACCACGTAATTGGGTTATTTGCAGAGACGTCTACCTCTGTTAACCAGATTTCAGATAGGCCCTTAACCCTGTATCTCTACCTGGAATTAGGGTTTACATAGCATTTTAGAAATCGGGTTTCACTGAATAACTGAGTTTACTGCATGTAAACGCACTGACTGTATTCTATAATACTGTGTATGAATGGTACAATAATAAAATGACTTGGCTTGCAGAGGTATTCTAACTGCTGAGGCAGTATTCAGTCAATGGAGTTCTAAATTTTCTTTGGTTTGTTCTTGTAGAATTATTTTTCATGATGTTTGAAAGGCAATATTAAAGTTTGGTTAGGCTTGAATTTTTTTTGTTCAATGGACTACCAATGGAACTGGGAAGAATAGATCTTTGAATATTTTTATTGTGAATCATGTTTCTCTTTTTACTGTATATTCTATACAGTGTGCATTTTCTAAGAGAATCTATATCTTTTTAAGGTTTTGTGCAATATATGTTTATTTCTTGTTCACTTCCTATTTTTTCGCTTTGCACAATAAAGATATTTTGAATATAAATAAACTATATCAGCGGAATCATCATTCTTTTAAAAAAACAACTTAAAACTAATTTCTTCAAGTAGGCATTTAACTCACGCTGACATCCTGACATTTTCTTTCAGTTCACATTTTATCGCAAATTCTGTTATTAGTTCAGGGTTTTCTTGCAATATTTATATTTTATTGTGGTTTATGGTCTATTTGTCTAATTCAAAGCTTTCTGTTTCCTGTATTTATCTTTATTTAGTGTTTTATGCTGATATTATTTAGCATCCATCCGATGTTGTGTATTTGATCTTTTTTCCATTTTTTCTTGTTGTTCATTCTGAAATTCTGTGAAGAGTTCTGAACATGAGAAAGGTGCTAGATAAATAAAAAGTATTAATATATTTGATTTAAATTATCCTTCTGAAAAGAATCTTCACAGTAGAACTATTCACTGTTAACCTATAAAATTGAGCCAAAAGAAGCACGTAAACAGGGTTTAGTCTTAAGTATAAATACCTGTAGACTATACTATGATATACATTTACTTATTTGGTTGACGCCTTTATCCAAGGCGACTTACAACATTTATGGTAGAATAGATTACATTACTTTAAGTTTTCCAGTTGAAGCACAGGCAGGTCAAGTGACTTGCTCATGGTAACACAGTGTTGAACTCACAACCTCAAGGTTTGAAGTCCAAAACCTTAACCACTACACCACACTGCCTGCATGTGCCAGAACCAATACATTTTTGGCCATACATCCCACTCCTACTGTAGGGGAGTGAAGTTATATACTGTATTTATCAGTTTCCTCCATGGTCTGGAAACTTCTGACAGAGATGACAAACAATGACTCAAACCCAACTACTCCACCTACTGCCACGCCCATCCACTCATCTACCCCTATAAACGGTCATTGAAACCATTCCGAACTCGTCACTGGATCAAATGAGAGCAAAGTATTGTTCATTGACTAATCAAGTGTAATATCATACCAAACAATGGGCTTGTGCATCTGCTTCACAATCTCATTCTCAGCAATTAACAGTCATTACGCACCGCGTTTACTTCAAAATCTATGATGTAATATTTCTGAGTGAAATATGTTTATATAGCCACTATATTTCAGTGGGCCACTCCTGTATTGTGATGCAATGGTACAACTGTGGGTTGAGCTCCAATAATACAAACTTTAAAACTTTAGAAGTAGCTGATGTTTAAAATGTATTTGATATTATCTTGCAGGATGTCGTTTGCATTTGTTTTTTAAGATAAATAAAAAGCATCCATTTGCTTAGAGCAACTCTGAGGTGCATTGGCCTGCTGATCCTTTTTTAGATAAACTAGACTGCTGTTGGAACATGTGCATATGAAATCAGTTGTCAGTACTGGCTTATAATTCATCACAGCATGAGGCATGAGACCGAGAAATGTTCATAATACATCAATACCATAGATATACATTATTCAGTGATAAAATAAGATGTTTATTTACCATTTACTTAATATGTGAAATAGATCACATCATATCAGTATTGTCAGAGGGCAGGAATCTATTCTGTGAGATGCCAATGCCATACTTTAAGGGAAGAAAATGTGCCACATTGCAGTCTCAACCACCCTAGTTTTCTTTCAATTAAGAAAAATGTGTACTTTACATTAATTCAGTAGTGTAGAGATTTATAAAGGAATAACTACTTGATTTTTGTGGAACTGCAAACCTACTTATTTTCAAATAACAAATCAGTTGAAATGGCAAAAAAAATGCTAATACACTCAATCACTGTTCATTTGCTCTTTTGCCATACAAGTACGACTTATAATGACTATCTAATAAAACCAAGAATGATAACCATCTATAAAAGGTCTCTACAGGCCCCATTATTTAATTTTACAAAGCTTATTGCATTTGATATATAACAACACACACTGTTTGTAGCATCACTGCTTTGCATCTTTATTGTATTTCATCTTTTTAAAGATCTGAGTGACTAGTATAACCCTTGCCTCAAGTCCTTCCATTAAGTGTAGGTTTTCTTCAACAGCTTATTTAATCTGGGATATGATTATGCACACTGCATGTAACACTGCTTGCATCTTCATCTTCGCCCACCCCCGGGTTTGGTTTACCGGATATACAATTTAAAGAGATTGTTACATATGCATTATTTTCACTTTTACTTCAAACCTTTTGTAAAAATAATACTTGTCCTTGATTTTCAGCCCTGGGCATGGTTGCATCTCTTTCTCGCAGGTCGTATAACACTGCTTGCGCTGTGAAGTGGGTGCGGCTGAATGGATGCTAAGGAGTTGCCGTCGGATCACCTGCTGTCTTTCTGCTGCTGGCGAGCTGCCTGTTCTGCTTGTCTCGCTGCCCAATCATTTCAAAGCCTGTACAGCAGCTGTCCTTTTGGCATTTCGTGTTTCTGCTGCTCGCAATATGAAGGTTGGGGTGGTTAGGGTGGCTGAACGCAAGCTAAGGAGAAGCGGTCGGATCATCTGCTGGCTATCTGCTGCTGGCAAGCTGTGTGTTTTGCTTGTCATTTTAAGAGCTGGCAGCACATGAAGCCTGTCTGCCAAAAGCAATCCAACAAGTGGTAGGTTAGATGGCCATGAACTTGTTTTAAATGATGTCTCACTGCCTTGTCTTACGTGACGTAGTAAAAACAATACTTGTCCTTTATTTCTGACCCTGGGCGTGGTTAAATCTCTTTCTCGCAGGACTTATAACGCTGCTCACGTTGTGAAGGGGTGGCCGCCCCCCCCCCCATTGCGGCCGAACGCATGCTAAGGAGATGCCGTCGGATCATCTACTGTCTTTCTGCTACTGCTGTTGCGCTGTTCGTCGATCATTTTAAAGTCTGTACAGCCATTGTCCTTTTTGCCACTTCGTGTCTCTGCCGCTTGTGTTGTGAATGGGGGGGCTGAACACATGCTAAGGAGAAGCAATCGGAATCATCTGCTGGCTTGTTGCTGCCTGTTCTGCTTTTTGTGCTGCCCGATCATTTCAAAGCCTGTACAGCAGGTGTCCTTTTGCCACTTCGCGTCTCTGCTGCTTGCGTTGGGGAGGGGTGGTGGTTAGGGTGGCTGAACGCACGCAAGGAGAAGCGGTCGGATCATCTGCTGGCTTTCTACTGCTAGCAAGCTGCGTGTTTTGCTTGTCGTTGTTTTAAGAGCTGGGACCAAGTTAAAGTGTCTCTCACAGGACTTCAAATTGCCTTCCGAGAAGATCACGCCTCATGTCCCTGTCTCTCTCCCCAAGATTTTTTTTTTATAACAGATAGATGTGTGTAACTGTGATAACCCTTGTCTTATGGTTTTCCATTATATGTGGGCTTTCTCCAAGTGTTTCTGTTTCCACTCACATCCTAATGATGTTCAGGTTAAACTGATTGCTAACTTTAATATTACACAGTCTAGTGACAGTATGTGTGTGTGCTCTATGATGGAATAATATCTAGTTCTGGGTGGTATCCTGTCTTGCCCCTGATTGTGCTCACTATAACTCTGTTGTTAAAATAGGTCATTACACAAACTGGATGAAGGGGTGAATATTATATTACAGTTCTGATTATGTACCTGTTTAATTGTATAAATTTATATTTAAGTGTCTATGTCTTTAATGTTTTCAATATTGCATTGAGGGAGGAACAGCATGCCTTGGCTGTTACTGCCCTCCTTACTATTTTTTTAAAATGCCACAGTATTAAGTCTTTGCTTATTGAAAGGGGCCAGTTTTCATAACCCTAAAATATATAATGCATATTACTATTTTTGTTAGCATAGAGAATTGGACCGCACCTTAACATACCTATGTACAGAATCCTGAACTTAACAGTACAAACTGATCCCTCCTATGCCATAAACTCCACTTGTCGTAACTGTCTGTATTCTTTTCATTGCAGATTTCATATTAGGGATGATTTTTCTTATTCTTCTAAGTGCTATTAATTACACTGTATATGCTATTTAAAGGGGAACTATTCAACAATTTTTAATATATACTGTAATTCATTACAACCTAGCAGGACACTTCATCAATAATAAAGTCTGAAGTGAAATAATTAATTATATACTTACCATATCTGTGTCATCAAACAGAACATAGTATTTTTCTATTGCTTCATTGTATAGCTGTGGTTGGCAAAGTGGAACAGCACTGTTTGTCTCACTGTTGGCTTCTGCCTCCACATTTAAAGTATCTTTGTCAGATCTGCCATGCTCGATAAGGTCTGCCTTGTAAACTGGCTGAAATTGATTACAAAAATGCACACAAATTATTACTTTGTACATTATGACAACATTGCACTACATGAAAGATGAGAAACTATAAATAATGCAGTTGTAAAAATACATAAATACAGTACAGAAAACAATGTTACTTGTGCTAATGTTAGTATGGTAAAAGAAAGTATGAAAGGAAATAAGATTACAATTAAATAAAAACAACTGCTAATTGACATTTGCAAAGTGATCAAAACATTCTTAGCATTAACTGCCAATATCATGTTATTTTAAGAGTATAAATCTTTTTTTTTTTTTTACTTCAATAGCTACAAATTATATTTTAATAAAAACAAAATAATCCAAACTGTTATGTACTTACACCATGTACATTAGACTTTTACATTTCTGATGTAAATATACATGGAAGGTTTCAAAGTATGCAAATTAAGAGTACATAGTTGCTTAATTGTCACACTTGAAATATTTCACTAGCATTACTTGTAAGGTAAGTCTATCAACAAAGCCTCTTTCTTTACTTTTAGAAAACTTAGCTTATAAACAACCCAGTATCAGGAAGGCAGCTAAGGATTAAGGTGGTGTTTTGATTCATAACAATATGTTGACAATAGAATTTTGCTAAGATTTTTCAGAATTTATGCATATACTGAGCTATCCAATTCCCAAAAACTTTCATACTATGTTTCATGGGTTCTGTTATTTTGCATCTACACATTTTTTACCTATACATGTTCAGTTATACTGTCTGACTTAGGACATAAAATTGCTGCTATTATCTATACTGCAGGAACAAAACACACAGTATCACTACCAATAAATAAAGCCTGTGTTTTGTTGAAAAATTACATTAATTGTTTAAGAAAATTAAATACAGATTTTACCTGATAAGAAAATAAAATATCCTTAAATTTTTACAAATTTCATGGTAATGTAGCCTTCTTTCTGCAGGATATTTAAAAGAAGCTCTCTGTAAACAGATCATGCAAATTCAACAAATGTAAAGGTTTAAAAATAAAATTTGAAATACACACAAATCTGCGCTCAGAGGGACGCTTGACATTATTTGGATTGGTTGTTATATTAGGCAGCACCATCATTAGCAATTCTCCTGTGTTGTCTCCAGAGGCATAAGTATTGAGCCAGTCAGAACCAGATAAACTCTGAAAGTTAAATACATAACAGTAAAAATCAAGACATTAATATAGATTTCAATATATTATATACATGTGTATTATATATATATATATATATATATATATATATATATATATATATACCTAACTAATAATTGTTAGCGGAAACCGTAAATATCCTCCGGAATTTTTAAGGTTTTTTCCGTGTCAATACTGTACTGTAGAAAGAACAGGAAGCAACTGTAGAGAAAACAGCGACTTGGGATGGTGAAGTAGCCAATATAATTTGAAACTGCAACTCCCAGCAGTCCCTGCAGTTGCTCTGATTGGTCTTCTGCAGAGGGTGCTGGGGCTGTTGAGGTCAAAGGATGTCAATGAGGCTTTTAAAGCAAAAAAAAAAAAAAAAAGTATTTGTAATTTGTGTTTCAAGTTCCTGTCTGTCTGCCTTCTGTTGGGTTACCTGTACTTATTCATTTTGTCCTTTATCATTTTGTGCGTCTGGATTGTCTGCCATCTGCCTGTGTACATGACGATTGTAAGTGGATTCATGGCCATCCTACAAAGAAAGGAGTGCTCCTGAACCTGTCCACCTGTCTTCTCCATTTCAGGAACTACCCGTAGGACTATCTGTACATTTCCATTCAACATGCGGATCTCTGGACTATCTATTTTCATCATTACATTACATCCGTTGCCATTTTTCATGATTTACTGTGTGTGTTTTGTTTGTGCTTTGTTGTATTTAATGTGTAATTACCATAAGAGGAACAGGGGTGGTATCGTTGTTTTCTTATTTCATTTGTTTCATTAAATTCTTTATTTGCTGTTTGATTACCGGTTTGCTTTGTTTTTGTCTCTGTCTGCGAGTGCGCGCAAGGCTGGGTGTGTCCCTGGAATCTCCACCATAAAAATAAATGAATCACCATCTTCTCGATTGCGGCTTCTCGTGTGGCGCTAAGCTTACTTAAAACCCTGAATGGTACCTGTCCTTTCTGGCTGATTGCTTTGTTTCTCTCTCCTCCCCCAGACATTCTCTGCTCCTGTTGGGGGTTGTGCTCCCCTATGATATTTGTCTATTCTTTAATCGATAACTAACTGCATACTGGGCTCCTTTTACTTCTGAAAGAGACATGTTTGTTTGAAGTGTTTGAATAAAGTTCATGTCTCTACAATCACCTGTGTTTCTGTGCAATTCTGTGACCCAAGTGTGACACCCTGCAGCACTGCCCCTGGGATTAAGCCGCTGCACTAGACTAGCCTGGTGTCCGTTGGCCTCTGTGTGCTCAAGTGCAGCCAGTTTAAGCGCAGGTGGCTCGGTGATTTACATCCACGGCATCAGTTGCACTTTGTACATATTGTTCCAGTAGTTTTTTAAGCAGTTTTTACAGTTCATTAGCAGTGTGTATAATGATTAGTGTTGCTGTAACTGTGATGTTCTTTGCATGAAAATATGTGTTCCATTAAAATTTCACTTTTTCTTTGTGAATTGTAACGTTTACATAAAAGTGCAGCAAAAAGTATTTGGCATCCAGGGATGCATTAACACCCAAGTATGTGACAGTTTAAGAGTTAAAGCCCGAAGATGCCGCCAAAACGTCCTGCACCTTCTAAGGTTTCTGGCAATAAAAAAGCGCTTGCATGAATTACAGTAAATATAGTTGTAACATCTGTATTTTACATTATAGCACTGCGGGAGACAAAGCAGTACATTATACAGGTTTACCTTTACATTCTTTATTTTTAGGTAATGTATTAAGCTGAGTTTGAAATTAAATGAAAGTGTTTTGGGGGCATATTTAGGGTTTAAACTATGAAAATAGGCATTTTTTTTAACCACATCCAAAATTTTTAGGTTTTTCACAATTTGCGGCTGCTCTAGGAAGGTAACCCCTGCGAATTTTGGGGGTGTACTGTGTATATATATATATATATATATATATATATATATATCTATATATATATGTGTATTCATAGCATCCGTTGTCTGAGTACCGATTAGATCTGATCTTCAGGCTGTCAAATAAACGAACCACACGCCGTGGCACAGCATAAAGGGGCTTCGTCTCTGACATCCGATCCCCGTGAGGGGTGCAGTGGAGTGTGTACGCCTGATGATCCGAAATACGGGAGAAACACGTGTTGAGTACTCTTTGCATTATTTGACAGTAAACTATATATACAGTGCATCCGGAAAGTATTCACAGCGCATCACTTTTTCCACATTTTGTTATGTTATAGCTTTATTCCAAAATGGATTAAATTCATTTTTTTCCTCAGAATTCTACACACAACACCACATATTGACAACATGAAAAAAGTTTACTTGAGGTTTTTGCAAATTTATTAAAAATAAAAAAACTGAGAAATCACATGTACATAAGTATTCACAGCCTTTGCCATGAAGCTCAAAATTGAGCTCAGGTGCATCCTGTTTCCCCTGATCATCCTTCAGATGTTTCTGCAGCTTAATTGGAGTCCACCTGTGGTAAATTCAGCTGATTGGACATGATTTGGAAAGGCACACACCTGTCTATATAAGGTCCCACAGTTGACAGTTCATGTCAGAGCACAAACCAAGCATGAAGTCAAAGTAATTGTCTGTAGACAGGATTGTCTCGAAGCACAAATCTGGGGAAGGTTACAGAAAAATTTCTGCTGCTTTAAAGGTCCCAATGAGCACAGTGGCCTCCATCACCCGTAAGTGGATGAAGTTCAAAACCACAAGGACTCTTCCTAAAGCTGGCCGGCCATCTAAACTGAGCGATCGGGGGAGAAGGGCCTTAGTCAGGGAGGTGACCAAGAACCCGATGGTCACTCTGTCAGAGCTCCAGAGGTCTTCTGTGGAGAGAGGAGAACCTTCCAGAAGGACAACCATCTCTGCAGCAATCCACCAATCAGGCCTGTATGGTAGAGTGGCCAGACGGAAGCCACTCCTTAGTAAAAGGCACATGGCAGCCCGCTTGGAGTTTGCCAAAAGGCACCTGAAGGACTCTCAGACCATGAGAAACAAAATTCTCTGGTCTGATGAGACAAAGATGGAAGTCTTTGGTGTGAATGCCAGGCGTCACGTTTGGAGGAAACCAGGCACCGCTCATCACCAGGCCAATACCATCCTTACAGTGAAGCATGGTGGTGGCAGCATCATGCTGTGGGGATGTTTTTTAGTGGCAGGAACTGGGAGACTAGTCAGGATAAAAGGAAAGATGACTGCAGCAAAGTACAGAGACATCCTGGATGAAAACCTGCTCCAGAGCGCTCTTGACCTCAGACTGGGGCGACGGTTCATCTTTCAGCAGGACAACGACCCTAAGCACACAGCCAAGATATCAAAGGAGTGGCTTCAGGACAACTCTGTGAATGTCCTTGAGTGGCCCAGCCAGAGCCCAGACTTGAATCCGATTGAAAATCTCTGGAGAGATCTTAAAATGACTGTGCACCGACGCTTCCCATCCAACCTGAAGGAGCATGAGAGGTGCTGCAAAGAGGAATGGGCGAAACTGGCCAGGGATAGGTGTTCCAAGCTTGTGGCATCATATTCAAGAAGACTTGAGGCTGTAGTTGCTGCCAAAGGTGCATCGACAAAGTATTGAGCAAAGGCTGTGAATACTTATGTACATGTGATTTCTCAGTTTTTTTATTTTTAATAAATTTGCAAAAACCTCAAGTAAACTTTTTTCATGTTGTTATTATGGGGTGTTGTGTGCAGAATTCTGAGGAAAAAAATTAATTTAATCCATTTTGGAATAAAGCTGTAACATAACAAAATGTGGAAAAAGTGATGCGCTGTGAATACTTTCCGGATGCACTGTATATATGTGTGTGTGTGTGTATATATATATATATATATATATATATATATATATATATATAGAGAGAGAGAGAGAGAGTTTTACTTTTCTGTTCACAGTAACCATCAAAACCCTCACTCAGTTGCTTTGCTTTATCCATCCATTTTCAGAATATGCTTTTTCCAGTTAAGGACATTCATGTTTTTTTTCTGGGATGCCAGGTCTGAATGAGTGTAGATGTGTGTATGAACGTTGTCTGTTACAAACCTAAATTAAGTCCAAGACTGTTCCCTGCTTTGCACTCAGTATTGCTCTGATGCATTTTAGCTATGGTCAGTGTGAGAAGAGGGTTCAGAAAATGAAAGGACAGCTGGCAGTACTATGTTAAAGAATGAGAAACATTGACTTAATTGAAGAACAGAGGGACAATGTTGAATATGGAAAATTATAAATATTTACAAACTTCTACCTGCCTGAGATAAACTGACAATCTTATAACAATAAGTTATACAGAAAAGTTAAACACTAAACACGGTTAACATATTTAAAAATATCTGAGGAGTTACCATAGTGCACAAAAAATATAATAACTTACCCATACAGTTCCTCTTCTGGGAGCAACAAAGTATGGTTTAAAACCAAGATATCCAGCATCAACATAGTGGATTCCACTGAGTCCATAACTATAAATAAATAATAAAATAAAAAGCAAATCAAAAGATGTCAGCTGGCATGCTATAGCCTACCTTTATTGTATGATGATAAGTTAAAGGTCAACATTCTAAAAAATCTAAAGATTATAGGGTGATTTTCATTTTGGGAATAGCATAGTATTTATGCAAAATAGGTTTAAAACAATATGGGAACCATTTCTGCGCAACTTATTTTTATGGAGGTGTAGCTAGTCAAAGTCATACCAAACCGCCAATAAGTTCAAACTTTGTTAGCTTAAATCTCGTTAATATGATCCAAGACATGTCCAATTTCAGTTCCATGGGTTACTCAAACACCCAAATCAGCATTTCAAGTTTTGTTAAAATTAGTGACGATGAGGTCCAAAAGAAGATCTGACATGGAATTACCCTCCTATTTCTAATAAATGGTTGTAACCCTCAATCAGAAAGAGCCAAGAAATCTCAATTACAATTAATCCGCAATCAATAACACAAAAAGTTGTTTGTCACAGGAACACAAATTAATTATCATATGTTTAACTTAATTTGCTGTCTGGAGAAAACAAGATAAAACATTTTTTTTAACTGGCACTGATACAAGATGGGTAATTATTTAGAATTAAACCCCAAAATCAATTGCCAGCACATCTGATATATGGTTGGTCTAGTGACTTGAGTGTTTTTCTCAGTTACATAAAATATTATTCAGTCCATAAAATATTATTCAGTCCATAACAATAAAGGTACGTAAAAACATCAAGTTGAAAAAATTAATTCTTTATGGAGCTTCACCTAATTTTACTGATGGGTATTTGGGATTGTGCAATGAATACATAAATTTAAGTCAAAAACACTTGAGCACTTTTCTTATCTACCACTGTAGATGAAAAATTACGCCTATTCTTTAATTTATACTTTGTACAGAAACATTTTTGAAGCAACTTTTTTCCATTAGTCAGCATTGGATGTAGCACAGGAACCAATCTTGTACATGACATGACAGTCCCTTATAAAACTGAACAATTTACACACTCTAATACTAGACCACTTTAGAGATACCAACTAACCTAACAAGTCATTAGAATGCACAAGATAAAAGCAAACAATACAGAGAAAAATCTAGACTTTGATGTCTGCAACTTTGTGACAGAAGGGTGACCTATGAAGCTAATGTACCACCTTTAAAACTGCTCTTACAACAATAATTAGGATTCAAATTGGGGGTGACAGATAAAACTGCCTTGATTTTTGCTAAAGGGCATTATTAAAATTTAGTAACTGATTGCTGTTTGGTTTATCTGTCTTTTGAATTGGATTTTTTGAGATTATTTAATAATTTGTGGAAAAAGTGAAAATTCCATAAAGTACACACAGAGAAAAAACATGTTGAAGTCCTTATAAGAATGTAAGATAAAAGAATATACTGTATGCAGAGAAAGGGTGGGAATCACTAGGCACCTCACGATTCAATGATTATGATTCAGGGTGAGGAGAAGTGATCATTGTTGATGCATCATGATTGATCTTGATTTCTAAATTATATATAATATTTTCTTACTGTGTGATCACTTGTTGCTCTTAAAACAAAATAATTATTTATCATAAAAAATATGATAAATTTAACTACATTATTTTATTATTAACATAATATATTAACAAACTTGCTAAACAGCATGTTGCATCATGTATTAGTATGTTTTTTTACACACACTTTTTTTTTTTTTTTTTACAAATACACACACACTACCAGTCAAAAGTTTGTACATAACAGAATGAACACACAGCTCAAACAGATTGAGTCACATTGTAATGAGTCCCATTACAAACCGAGTAGAGTAATTTTATTTAAATACAAAATGTCAGAAAAAGAACGTCCATCATTTATAATGTCACGTCCACTCCAAAGCAGACTAGGTAGCACAAACAAAAAGAAAAATCATTCATTAAAAACCAATATTCAGTAATATATAAACAGCCTCAGCAGCAGCACTTACAACATATAAAATAATAGTAAATGATAAATAATGGTAAAAATAATGACACTTCTAAACCCAACTGAAAATGTCTAATTTGTAAAATCACTGTCATTTTACTTTGGGCAAAATATACAGTATTGCAGGACTTCCAAGTCAATATCTCATCTTCACAAATCAACTCCAGGAATAGCCCATTTGTATTTTTCTCTGGATCGTGTCTATTGTCATCACTGAAAAAAGAAGCATTAGTCCAATGAGAAAAAGCAGGCTTTTTTTTTCCTCAAATGGAAAAGCCCCATTATGGCATGGCTACTTTTGAATTAGGAGAGCTGTTTGGCATGAATCTCTCCCCTTACACTGATAGGTTGACTTGAAAACTGATTTATACCCAAACTGATGTAAATCAAGGAGACATTTGAGGAAGACAAACTTTTTCACTATGGGTCATTTTTAAGTACATTCGCATATAATGTGTGATGCACCTATAATTGCCCATGTCTGTGTTTGTATATATCTGTTTGTCTTTCTGTCTTCAGAAGCAACTTGGCCCCCTGCAGAACACTTTTATTGACATTTGACACACTTATTTTTCAAGGAATTTTGTTAAGTCAATTGAATTTTCGTTGAGATATCTTGAACAAATTGCACTGTACAAAGCTTTAAAATTTCAAAATCTCCCTTTTAAAAGCATTGGAGAATTTGTAAAGTCGTCAATCTTAAAATGAAGAAACATTCTATGCGACTTCAACTACTAATTAGTTTACTTTGTCAATTTTACCTTGACAGTGGTTATAGATTTCCCTCTGTTTCACCTCCAACAGCTACTAGTGATAGCAAACAGATCCACAATACATGTTGATGAAACACCAGCGGGCTAGGAACTTGCTGCAACCAAATGATTGCACAAGCACACTAGATGGCAGTCCTTTATCAGGAAGTCCAACTTAGCACACAAAGAAACCTCTACATGCATCTCCCTCCTCTCCATGCTTTTAGTTGTAATAGGTAAGTTAGAAGATCTTACATACTGTAAAAGTATAAAATGCCAGTAAGAGAAACAAGGCATTATCAAGATATGAACGAAGTACCCTGTGACACGCAAGCCATTGTGCACAAACCAAATAAACATTTAGTCATTACTATTTAATTTAAATGAAACCAAGATTGAAGCTCCATTATCTGCAGATTATAATTTATTATTTCACTGTCAGTATAATTTACTGGGGTGGCCAGACATCCAGGTGACACGGACAGTCTTGATTTCAGGGCCATATATAAATGACTGAAGAATATCAAAATGTCCTGGTTTTAACAGGGTGCCCATCTAATAAAACAATGCTCTGCTGAAACATTTTCAATATATTTAAAACCATGTGTATGAAACTCCAAGGGAAACCAAAAAAAACTAAATTGGGAAAGCCTGATTAAGAACTTTGTTAAATCTGAACAGCATTGCAAGGACAACAGTGAAGCAGACAAAAACAAACAGCACAGCCAGTTAATTGTTTTCAAGCACAGTGTTCATTTGTGAAAGTGTTTTTCTAAGGTCCTGAACATTCATTACTAATGAAAAGATGTTCAATATCTCATTGTGTTCCAAATATTATCACAATATTATATACATAGTATCCCTGCCAATTTCCATTCCTAACTGCTACAGTGCTAAACCACATCTCTTTCTACATTTACTATGAATAAGAGTTTCGGTTGAATAATTGATGTTAAACTCAAAGCTATAAAGCTCCAAAGTTTCAGGCCAGTGAACTCTCTATATGAAGGTGAGAACTTTCCAAGCTCTCGGAGTTTAAGCAGTCTGTTGGTATTTCTGAGAGTAACAACTAGATTTGTGAGCAGTAGCAAGTACTGTCAACCATTTTAACTGGGAGGCAGAAGAAACGATTATGTTAAAATAAAAAAAAACAAACAAAAGAAAACAATTCTCAAATAACATTTGTGACTTACTGTTCAACTTATATGTTCAACACTGCTTATGGTTACTTGCTTTACAAAAGGACCAAAGAATACGATTATAGATACAAGGTGCAGATATGAGAAGGCTGTGAAAGGCAAAACTTCTATGTTATTTTAAAGCAGTTAATATTCTTATGTATTAATAATTAGCTTCATCATAAATAAGTGCCCAAAAGTATAAATGTTCAGAGAGATTGTGGACAAAACTTGTATTCAGTAGTTTTCATTGGTGTTTAATTTACTTACGCTGCAAAGCAGTTTTCCTGTGCTACAGATATTCCACACCAGTGCAACAACCATGAAACCTCTGTGCTGAGGTTACGCTTTACTGCCACAGCAGGCTCGTAAGTTCTTCTGAGATCCCAGAATTTTAACTTTCTGTCCTCACTTGCAGTGATTATAAAATCGCTGAATACAAAAAATGGAATACACATTTTAATTTTCAAAATATTATTATTCATCTTAATTAGTGATGCATATTTCTAAAAACAAAAAATGTATTCATTTCATTCTAATTAATTGGTTTTCCTAGCAGTTCAGTTTAATAAAGTTAAATTAAAGGTCATTCAGTAAGAAACCACCTGTTATAAAAAATACATGCTTTTCTTTAAATGGCAGAAAAACAAAAGTATTCGATAATGCAATGTGAAACCATAAATTTTCATACCTGCCTGTTCTTTTTATGTATGGCAGAAAGTCATCTCAAATAGTAGTGGCCACAAAGTATTAACATAAATGTTTATCCTTATTAAAAAGCTAATCATAAGCCTAAAGAATGCCATCAAGTAAAATCTATTTAAAGAGCAGCCACTCTATCACCCGAAGCATGTTAATCTTTTCAACAAGGTCAGTTCAATCCTGTTCTTCGAAGGCACAAATGTCTGGTGCAATGCTATAGAAAAACAGCAAAGGTAAAAATGATCCTTTTTTTATTTCATGCTTCTGTAAGAAGATCAAATCAAAGTCATATAACATAAGTGCTAAATAAGTTATCCTTGAGAGGCACTAAAACCAAAATTAGTCTCTAGTACCTCTGTATTTAACTTGCCAGTTTGCCAGCCAGCTTACAGTAGGCCTACTGGCTTCCCTAATATAATGACAAAATTCTACGAAAGAAAAGTGTAATAATTATCTCTACCCATGTTAAATTTTGCAGCATCTTCACTAATTTATGAAAAGAATGCACCATAACTATCCAAGTAATGCATGGTCTCAGGTTTTAAGCGAGGCAGCATCTAAGGAGATCTTTTTTAGCGTACCAGGAGCAAAGGTGTAGGTAGAGCATTGTTTTCCAACTGTTGTTCTGTGGTGACACAGAAAAATTCCAAGGCACGATTCTACCAACCACAAAAGCATTAAATGTATACATGTGCTAAACTTTCCGAAGGGGCGAGACAGGGTTTGCAAAAAAAGCAGCTCGTAAATTGCTGTTCGCAGAGACAGCACTTGCATAGAGTAGAATTTTCAGTCTTTTATGGTGATGAACAACTGAGGATAGTATTTATGGAGTTTTAACACAGGTTTTAATGCATGCCCATTTAAGAGTTGCTTATTCTTTCAATTAAACCAGTCTTCAGCAGTGCATTCAAAGTCAACAATCGTTTCAATCATTTAATTTTTACTTTGACATGTCAATTTGATAATAATGCATTGGCCTTGTTCTCTTATTGCCTTCTTTTCAATTTGTCTTTTAGGAAGGCACTCATATTCAGGTTGTGCTTGCTTAAGTAGTATTTTGTTAATAGTTCAATACTATGTCATTATTATTTTTTTTTAGTCCTTTGTGCTGATTCTACATTAAGTTTGTGATTCAGTATGTATTTACTTTGTGATTTACAGTGGTGTGAAAAACTATTTGCCCCCTTCCTGATTTCTTATTCTTTTGCATGTTTGTCACACAAAATGTTTCTGATCATCAAACACATGTAACCATTAGTCAAATATAACACAAGTAAACACAAAATGCAGTTTTTAAATGATGGTTTTTATTATTTAGGGAGAAAAAAAATCCAAACCTACATGGCCCTGTGTGAAAAAGTAATTGCCCCCCTGTTAAAAAATAACCTAACTGTGGTGTATCACACCTGAGTTCAATTTCCGTAGCCACCCCCCAGGCCTGATTACTGCCACACCTGTTTCAATCAAGAAATCACTTACTGTAAATAGGAGCTGCCTGACACAGAGAAGTAGACCAAAAGCACCTCAAAAGCTAGACATCATGCCAAGATCCAAAGAAATTCAGGAACAAATGAGAACAGAAGTAATTGAGCTCTATCAGTCTGGTAAAGGTTATAAAGCCATTTCTAAAGCTTTGGGACTCCAGCGAACCACAGTGAGAGCCATTATCCACAAATGGCAAAAACATGGAACAGTGGTGAACCTTCCCAGGAGTGGCCGGCCGACCAAAATTACCCCAAGAGCGCAGAGACGACTCATCCGAGAGGTCACAAAAGACCCCAGGACAACGTCTAAAGAACTGCAGGCCTCACTTGCCTCAATTAAGGTCAGTGTTCACGACTCCACCATAAGAAAGAGACTGGGCAAAAACGGCCTGCATGGCAGATTTCCAAGACGCAAACCACTGTTAAGCAAAAAGAACATTAGGGCTCGTCTCAATTTTGCTAAGAAACATCTCAATGATTGCCAAGACTTTTGGGAAAATACCTTGTGGACTGATGAGACAAAAGTTGAACTTTTTGGAAGGCAAATGTCCCGTTACATCTGGCGTAAAAGGAACACAGCATTTCAGAAAAAGAACATCATACCAACAGTAAAATATGGTGGTGGTAGTGTGATGGTCTGGGGTTGTTTTGCTGCTTCAGGACCTGGAAGGCTTGCTGTGATAGATGGAACCATGAATTCTACTGTCTACCAAAAAATCCTGAAGGAGACTGTCCGGCCATCTGTTCGTCAACTCAAGCTGAAGCGATCTTGGGTGCTGCAACAGGACAATGACCCAAAACACACCAGCAAATCTACCTCTGAATGGCTGAAGAAAAACAAAATGAAGACTTTGGAGTGGCCTAGTCAAAGTCCTGACCTGAATCCAATTGAGATGCTATGGCATGACCTTAAAAAGGCGGTTCATGCTAGAAAACCCTCAAATAAAGCTGAATTACAACAATTCTGCAAAGATGAGTGGGCCAAAATTCCTCCAGAGCGCTGTAAAAGACTCATTGCAAGTTATCGCAAACGCTTGATTGCAGTTATTGCTGCTAAGGGTGGCCCAACCAGTTATTAGGTTCAGGGGGCAATTACTTTTTCACACAGGGCCATGTAGGTTTGGATTTTTTTTTCTCCCTAAATAATAAAAACCATCATTTAAAAACTGCATTTTGTGTTTACTTGTGTTATATTTGACTAATGGTTAAATGTGTTTGATGATCAGAAACATTTTGTGTGACAAACATGCAAAAGAATAAGAAATCAGGAAGGGGGCAAATAGTTTTTCACACCACTGTATGTATTAATGTAATAATTATGTTTTAATACTAGATAATGCAATGATAAATTGCAATTAATTACATACATTTATGCGATTAATTAGTTAATTTTTTTCATCAATTCCCAGCCCTAATATATCAGTGCTCTCACAGAGTTCCACCCTTGAGGAACAATTCAGTGGTGCAACGAAGTGGAGGCTCATTCCATTGTTTGATGTCTCAGCACTGTGCACCGTTTAAATGATGTTTTGCATTTTTCTTCTAAGAAGATAGGAACACCTTGTAAACGGTAATAATTCTTCAATTAGTATTATTATTTTTCATGGGTGTACATGTGTTTTCTTTCTTGGGGAGGGCTCTGTGGAATTGTGGTTCTGTGGCTAAAGGTTCTGGGCTGGTAAGTTGAAGGTTTCCAGTTTGAATCCCGGCAGTGACAGGACTGCTACTCCATTAAACCTTTGAGCAAGGCCCTTAGCCAGCAATTGCCGCAGGGGTGCTATACAAATAGATGACCCTGTGCTCTAACCCCAAAACTCTCTGAAGAGTAAGTTGGGGTATGAGACAAATTAAAAAATCCTAATACAGGAAATTGTATATGGATATTAAAGGATTAAAAATCATAAAAAAAATCACTATAAGGCTTGTTTTGAGGTCATACCTGGGCATGTGGCTATTTATGCATGTAAATCAGATTTGCTGTGTTATAGGTACGGACGCAGTACACATAATATTGTCATTATGGTCAGCTAATGTACAACTAAAATGAACTGCAAGTTACTTTTTTTTTAAATGCATGCAGGGTGGAAGACTGGAGTACTAACTGGGTGGTAACATCACACAGACTAAAAGCAGATCTGCAACTATCTTACATTCAGTGTGCAAGAAAGTTCTGCGCATAGCTGCTACAACTCTGTGATGTCAAACTGGCTTTGCAAAGGAGAAAAAAAATGTTTACCTAAACAAGCTGCGCGGAACATTTCAATGAAAGGTTTCGGCAAACAAAGCCACCGGAAAATGCAGCACATTCACTACAAAAGACACTTTAGCGAATTTTGTCATTAAAAATTATTTATCATACATAATTCATTACATAATACACAAAGGTAAAAAATGCTTATTGGTTTTACTGTTAATGGCATATGTTTATGTGGAAAAATTATATATCTAGAAAAATAAAGTAGTTCTAGGATTTATATCATTGTCATAAACACTGGTTCCACTGCTGTACAAATAATATGAATAATACTTGCCACACAGTATTTTTTTTCCGCATGTGCGAATATGTATTTCTTAATCTCACTAGAAATGATAACATAGGACAGATGCAGTAGCACAGTGTTTAAAAATGTTTTATATGTATCTGCCACATCTGAACTGAAATAACTAAAGCAATCACTAATTATGTACAGCAAATGTTGATATCTTGTTTTCATTTCATTTCTAATTCCAAAGCACTGTTCAGTTTTAAATCTGCTGATTTCTATCCAAACAACAATTTTTTTTCAACTTAAGGGGTAAGCTCAGAGGTATGCAAGGGGATAAGCCTATGGTGTACTGGATAATGGACTATTTGTTAGGCAGACCGTGGTTCATGAGGCCCAAGGACTGTGCTTCTGTTGTGGATGTTAGCAACACTAGACCAACTAAAAGGGATGGTCCGGTCTTCTTTTCTCTTAAGTCTGTACTATAAATAATAACACCAAGTCATGTCACTCCATCCAATATAGTCTGAACTAATCTGGTGCACTGACTAGCAGAATGGGTCACAACATAGAAAGACAGGTGGAGAATTATGTTTCTTGACGTAAAGAGAATTGTTTGCAATAACAACAAAACCAAGGAACTGGTTACTGACTTTGCCACACTAAATAGTCTCAATATACTATTCAGGGAGTATATGTGGTACACTGCTACAAGTACAAGTGCTGTGGTGCAAGGCAGACTGAGCTGATTAAGAAAGGTGGTCTAAATTAAGGAAGACACTCTTGATGTGCTGGAAGTTAGTACTGGAGGAGAGAATGAAAACAAAACTGCTGGCCATTATTAATAATGTTGCATATCCTCTCTATGACACACTACAATTGAGTACTTTTACACGATAAATTATCCAACGTAAGTGTGAAAAGATGCACTACTGGGGCTCTTTCAATCACTGTGATTGCTCTTTTACCCTTTAAAAGAAAGGTAAGAAATTTTCTTCTTGTTGTGATTCTTGTGTGCATTTGGGCAGGATTGTTACTGTTATTGTTGTTTGTTATAATATTTCATAAACTTCTGTAAAAAGGTAAATTTCTCCCTTGGGAGAAATAAAGTACTACGTACCTATTCAATGTTTACCAAATAATCCAGTATTTTAACAAATGAAATTTATTACCTACTGGCCTTGCACCAAGTTAAAAATCGTACAGCATGATCATGTGCTAAGAAGCTGTGATATGGAAAGAAGGTAATTGATCCACCACTTGTCCTTATCTTCAGCAATGCAGACTTTGTGGTCAAGCTCCATAATGCAACTGTACCTTAAAACAGAAAACAAAAGGATAAATTAACTTAAAAACATATTAATCTTAAACTACTCTTTCTTTAACAAAGCATCTTCTTTAAAATTCAAAGCTTTGGACATACACTCCTATATTAAGCATAAAAATAATCATTTTCTGAAAGAAACAGCAAACCATCTCCATTTCAGTAGTAGTATTCAAGACATTTAAAGTTTGTGGATGAAGTGCTGCAAAGGTGCATGAACAACAAACATGTACAGTACCTTACAGTTGTATGAATTTACAATAAGCTTTTTTCAGCATTGGTCAAAGTTGTGCAAAGAATGATTAAAATATCTAAAATGTGCACTGCTGCTGGTTCATTGTTGATTTTTTAAATATCATAAAACTTGAAAAACACTCAATTGTATATATGAAATTAAATTATCATTCAGCGATAAAGCTGCTTTAACAGCATATTAATTTTAAATTCAGGTTGTTGTGATCATGATAGTTTAAATGCAGTTAACTGCTTTTTAATGAACTGCTGAATGGCACCTGTCAAAGTTAACTATAACTTTAAACTTCAACTGTTAGTTACCCCACAAAACCTCCATGTGTGAGACACCAAGGTGCTGATAATGTTATGTTATTATGCAAAAGCAGAGATCTATTAAGGTGTAACAGATCTCACCTTAATAGGAGTCTTTAAAATACAATGTAATGGGGGCACCTGAGCAAGAAAGACAGAGTAGTGGTCTAAAAGGAAACTCAGTATGTTCCCCAAGAAAGCTGGATGTCACATAATCCAACAGATCCCATGGTGCCTTACCACTCACTATAGGTGGATGAGGCCACCAAGAGATGGCGAGAAGTTATAACGCCATATGCCCAATACGTAGCTAAACAGTTTATTTAGTTAGAAAAATAGGCACCAGACTACCTACTTAAAACTGGAGTAATTGAGGGCAGGCAGTAAGAGTACTCCTACTCCACAATCTGCCAGGGGATAGTATGGAATGGGCAGACGACACACTGCGTTTAAGACACAGCTACTGATGCCTCAAGCCATCAGGGACTGTTAGAGGCAATTTAAGTCTGAGATGTGCATTAAACTTTACTCAAATCAGAGAAACTACTGAGTCTAAGGCAAGGAAGAGTTTTTAGTGAGAAGAGTCACAAGTACAAAATGATATACCCCCCTCCTGCCAGCTAAGTGTCTAAACACTGCTATAGAAACACATGGGAGGACGTAGGGTTTAACAGTTTTGGTACTTTGCATTTCCCTTTGCTACTCTAACAATATTTCAGGTAATCTCCCCTATTATAGTGCATTATGTATGCACTATACACCATTTATATTGCCTGCTAATGCTTTTAAGTATAAGTTTACTTAAAATACCCTTAACTTTTTAGAAGAGCATCACAGGTTTCAGGTCATTTGTTTCAATTTCTGTCCATTCACCATTTATCTGCAGTTTGCCCAATTTACTTCTATTTACATAGTTTTACATTTTTTTCTGTGTACGCTACCTGCCTTAAAACCACAAAGATGTACATGTTAGGCTGATTAAGTAAGCAACTCTGTGTGAGAGTGTTCCCTGCAATTCACTGTTGTGTCATCAAAGACTGGTTTCTTCTCTTGCACAGTAGGGCTGAAGGGCAGGCTTTGGCTTCCCATGACCCAAAAAACAGAGATGAAAGAATGAAAATTTTATCTGGAAATGTAAATTACAAAAAATAGCCTTAATTCTTATATAATTAAAATTGAACTACACTTGAATTGTTGAAAAACAAAAAGCAAGACATTGCAGTAAGTGCTATAAATGTTCTTAAGGGTAACCAAACAATAAAGACAGAAGTATACAAGAACAATGGCATCCATTAAAACAACAAGGGTAATAAAAGGCATGAGCATTTTGTAGTCATTAAAGTGTGATATATTCCAAAATACAAGGGCAGATTAAAAAGACACGAAGCATATTATACAAAAATAGGCACATTTTGAACAGTTATCTGAAGTGTACTGCATGCATGAAGGCACCCATTTCTCAGATTATGATTTTACATTTACGCAATGTAAAGGAAACAGAAAAATCACGCACCATCAAAAAAGCCAGCACCCACAAATTGATGGTCTTTTATTGGCACCCAGTCTATACATAGACACTGTCCACATGGAGAATTATTGTTTGCCTGAAATGAGCCAACTTCCAAAAGGACTGTGCACTGAACCTATAGGGAGAAGAAAGATTTAAACATTTGATGACTACTGTTAAAGCACCATAATCATCTAGCTGCTGACCTCTTATTTAGATTGATATTTCACTGTCACATGATACATTGCATTAAACGACCTAGATTTTTGTTAGCCTATAAATTTCAAAACACAAACAATATAATGCACTGCAATAACCTTTAAAATAACATTAAAAAGTGTTACAACTGTGTTATTTTAAACCTCTTGTGTGATTGTGGTGCAGTGATTTCTGCTGCCGCCTCACAGCTCTAACCATTTCTGTCTTTCAAGAGAAAAGGACATATTTTACTATGTTAGTATTTACTTACAGGTTGCAGTCAAACTCAATTTACTGTTCAATCTACAATAAAATATATTTAAACATATGGCTGGATATGGTAGCCAATTATTTACTTAGCAAGATATCTGGTACTTCTGGAAAATTCCTAGACATTTAAAGCCAGGCTATAATTACTAGTGTGTCCTCTATGTGCCCTGGGATTTTCTGCAATTGGATTGTGCCTGGTATATTCTCTGTGTGAAAAGCTTGGTGGGATTTTCACACTACATTTCCAGACAAAACTTTCACTTCATGATCCAGACGTTATTCTCACTCAGTGGTATCACATACTGTGGAGCTCTTCAATCTAATGTGTTATATATTCAACACGACTGTACATTATTATACATATAACAGGACCAATTACCCACCTTGCATATCATTTGATCTTCATTTCCAGATCCTAAAAGAGAAATACAAAGTTTACTTTATTCTTACATTTTAAACACTTTCTCAAAAGGCAATTTTCATCCAACCATCCATCCATTATCCCTCCCGCTATATCCTAACTACACAGTCACGAGGGTCTGCTACAGCCAATCCCAGCCAACACAGGGCACAAGGCAGGAAACAAACTCCGGGCAGGGCGCCATCCCACCACAGAAGGCAACTTTCAAAGTAAGTTTAACATAAACCCAATTACTGTGTGGAGTCTTAATATGTTTTTCTGTGTCTGCATGGATACTTCTCCAGCTATTCTGGTTTTTCTCCCTTACAGGAAAAGAGTGCCTTTTTGGCGAGTTTTCAACAATAAACTGATCAAGTATGACTAGGCATGGGGTCACGAATGAATAAGGAGAAGAGCAGTTTTTCAATTCAATAGTGCAATCCTGCCTCATATGTTTTTTTACTCATGCACTACTCTGATTTTCCAGAAGTATTTATTTTAAAATATTTTAGTATTACTGCAATATTACTGTTGTTCACCTGTTCTGTCACCTATTCTATGTTTTGTTATCCTACTTCTCCATGAAACCATCAGATTAAAAAAGTTTTGCTGTCATTACAGCATATCATGTGGTGTTAAGTAACATTTAAAAAATATATATATTTTTTGGGTGGGGTACTCCTTTAAACTCAAATGATCCACAAATGCTACTCAGGGGAGATCTTCATGGTGAAGAATGTCAAAGTTTTTTCACAGCCCTGTTCGGGACCAATCAGTAACTATAGGAAATGTCTGATACAACAGATGGTTTAACCACCACTATGTCTAACTAATGGAACATTTGACATTGTGCAACTTTAAAAAAAAAAAATATATAATACTTTTTAAAAACCACACTTATATTAAGTTAAAAAATGTAATAAAAAGTAAAAAATAAGTCTCACATACATCACTTGTAAAATAAAAGGTGGGCGCTTTTCATCAATCAACCTTTAAAAAACACTTCTTGAAATCTTAGCAAAACCGCCCACCTTTTATTTTATGAGTGATGTATGAGTGACTTATTTTTAGTACACTTTTTAACTTAATATAAGCATGGTTTTTAAAAAGTATTTATATATATACACATTTATATTTCTATCTGTTACTATCGCCATCTATTGGTGAAATCTTGAACTATTCTTCATATGAAAATTTCACTTCTTAATTAACATGGATTAATTGATCAATTAGTGAAACTGATTATTGATTCATGTATTGTCATCGGAAGTGAGTAAGTGTGCAGAATTTCAAGTCATTTGGACAATAGGAAGTGGGTTAAATATTGATTACAAGATTTGTAGCAGACAAACAGGTGAAGTTAAAATAAGCGTGGTAAATAAAGATGAATGAATCATGAAGTGTGTACTTTTTGTTCACTTAACAATTGTTCACTAATACTGAAGATCAGAAAAAATGTGGGAGGTGCAGTGGCAGTGCTGCTGCCTTACAGTAAGGAGATTGGGTTAGCATCCCGTGTCCTCCCTATGTGGAGTTTGCATGTTTTCCCCATGTCTGCGTCAGTTTCCTCCCACAGTCCAAAGACATGCAGATTACGTGGATTGTTGAGGCTAAATGGGATCTAGACAGTGTTGGGGTGTGTGTGAATGTGTGCGTTTGATAGCAATCGACTGGTGCTCTGTCCAGGGTTTGCTTCTGCTACCTAAGATAGACTCCAGTACCCCGTGGCCATGTTCCAGACTAAGCAGGTTAGAAAATGCATGTCTGACTGACTGACTGAAAAAAATGCTAAAAAGCAGTTAATCAAGGCAATTTACTGCCACAGTAAATTAATTGCAAAATAATTTAAAACATCCTTTTTATTTTACTGAGGAAGTTGGGTTACTGTGGTTCCTTCCTTTCTCTGCTAATTTTGTCTAATATCTTCTATACTAGTTCATTTTCACCTGTGACCTGGTCGATAACAGAATTACAGAGCATGCTTATTTCCTCACACACACAAAATGTAGTCTCAAATGTAAACCTATCAGAAGGCTGACTAAGCCTTTCAGATTGACAGCCTCTAGAAAGCAGGTTGTCAGGTACTAGGATGAAATTCATAGCTTCAGACACTAACAACTGCGTAGCGATGCATCTTTTTTGTCATTTCAATTATAGATCCTTGTCTGATGAAAACGAGTTAGTAAATTATCACAGCTAGGAAAAAAAGAGAAAGGCTTCTTACTCAGACAATAGCAGTGTTTGTAATTATCTGACTGAGCCCAACTGGATATCACTTTGTAGCCTGGTAATGATGCTCTTTCATAATTTAACTCGTGGCCATCCATAAACTGAATTTCAGAATCAGTAAGTATTTATGTTTAATATTTGTCTTATGAAAACAGTCCAGAAAATTAGTGCAATAAGATATCATATTCTGTTTATATTTGTGCTAATTAGAAACCACAACATGTCTTAAAATTGTAGCGTGTACTGTTCTTTAAAGAAACAAGAACAATCCTAAAAAATTAAACTCGTCATTAAATAACCTTGTAGTAGAGTTTACCATAAATATTACTAATTGAATACTGCGGATCAGATTTACTACAAAAAGCTGATCGCATACTACAGTCACTTTGTTGGTCCATGAATAATGACACACTTGGAGTGGGGGGTGTGTCTGCCAAAAGGATTGTAAAGATTTCTAGTATTAATTAACCTCTGTAAAGTTTCTCTTATCTCACAAAGCCACAGCATGACTTTCCAATAACACTGCCATAATGCTAAAAAAGGATAAAGCGCTTGAATACAGTTTCAATGAAAGACCTTAGTGAAAAGTCAAGTAAAATGACACCTTTTATTGGCTAACTAAAAAGATTACAACATGCAAGCTTTCGAGGCAACTCAGGCCCCTTCTTCAGGCAAGATGTAATGAAAGACCTTTAATAGCAATCAATTTTAAAAAAGAACTCTGTTCTGTTTTATAATGAGAAGTGCAGTAAAAAATAAGAGATGCATCAAATATTTTCTGACCACTTATTTGTTATAATCCAGAATAAAAAAGAAGTTACATATTTCTTTTTTTTATTTTAATGAAGCAGCCAGAAATAATTTCCATTATTTTGGCAAGAGTTCATTTTTCAAAAGAAATTTCAATAATACAAATTAAGTTATACTAGAATGACATCTTCTATACATTTTACAGTACTTGAGGAAAGGTCCAACAATGGCAACAGTCACAAAATCTAGCAATCTATACATCTGATCTCATGAGGTGCAGAGTCTAGTAAATGTGTGCAGGATTAAACTCTTAAGACTTCTAAATAACATAACATTCTGAAACCTGCTTTAATCAAATTAATTTTTTTCTGGAGACTATCCTAAACTGAAACCAAACCTAGGCAGAACATAAGATGGTAAACATAAACACACATTTCCTAATACATTGCATTCATGAGATTGCAGATATAACCACTTTTTTATTTCCTTTTGTTACAGTAAAGGTAGTATCATATTCATGATCAAATCTGGTTTGTTTTAAAATGTAACTGGGCTCCCTTTGCTACTTTTGGGATGCTTTGTATTTGTCCTGGGGTTTTCGCCACCATAGAACTGAGAATTGTAGAACTGAGGTGTCACCTGTTGTATAGCTGCACTCGGGTCCCAATTCGGGTGGTTTGTCGTGTGGTGGGTTCAGCAATGCGCTGTACTCAGTGCATGCTCCCAACCTCCTCCTCCTTTACAATGATATTTGGTTTTGTAGACATGCTACTACTTTTGTATGTTGTGCGTTCTCTAGTTGCCTCCAAATTGCTATGGGAGGACAAATGAAGTGTGTGGACATGATGTCATATAAAAGTCAGCATCTTAAACTTTGTGGCTGTCCAAGATTGTGTAATCCTGGACTATCCAGCTTAATTTCATCATTACTACTTCTTTCTGGCTCTAGACTTTCATCTTGAATTCTGACTACAATTTAGTCTAGTGTGTTTGCTTCAACATTCTGATCAGCTGCTTTTGCAATTATGGACTCTGGTCAGTTTAAAGACTATATTTAATCTCCTGATTCTTTATTTCTATATACTGCCACAATCTCATTCCATGACTAAATAACATGGAAGTTTCCTGTCATGTTTTCACTAGGTTCTCAACCCTGGTTTAAGTGTAGTTTAGTTTTTTCTGGTCTTTTTGTTATTCGATAAATACTATTTTGCACCACTGGTTAGGTTTTTGCCCTTTTGTGTATTAGTCTATTATTTATATTATGCCATGCCTATTGTTTTATATATTAAATATTCAGTGTGTATGCATTATGTTTAGTTTTGTACTTGTGCATTTAGTTATGTGCCCTGGCGCATTTAAACAGAGTTTCAATATATTTCCAGGCAGAGGGTCAGGGCTTCCAGATTTTCTTTGTGTTTAGTATTATAGTCTGCAATTATGCTGTATCTGGTTTTCTTGATCTTTTGTTATAGTCTTATGGTTTACAAATTTGGGATATGGACTTGTTTTGTTTGTTCGGGGTTACCTTTAAAACACAACCTTTTGGGCATTTACTTTATTTTTTGAAAATATTTTTCTTTGTAATAGACTTTCAAACTTTTGAAGGTTTACTTGATTATTTTTTGAAGCTGAAGTTTTTAATAGTTTCCTCTCCTCCTCTTGAATATTTCTTTAGGATTGTTAAGAATTCTTTTGAGTCTGGACTCTCCTTTACTCATATCTTTTGGTTTAAGGAAAAGGCCAGTTGTGGAAGTCAAGTCTCTGAATTGCCGGGGCTAAATTTTTGAGGCAATGCTTCATTTAAGCATTTTGAGTTGGAAGATCATAAGTAGGAAACTATAAGGCTCTGTTTTAAAGGGCTTGGCCTTGTTTGTGTATTTTGTTACATTTTGAAAAAGAATCTTATAATAAGCACATTTGCCTAGGGTCTGTGTGGGTTTTTCTTCAGTTTTCGGCTAACATGACAAAGGTGTATGTGCTAGTTTCTTTTGCATTGAGGTGCACACTTGCTACCTCTTATCTCTGTGAAAAATGTTATGCCAAACTTTTGTTTACTTCTCATTTTCTCATTGTCTAGAGCAAATGGACAAACTTCTTTGTCATTTAGCAGCATCTGAAATACATACACAGTGCTAGAAGGGAATGTGGACAAAGCTAATTTTTTTTTTTTTACAGATTTGTCCTCCCACTGCAACCTTCTTCTAATGACCAGTCTCCCAACACCATCAACTCCTACTATATCAAATGGAATGGCCAGTGACAAGTCCACCTGTGACCATCAGTATGGGTTTCCACAACTTAAGACACACTGGAAAAGCTGCGGCACCAGGTGGAATCAATCCTTGAAAGCTTAAAGCCTGTGCTGACCAACTTTGTGGAATCCTCTGTCACCTGTTCAGTCTGTCCCTAAGGGTCCAGAAATTGCCACTTGGAAAACATCCTGCATTATTCCTGTTACAAAGGCAGGTACCTCTTTGCATAATGACTACCAACCAGTGGCACTGACGTCTCACATCACGAAGACAAACATGCGGATGAGAAACTGAATCTCCATACCAGATTGGTTGAGGCCCAGATTACCAATGACTGCCACCGATGCTACTGTCCAGCAGGGTATCGGCAGAAACTATGTTACTGCTGGGCAAAGAAGGTGAAGAAGAATAAAACGGGGAAAGCGTGTTTAAAGATAATGGGAGAAGGAGTAAGGGAAAGGATGCGGTATAAGAAGGAAATTGCTGACAAGCAGGAAGAGCGTAGATAGTAAATCACAAACTAGCAGGCTGCAGAAGCTATGAAGAGGATGAAAAGTGGAAAACCAGTTAGCCTGGACAATATACCCGTGGAGACATGGAGAAATTTAGGTGAGGTGAGATGGCAATAAAGTTTCTAACTAGATTGTTTAACAAAATCTTGAAAAGCAAGAAGATGTCTGAGGAGTGGAGAAGATATATTAGTACCAATTTCAAGAATAAGGGAGCTGTGCAGAGCTGCAGTAATTACAGGGGTATAAAGTTGGTCAATCACACCATAAAGATATGGGAAACAGTAATGGCTGGAGGGAGGAAAGGCAGTGATGTGTGAGCAGCAATAGGATTTCATGCCAGGAGAGTGTACTATAGATGTATGTTTATTAAGAGTGTTAATGTAGAAGTACAGAGGAAGTCGGAAGGAATTGCATTGTGTTTATGGGCTTAGAGTGTTGATGTAGAAATACAGAGAAGTCACAAGGAACTGCATTTTGTTTGTGGGCTTAGAGAAACTGTATGACAGAGTGCCAAGACAGGAGTTATGATATTGTTATGAGGAAGGAGCAGTAACATATATGAGGGTGGTACAGGATATGTATAAGGACAGCGTGACTGTGGTAAGGTGTGTGGTTGGAATGACAGCCTTGTTCAAGTTGAGAGTGGGATCACATTAAAGATCGGCTCTGAGCACTTTCCTGTTTGCAATGGTAATGGACAGGTTGACATAAGGTCAGACAAGAGGCTCTGTGGACGATGATATTTGCAGATGACATTGTAATTTGTAGTGAGAGTAAACAACAGATTGAGGCAAACATGGAGAGGTAGGGAATGAGAGTCAGTAGCAGTAAGATGAAGTACAGTACATGTGTAAAAAATGAGAGGGAAAGTGTTGGAAGGGTGTGAATGCAAGGAGCAGAGGTGGTGAAGGTTTCAAATCTTAAATACTTGGGTTCAAGAGTCCAAGGCAACAGGTGAAGAAGAGAGTGCAGGCAGGGTGGACAGGGAGGAGAAGGAGGAGAAGAGTGACAGGAGTGATTTGTGAAGAGTAACAGCCAAGAGTGAAAGGGAATGTCTACGAAACAGTACTGAGACCAGCTAGGTTGTATGGTTTGAAGGCTGTGGCATGGTGGCACTGACAAAAAGACAGGAGAGACAGCTGGAAGTGGCAGAGCTGAAGATACTCCAAGTGAAAATCATAGACAGGCAGACAGGATTATAAATCAGTCTATAAAGGATATGATGACCAAGTGAGAGAGGCTAGACTGAGATGGTTTGGGCACATGTACAGGAGAGATGAGGGGTACACCATGAAAAGAGGAAGGCCAAATAGGATATTTATGGATGTGGTGAGGGAGGACATGAAGGCAGTTGGTGTGGCAGAAAATTATGTAAAAGACAGGAATACTGATGAACTGCTGTGGCAATCCCTACATTAGAGCAGCCGAAAGAAGAAGATAATGAAGACAAATAAGAGGCTGGCCCTGGACTATATAAGTGTTTTTGTTGTAGACCACCTGTACCTACTGCAGTTAGACTACTGTATCTGACAAAGACTGTAGTGGAAGATGCAATTATCCATCTGCTCCAGAAGGCTTATTCTCACCTGGTCAAAGCTTTCAGCACTGTGTATATCATGTTTTTTATTTCTCCTGTGCCTTCAATACCATACAGTCATCTCTGTTAAGGGGTAAGATCAGAGATATGCCTATGGATGAGCCTATAACATCTAAGATAATGGACTATCTGTTGGGCAGACCACAGTTTGTGAGACTCAAGGACTGTGTTTCTTATATGGATATGAGGAACACTGCAGCATGGCATGGCACAGTCTTGCCTCCTTCTTTTCTTCACTCTGTACACTTCATACTATGAATAGAATACCAGATCATGTTACTTTCAGAAGTTGTCTGATGACTGTGAATTTATGAGATGTATTTTAAGGGGGATGAGATACTGGAGTCGGGTGAAGAACTTTGTTTCTTGGTACAGAAAGATTAGTCTGCATCAGATAGCTTCTATGTTCGATCACTGACTCCCCCTCCATCTGTAAAATTCTCTACTAACTAACGATTTATTTAAAGCAGCAGACTCTGGGTGAATCAGTATGAAATTCTATAAGATCTTAAAGCAGCGTTTGATATTTCAAGCATGATATTCTGTTGTCCAGAATGGAGAGCACCATGGGTATCTCTTGCACTGTCCTTCAGTGGTTAAAGTCCTGTTTGACTGACAGGCAAGAGGTTGTTAGCCTTGTCAACAGCAGGTCCATTTCAGCACCAATCACACAAGGAGTTACTCAAAGCACTCTCCTTGGCCCACTGCTGTATCTATATGCTTCCCCTTCACCAAATTATTTGTAGCTTTGGACTGGGTTATTATTTTTATCTGGATAATATTTATATATTTTAATGTTAAAAGTAGACATGCACTAGAGTTACCTCACCTCACAACTTTCCACAGTGAAATTAAAAGCTGGATTATGCATCAACTCTTTAACATAAACTAATAAAACATAAGTCATGCTAATTGGAACTAAACCAATCATTCTTGGCAATGATATCATTGTGATTCTATGTTCTATAAGGAATTTTGGTGCCAGTTTTTATTCATCTGTTTCTTATTCAATGCACATAAGTTACATTAAGAAACATTCTTACTTCCACCTCTACAATGTACCCCCCACTTTTGCTCCTCCTAATCCTCCTTTTCTGACATGAGGAAACTTGTCCATGTTATTATTGCATCCTGCATTGACTATTGTAACTCCCTACTGGCAGGTGTCCTTTGTAATCGTTCCCCTTAATTCAAAACTTGTGCTCTATAGGTGACAGAGCCTTCAACTCTGCTGTGCCAAGGCTTTGGAATGGCCGTCTTAAATTAATTAGATAATCTGATTAAACATGTTCTTTAAAAAGCAATTTAAAAAACATTCAACTTAACCTGACACTCTGACCTCAGTTTATCTTCTCTGTCCAGGTTCCCAGGAGAATATGCTTTTTTTTTAGTATACTGTATTAAACCCCGAGGGGAAATTCTCTTTTTCACAAACCCCAACCTACTCAGAGTTTTACGGGCAGAGCGCAGGGTCAACTATTTTACATTTATTTCATATTTGCTTATGAGTTTATTGTAGTTTATTGTATTTTTCTGTTCTACTTCTAATAAGGTTTATTGTGCCTTATTGTACTTCAGAACTCGGTGTTTACTGTATTTACCTTTTATTTAATGTTTAATTACCGTAGATCCCGGAATACAAGCCGAGAATTTCTAGATTTTTGGCTTGGAGTTTGGGGTTCGGTTTATACAACGTGTATCATTTCAGATTCAAGATTTCCAGCGCAATGCCGGTTTTGCCGATGAATACGGAAGTAAATAATGACGAAACCACAGAGCCATCTTTCAGATGAAGAAGTAACTTTGCATGCCGGTACTTTAAATTAAATAAAGAATTTATTCGAAAAAGTGTTTTAGTTGTTGATTTTATTAATAAAATTTATAATAAATTATCGGGAAGTTTAAAATAAAATTTTTTATTTTGATTTACAATCCACATCTTGCGTTACGAAACGGATGCGGTCACGTGTATCCGCTTGCGCGATTGTAAACAAACAACCGAGAGCGTTAGTAAGCGTAAGTCGGAGCCCAGATACATGTGTTTGTGGATGTAATTTCGAAACGAAGATGGACATTGTGTGGAAATATCTCCTCCTCCTCCCTTCCTGCAGCCCAAAGATGTCAAATTAAATGGTGAGTACAGTATGAAATTGTTTCTAGAATAGAATGCCTTTTACTGTTACTATACGCATCTACAATGAGATTAAAAGCAGCTCCTTCAGTGCAGAAAAAAGTTCTGTATAGGGCTTGTATGGTTTGCTTTTTAGCCTTAGCATAACGCCGTATCTGCGGCGCGCTTCTGCTTTCTTTCCCTCCTCCGTCTGTGTCGTCTCCTAGACCCGACAACAAACCACAGAGAGCCTGCTGGTCTCGCTATGTTGTCTGGGATGTTGTGCGTGTGATGAAAAACACTCAAAACAGATGTCTGGCTCTGGACACCGATGTCTATAAGGTTCTGAATGGTGTAGCGGATGTTCGCCGAACCGATCGTGCACAAACAAGGACAAAAAAAAAAGTACAAAAACAAGAAAAAAGTGCACTGAAAAGGAGAGCCCTGAGCCGCTGCGCGCCACCATGCTCCTAGCCTAATCGAAGTAGGCTAGGCACTTTTTATAACTTTTTGGTTAGTACATTAGAAAAAATATTGGTGTTTTTTATTATGAAAAGGTTAAGTAAGTGTTGTAGTGGGAGGTTTGGAACGCATTATGGGTTAGCCTTTGTGAAGGAATTAAGTTCGTAAGTCAAGGGGTCCACTGTATTGCGTATTTAAGTTAATCAAATTTATAACAAGTCTCCGGAAATCCACCCGCTGATGTACCGTATTTGCGTATATAGTTTCAACACAAAGGTTCCAATTTACCAAACTTCTCCGCAATCACTTCCTAGTTTCCATCAAAAATGCCGGCAGTCTCAAATTCTCGCCGATAAACATTATAAAAATACCCGAAGAGACACTTTTAAGGAAATTTAGAAAATTTTGCTTGGAGAAGGGGGTCGGCTTAAATACCGGTCATCGGCAAATACATGTAATTTAGTCGGTAGAGAAGGGGATCGGCTAATATACCGGGTCGGCTTGTATTCCGGGATCTACGGTATATCTTTCTTTACTATTGTTTACTTTTAATTTTCTGAGAATGGCTTTGTGCATGGGAGGTACAATATAAATAAAATGTATTATTATCACTATTACTATTATTAATGTATCATAACTTTAAGCTGAACCTGCACCAGTAAGCAACGGGATTGGCCACACTCTGAAATCGATTAAACATTGATAATGGCTGGAACTTGCATAGAAGTCTTCACTGGAAGTCCACTTAACTTGCCAATATTATGCTAGTGGTTCAATTTAGCAACTAAAGTTTATTGCATAAAATCAAACAAAGCACCTTATACTTTTATAAATTAATATATTAGGAAAATATTCAGTGTATAAAATGCACATGTACAGTATCTCTCTTACAAAGCAACATCCAAACTGCATTTTTCAACCTGAAAGTCTATGAGTAACACATCTACCCATCATGATCAATCAAATGTGGGATTTTCTACATTATTACAAAACTGGCAAATATAACAAAGTCATGTATAGGTAATAACTGGGACAAGGACAGTAAAACACCACTCAAAATAAATTTTTCATCAAACTATTATTTCAATTGGTATTGTTTATTCTATATCCTAGCTTTCTGGGGGGAATATCTTTACTGAATTACATGTGCTGCCTATACAGAACAATTCATCATGTTAGGATAAATGGCGGAAAGACAAAATTTTTCTTCTTTTCTTTCTAGTAATTAATTTTAATCCTTTCCTGGTCACGCATACATGAAAAATAATGTCTGTTTGGGATCACTGGGTACAGAGTGTAGAGTACATTAATCACTGTAACAATGTGAGGACTATACCACATAAGAAATATGAGAACAGGACAATCTTCACTTGTTAAAAGATAATATCAACTTAGAAGAAGATTTTTAAATGTTCCTTTAACTTTAGACACTTTGGCCAAGACAAGAAAGCATGTTTAATATATCAGCTTACAATTAAAACAGCAACAATATATTATACAAGTATTTTCACAGGCATTGATTTTATTTTTTTAGAAAAATGACACAAAGGTAAAATGCTGCCATTTAGAAAAAATAATATATATGTAAGTAGCATCCAAATCACAGGAGTCAATGTTAGTAAATATTCACTACCTATAGCAACTTTCTTTTTCAATAAATTCACATGCATTACATACAGTATTTTTTTTTAAAACATACTTTATATTTTTTTCATGATATCTTTGCTTTAATAGCAGATTATAATCTTCTGTTGTATGCCTTTATTATACACTGCTCAGAAAAATTAAAGGAACACTTTTTAATCAGAGTATAGCATTAGGTCAATGAAACGTCTGGGATATTGATCTGATCAGTTAAGTAGCAGAGGGGGTTGTTAATCAGTTTCAGCTGCTTTGGTGTCAATGAAATTAACAACAGGTGCACTAGAGGGGCAACAATGAGACAACCCCCAAAACAGGAATGATTTAACAAGTGAAGTCCACTGACATTTTTTACTCCTCATCTTTTCTGACTGTTTTTTCACTAGTTTTGCATTTGGCTAGGGTTAATGTCACTACTGGTAGCATGAGGTGATACCTGGACTCTACAGAGGTGGCACAGGTAGTCCAACTTTTCCAGGATGACACATCAATATGAACCATTGCCAGAAGGTTTGCTGTATCTCCCAGCACAGTCTCAAGGGCCTGGAGGAGATTCCAGGAGATAAGCATTTACTCTAGGAGAGCTGGACAGGGCCATAGTAGATCCTTATCCCATCAGCAGAACTAGTATCTGCTCCTTTGGGTAAGGAAGAACAGGATGAGCACTGCCAGAGCCCTACAAAATGACCACCAGCAGGCCAATGGTGTGAATGCCTCTAACCAAACAATGAGAAACAGACTTCTTGAAGGCAGCCTGAGGGCCCGACGTCCTCTAGTGGGCCCTGTGCTAACTGCCTGGCACCATGGAGCTTGATTGGCATTTGTCACAGAATACCAGAATTGGCAGGTCCACCAGTGGCGCCCTGTGCTTTTCACAAATGAGAGAAGGTTCACCCTGAGCACGAGACAGATATGAAAGGGTCTGGAGAAGCCATGGAGTTCCTGGCAGATCCTGAAGGAAGAAGGAATTGGTACCATTGACTGGACCCCACGCTCGCCTGACCTAATCCAATAGAACACCTCCGGGACATTATGTTTTGGTCTATCAGACGCCGCCAGGTTGCACCTCAGTCCTGGAGCTCAGTAATACCCTGGTCCAAATCTGGAAGGAGATCCTCCAGGTCACCATCAGTCGTTTCATTACAAGCATGCCTCAATGTTGTCAGGCATGCATACAAGTATGTGGGGGCCATACAAACTACGGAGTACAATTTTGAGTTGCTGCAATGATCATTTTTTCACTTTGATTTTCGGGGTGTCTTTGAATTCAGCCCTCTTTAGGTTTATAATTTTTATTTCCATCAAACAATGTGGCATCCTTTCGTTCCTAACACATTACCAGTCCATATCAGTATAGATATCCAGCATGATTTTTTTTTCCCCGTTGAGATCTGATGTGCTTTCAAAGTGTTCCTTTAATTTTTTTTTAAATTATAAATCTCATAGAAACTTTGCATGGGATAAACCAATGTGGCTTCAATTATACAAGTTCTTAGAATTATATTGGAATATGAAATGTCCACCAGAGGATTAATTTGACAACTCAGAATTGCTTTGAATATACTTGCATTTACTTTGCCCTTTAAGAGAGTCATGCATTGCTGTCATGCTCCAATTGGAAAAAAACAAAAAAAAAATGTAACAAGAAGTTCCCTTGGTAAAAGTGTCAGCCAAAGAATTAATAATAATACACACCACCTTTCCTATAAAAGTGAAATTTATGGTATAATAAGGGTTTGATCCACACCAACTCAACTTCAGTATCACTTTGAAGTTCTCTGGCAGACTGTTTTTGACAAAGAATCCTGTTCCTAACTTGATTGACCTACAAAATTAAATTATTAGGAGTTTGTCAGTTTTTCATTTCATCTTTAATCAATGCTCAGATATCATAATAAATGTGTTTTTTGTTTTCAAGTTGTTACTGTCTCTCTCTGATGCCAACATAACCATTTCTACTGATTGCCATAAAACATCAATAAGATGAGGAGTCACTGAAACTTCATCCAAATGTGCCTCAAAAGTCACTGTGATCTCTTTTTCAAGCCAAGGAAACAAAATAATTGTGTATCTGTCTCTTCCAAGCAATTTTATACATTACATCAAGTATAATAGGAGAGCCCTGCTTTCAAAATAATTTGTATCCCTCATTTACTCATTTTCTAAATAGTTTATCTAGTGTTTTGTTTTGCCATCTATGTACCTTCAGACCTCTACTGCACAAGATAATGATTTACTGAAAAACAAAAGCAGACTTCACTTTTGCTTTAGGTTGCACATCCAAATACAGTAAATAAATGTATAAGAAGCTTTCTGCAGGATGTTCAAACAGCCACCATAGGCCCTACACAGCCGCAAACTGAAACAACCAACTCACTAAATTTATGGTTGAACAAGAGTTTATGCTGGTTATATCAGACATATATTTTATTACTGCATTTTTATTATGATTTCACAAGACTTTAATGTGAAAGATTCAAATAGCATGCTCAGGCAGGAAGTATAGCCAAGATCAGCAAATCTTAACCATCCAACCCTCAGATGTTTGATTTCCTCTCCACTGTTGTTAACTGAGCATATCTCAGGTCTTGCTGTAAAAGAAACTTACAGTCACATAATTTATACATTGAATTCTGTTTCATTAGTTGTTTTTTCTAAGTTACTATTATGTTTCTATGTAATAAATATGTGAAGGCATTCTGGACCTATACATAGTTAAGACAGAAAAACAAGTATAAGCTGTACTGAATTGAAATTAAACTTCATCAATGAATATGAAAAATAAATATGAATCCACAATTTTTTGTCAATTGACGTCAAACATTTTTGGAAATCTATTTTTAAATAGGGATGAGTTAACACAAGGTTTTAGTAAGTGTTTTTTTTTTTTTTTAATTCTCACAATTGGTATGTTTGTCATTCTTCTGAAATATGTGAAAGACGAACTGGCTTCTGCTTATGGAAGTAAAATAGGTGATCTTTCATGAAAGAAAAAAAAAGAAAAATATCAAAAATCACAACTTCTAAACATAATTTTCAAGTTACAACAATATGGACATTTACAGTGTAGCTATTTAAGAAAAGTCAAGGATGGATAAGAGTATGATACACACAATGAAGTATTAATTAAATAATTTAATTTCACAAAACCTATTGGCATCATTCATAGTGCTACTAGTTTTAATAGACTGGACTGTACTCAGTCTCCATACTTGTTTCTCTTCTAGATGCTATGCCCTTAATAACTTTTTTTATTTTATACAAAGGAAGGAGAAATTGTAAAAAAAAAAAAACAATGGGGCGACAAGCTGAACTCCAGTTTTGTCCAATTTTCACCTCATCGTCATTAATAAAAATAGATTTACTGGGCAGAGGTTACTGCATGTTACGCAAAAAAGTAGCATTTAAAATGTTATGTACTTTGTGATACCCATGGACAATTTCTCCACAGATCTGTATTTCATATAGATAAATAAATAACATAAATAACATTCCTGGTTGTCTGTCTCCATAACCCTTCATCAGAGGTCAAACAATAATGGTGAAAAGAAATGATTCCATTTCTTTGAAAATGACAGATACCCCAAAATCATAAGAATGCGCTTAGAATGAAACAAAAGATATAAAAATTGTCTCTTTCATCTTCTCTAACTCTTTATTTTACTCACTCATGTGCCTGATGGTGTCACATGATGCACTTATAAAATACATTACCTGACATGAAATAATTCTAACAGAGCTTTGGCAGAATACCAAGATTCTGCATGGTAATAATTTACAGTGGATAAAACAGCAACCCTTTCAAGACACAAGTTTCATGCAAGGCAGAAATCAAGGATAATGGTTCATTTTTTGCCTACCCCAATAGTGTGCATATTTACAAAAGATTATAACTTTTCAGCTCACTACAGCCCAGACTTAATCTTTAACACTTAAGAAACAGCAGCACAGGGCTTGGTTAGTGCTAATCAATAGTTAGAAAGGTTTGTAAAAGGGTGCACTTTTGTAGACTCCATTTATTAACAAATATGAAAACTGGACTATGTTTGCTTTGTTACTAAAAAAAGCTTAAAGCATTTGAATTAACATGTAGGCAAACCATATTTTAAAGATTTTAAAAAATATGTAAAATATTTGGTTTATATGCAATTTTTTCACAAGAACTTCTTTTATGCCTATTTTTATATTCTCATTTTCTTGAAGTTAGCTGAGGTTTCAGAAAATGGGAATGAGTAAGATTTGCGTATCGTCTTGACATTCAGGGTCTATGGAACTTAACAGTTAAAACAAATAAAAAACAAACATAATTGTCAGTGACCACAACTCCAGATGTAATTTTCTATGGACTGAATTAGGTTAAGAGTGTTATATACAAAATGAATAATTAATGTAACTTAAATTACTGGACACAGGTATACTGAAATCTCTTTGAAATAACTTTAAAAATGGTATACTCAACCTTTACTATCACTGTTCTCATCAACTCTTTCGCATCAAAATGAAAGTTTAATATGAACATAAAATTAACATTAAAGCATTTATTGTTTAATTATAATAAAACCAGTCAGGTGTTTTAAAAGGAGTGCCACACTTGACAGATTTTATTACACTTACTGTAAAATTCACAAATAAGGAATCCTACAATTGACTCAAACTTTTAAATCAAAATGTTCCAATAGAACATCATTTAATCATAAAAAACATATCACGATAAACCTGATTTTAAACAGCCGATTACTACTTTTCCTCAAATTAATGGAAATATCGCAAAAATATTGGTAATAATTATTTTTGAAACTGTAGTGAATGAAAGAAAATTTCTAAAAGTGTTAAAATAAGTTTAACAGAAATTGACAAAAACATTACAAATAAACTGATGCATTATCTGACTCATATGCTTAAGAACATAAAAATTGATCACCATAATTATGGAGCCTTATTTATAAGATTTCTATAATGATAGAAAATTGACTGTTAAATAGGTACAGACTGTGAACTGCTAACTACTCCCTGAATCTGCTATAAAAGATAAAATATCTATCAGACACTAGCTAAGTTCTTTACATGTAATTTGTGTTAGAAATCCAAAATGGTACTTGGTTATATGGTTTACTAGCAAACAGAAAAGAGATAAGTGACTGGTGTGTACAGGCTATGAATTGGAAGAATTGATTTAGCATATGAATAAAAAAATCTGTGCATTAAGGTGTTTTAGAATATGAATTGCAAAAATACTAAGAAAGTATGTCTTTTGTATGAAATTTCTAAAATGGATCCAGAGAAAGCAAGGCATGCTACTAGTGGGACCACATTGCCCTTTTTTCCTGAATAGAAAAACAAACACGGGAAAATGAGGGTCAACAGGGGAAGCTCTTGCCCAGCATGCATGTTGCCAATGAAGACCACCCCTTTCCACAAAAGTCACTCAAAGACTTGGCCCATAGTGGGTGGCAAATTCCTATAAGGTAGAGCACAACAGAGTACAATAGAGTACAACAAACAAACACAACTAAGCATTTTACAAGGTATTGTGCTGTATGTATAATTGAATGTGACAAACAAAAATTGAACAGATTGATTTGATTATTTCTGATAGATTCTGTCTCCGAGATGTATCTATTATGTATGACTTAATGACAACAGAGCACTACTGCTTTATTTTTATGCACGGCAGATGTTTATTGCACATAACAGAAACTAAACCCTTAAATCTACTGGGGGTGAATTGATCAGGCAAACAAAATGTTTCAATTTTTTTCTGATAGTATTTTGTTTATTTTTTGGGTAATGTTCCAATCCTTTGTTCATAAGAACTGTAATATCTATGACATTACCAAATGGATGCTTGCTCTCCTGCAGTAACACTATAGGGAAGCATCCACAGCAATCACTACGTAGCCATAATGAGATTATAGACATAACAGACAAGACACACTGATTATGAAATATAAAATTTAAGAAAGATGTAATTTAATAAATATCCTAAACAGTCCAAACATAATAAAAATGACTGGAGACCATAAAAGAGAGAAGCCTAGAGTGTGCTAACATTTTCCAACATATAACAATATAATTTAAGTTTTTATATACAGTACATAGTGAGGTCTTTTGTGGTTTCTCTTTAGCATTTTATTTCTCTTTAACAGAACAATGGAACTCACACCATATTTATATTTGGGAGCACAGTGCATACATGCCTCTGTACTACAAAACAGGTATACGCCTCATTTGAAAAGTTATCTGTGCACCAAGGATATCTTAGTTCCATATTGATTTTGGTTTCTATACTATTTTAGTCTGTCATTTTATTTTCAGTTTAGTTTCAATTTAGTTTTATGAATTTTTTACCTTTTCTATTTCAGTTTTTATTTTTGTTGACTTACCTCAATTAGTTTTTATTTAGTTTTCATTTTACTTTAAAAAAGTTTTGATGAAGGCTGATAACTCTATACTGTCCCTAGCGTACATTGCAAAGAGATTGCAGAAACAATCAGATATATCCATAAAACGTTCAGTAAGGCTCTTTTTACTTTGGCCATCTATGCAGAGAGCTATTTTATAAATGTTTTATAAAATGTGTGTCATTCATGTTGTAGCTGTGTCCTTCAGTTGAAGAAGCTGGCTTTTTCATTTTGGCAGTACTGGGCATTTTACATTTTGAATGAACTGTTTCACAGTACCTGAAGGCAGGTAATTTACATGGCCTACAGTACTAGGCATTCAATAATTAGCTGTGCCAATGTACTCCTCCTTTTTTTTCTTTAACTGAGGTGACCAGAGTGTAGCTTTTCCCAGAGAAATGTTAGTTTGTTGACCAACATAACCTGTAATTTTACCTTCTTTCATAATTTGTGTTTTTTCAGCATTTCACAGTCCTCAATCTTCTTATTAACCAGTTTATAAAAGCACTTGAAGTGTCTTTTAAAGTTGCTGAGTTGTTTTCAATTTTCTTGAGAACCAGAAACCAGGCCATTGTATCACTAATTACACACTTGTTCTTGTTACTGTCAGTGTCATACTGAAACTACTCCCAGACAGTACTGTCCCATTTATGACCAATTCTTTAATATGTGTCCGTTTACAATAGCATGTTCTGCATAAGCAGCTGGCAACCATCATGCTCATTAGGCTACATAACCATATAGTGAAAAGGAGGGACAGTCAACAGCAACGTTTCCTCTGAGAGCGGATACCATATGAGGACTACTTACTATTATTAAATATGATTATCTGTTCATATGTAATAATAAGAAATTATGCATTTCAGCATACTCTTGACAATGTACTTATTAATATGGCAAGTTTTAAAACTATTTCTGCACATGCTATTCATCATTCATTTATTTTATATTTTATGGAAATTGTCATTTCCTGCTATGCTGTGTTCAAAACAGTTACACTAGGCATATCTTTGCAAATAAAAATAAAAGTGATTTCTCTTAATATCCTGATTATTAAAATATTGTCAGCTTGATGGCAGATCTAATTAATTCTAAATTGCCATCTCTGGTCCTTTTCTCTGATTCAAGGCATAAACTCCAATTAAACATTAATGCTTTCTTGCACTCCTTAGGAATATTTGCTGAAACATTTGGCTATCTTTTGCTTCAAGATATTTGAATGTGAATAACAAAAAAACATTTGTGAATGATGTTTGCAATGAGTGGACATAATGCAAACTAACTGGGTAATGTTAGTTTTAAAATAATTCGCCTATAGGCAAGCACCATCTCCCCTGATATTTACTACGTGGTGAGGCATTTGTA
>JANRMT010027041.1:47294302-47323906 GCA_026402145.1 Polypterus bichir lapradei | reverse complement strand
TTTTCCAGCGCATCGCGCACAAAAGCAAGGGAACGATGAGAGCACCACAACTCTGCTCACATCGCGTCGCTTCGTACCTCAAGCCACAAGTAGTAAGCCTGTAATAAGCGGAATACCGCTACGCTTTGCACTCACGGGACGGAAGGACAATCCCGAACGCTTTTATATAGTAGATTATTGTACTGTACATTTAATTGCACACAACCACTAACCTATGAAGGCACGACCTCAGTAGGAAAGTCTTCAGAGGTGGTGCAGTATCTTCAGCAGGTGCGTTGTTGTCTTCAGTGAAGAAGTACTAGGAGTAGACAGTGGGTGTCTGGGTGTGCGGCTGAAGAACATCTTGATATGCAGTTGCTGGCGCTGTCTTTTCATATACGTGAAGAGGCTTTTGTAGGGTATTGCCATCTTTAATCATATCCAAGAGTTTCACCTTCTCCTGGATAGTAAGCATCTTCCTCCGGCACTTAGTTTTATTGTCAGAAGGCTTAAAAAAAGCAGCACGTTTAGGAGCCATTGTAGGGCTTAGATAAAAGTTCTCAGAAAGCGCATGCGTAGTGACGTAAGCGTGTATGAGAAAAAAATCGCGATAGAGTGAAGCCGCGAAAGTCGAAGCGTGATATAGCGAGGGATCACTGTAAAGAGTAAATATTTTTTGTAAACCAATTACACTTTCTATTAATGTTAACAATCTCTGTCCACTGACACGTTAGCTATATGGGTTGTAATGGCGGTGGATATCTCGATCCACTGCTTGCCTTATTTGTCGTAGGCAGTACCTCTAGCAAATGCGTCTACAAGTGACGTCTGACTCGAGGGTCCTCTAGCTTTTTCAGTTTTACCTGAGGACATGGAGGGTGCCAACCTTAGTTCCATACATTCATGGTACTCCAAAGCATGTTTGCGGCTAAGGTGGTGCAGCAAATTGCTCATGTTGCTGCCTCCGGTGACAATTTTAGCTCGACAGCATTTGCAGTAAATAGTCGTTTGGTCCACATCCGACCTTTATAAAACCAAAATTTCCAGACAACAGACGCAGCTCCTTTTTTCAGAAAAGTTCTTCTGTGTCATCATGTTCAACTTTATCGTCTGCTACAGCTTCAGTTTCGGAATGTTCTCTGTCCATTTTCACCACTCAATACCTCCACTAATGCATGTAACTCATTGCATGCGTGTTTAGCGGTGTAGCAGTGAAAAAGGTCCCCCCTTAAAAAGTTTCCCGCTGCGACACGTTCCGAATGTTGTTTAGGCTATTTAAACAGGTATTGCAGTATAAGAAAAATCCATATCATAACAAAAATAAAAAACAATTTTAGGTATGAACCAGTATACCTCCCAGCACTAATTGAACTCCAACTTCTTTTGGTCTGATCACAAGCCTCTCATGTAGAACTTTATCAAAAACTTTTATATGTTTAAGATAATATCATATGCACATCCCTGATAATATGCCTTTGCTGCTTCTTCACAGAATTCCAGCACATCAGTCAAACATAATCTTTTCCATTAAACTCAGCTCAATGTTCACAAATAAACTTGTTCATGACATGAGTTGCTGAATCTTTCCTTAATAATTGCTGCCATAAATTAAGCAGGTTACATTTTAAGCTTACTGGCATATAGTTCCTAGAATCACACAATTTACTTTTTATATTATAGTACTACATTTGCTTAACTACAATTGGTGCTAGTTTTTCCATCATGTAGTGATTTCTGAAAAAATGCATATATTTTATCTGTGCACTACTATGATGTATCTTTTTTATATCCAAGCAAAGTTTTAGTTTTTTGAAGTAAACAGGGATTCCGTTTCACAGCCCCTAATCTTTTCTGATTCATTGCTGTTTCCTATGCACCACTAACCTCCTTTAAGTACTCTAGGAAAAATGTTACAGATTCTGGTAATTTGTTTAATTTCAGTCATTTTAATCCATGTAGAATCTCTTTTGCCACAGTTTCCAAACTACTAAAGTTTGTACCAGCAATAAATATAAAAATGTTTGTGGTATCAACAGAGAATATGTGAAGTTTTTAAATCTGTCCATGTATCAAAAAGGTACTGTATCTGCATAAATATTCCCAGATATCTATAAATGTGCACTTGAGTAAATCAAATAAATTTGACAATTTAGTGTTTATACCTTTATAATGAGATTTCTTGTAGTTTGCCAAAGACTCTGGATAAGGCAGACTGAAGACAGCAATTTGTCCATTTGAAAATGCAGCAGCCAATAGTCCAAGTCTAGGAACCTGAGGAAACTGCAAAAAATAAGGCCACTTTAGAACATCTACTGTAGCTCCATTAAAATATCATTATAGTTCTGTATTGTTAAAAAAGAATATATGCAGTGGATACGGTTAAGCAGTTAAGTAGCTTTCATCATTTTAGAAAACTTACCAAATGTACCTCACTAAAGTTTTCCATTAATAAGGCCTTTCCATGAAGATGCTGAGAGTAAGGGAGCAAGCATCTCTCACTTCAACATGTCTCTTAAAATGTGTTGGTAAAGAAGCAAAAAATGTAATGCCCCAAGATGTAACACAAGAGAGGGTTAAACTGGCTATATTTGGAGGCAGGGCTGAGGTTTTGGAAAATAATATGAATTGGGTTGTGAAAAATATTTCAACATATAGCTTATTCGAAGAGGAATATCATTTAGAAAATTAACAAAAAAAGGAAATAGCACTTCAGTCTATCTGATCATCCTCAAGTCTGTCCTCAGGACCTTGTGCCATCAAGCTTTAAGCATTCTTTTTATTTTCAGGTCATTTTGGCATCTCTGTAAACTTAGAAGAGAAGGAGATTCCTTATTTTTACTGCAAAAGAGGTCATTTTTGGTCATTTACAAATTAAGCAGCACAGAATATCCCATTCGGGTTCATGATAAAAATCACCCCAAATAAATATGGGACATGCAAACACACTGCCTTCACTAACAAACACATTCAAAAGGAAGCCACCATTATTGCTTCCATCAGAAAACATTGCATGTACAGTCATCAAGCTGAAAAACTTAAAGCCCAATTTCGGCTAGATTACTTAAACAAAAAAGTGATTTGTATCTGTAGAGGAATGAAACAGCGCAGGTGTCCTTTGGCTGAGAAGTATAACTTAACTATGTGCTTTTTCTAGGCAAAAGTATAGCAAACAAACTTTGCTAAAGAAAGAATAATCAAACAAAAGATTAGAGATAACGGCAAGAAATAACTAAATAATAATACAATATAATATGAGCTTAGTAGCATTTTTTGTCATGTTAATCCACCTCTTTGATTTAGACTGAAATTTAAATTGGATCAACCTTAACACAACTGTTATATATACTATTTACTAACTCTGATATTTATATAAAAACAGGTTTTCTTCTAAATGCAGAAAAGACAACATCTTTAAGTCCATGACAGATTTTGTGGAATAATGTAACCTTTCAATTGCACTATATTTTAGAACCAGTAACTAGTAGCCAGGAATAAGCTCTGCTACAACTATCAGATTTCCAACAATGATTACAAATGATCTTGTGTATTGTCACCTGTGCACGCATAGGGGACAGCTTAAGAGTGCTGGTAATTTTAATTCCCTGCCACTCTATAGGCTGGCGCTGTATATTAATGCCTTTTCTCATCTACCTCTACAGGCTGGAAGAATGACGGCTTTAACACCAATGACATCACTTCTGGAATCAGTCCACCTGGACCTGCCTCTTCCTGCCGAAACTCCTTAAAAACTGAAGATGTGCCATCTTTTTTTTTTTCTTCAGTAGATTAGATTACTGTAACGCACTCCTCTCAGGACTACCCAAAAAAGACATAAATCACTTGCAACGAGTGCAGAATGCAGCTGCTAGAATCCTAACTAGGAAAAGAAAATCCGAACACATTTCTCCAGTTTTGATGTCACTACACTGGTTGTCTGTGTCATTCAGGATTGACTTTAAAATACTGCTTATGGTTTATAAAGCCTTAAATAATCTCGCTCCATCTTATATATCGGAATGCCTGACACGTTATATTCCAAATCGTAACCTTAAATCTTCAAATGAGTGTCTCCTTATAATTCCAAAAGCTAAACTTTAAAGAAGTGGTGAGGCGGCCTTCTGCTGTTATGCACCTAAAATCTGGAATAGCCTGCCAATAGGAATTCGCCAGGCTAATACAGTAGAGCACTTTAAAACACTGCTGAAAACACATTACTTTAACATGGCCTTTTTATAACTTCACTTTAACGTAATACTGATACTCTGTATGTTCAATTCTTCATTATAACTATTTACAGTGGCTCCAAAATCCATACTGACCCCTACTCTCTCTTCTGCTTCTTTTTCCGGTTTCTTTGTGGTGGCGGCCTGCGCCACCACCACCTACCCAAAGCATCATGATGCACCAACATTGATGGACTGAAAGCCAGAAGTCTACGTGACCATCATCATCAGGTCCTTCCTTGAAAACCCTAAATACAAAGAGGACTGTTTGATTTATGTTAGGTAGATTGCCCAGAGGGGACTGGGCGGTCTCTTGGTCTGGAACCCCTACAGATTTTTTTTTTTTCCTCAAGCTCTTGGAGTTTTTTTTTTGTTTTTTCTGTCCACCCTGGCCATCGGACCTTACTTATTCTATGTTAATTAATGTTGACTTATGTTTATTTTTTATTGTGTCTTTTATTTTTCTATTCATTTTGTAAAGCACTTTGAGCTACATTTTTTTGTATGAAAATGTGCTATATAAATAAATGTTGATTGATTGATTGATTGATCTTGGGCAGTCAAGATTTAGACTCACATCTGAAAAGACATTTTTTTTCTCAACACTGTTTGTAAGCCATATTTATTTTTCATCATAATTATATGGTGTTTGCCTACGAGTGCCCCAAATCTTTATGTATCTCTGTTTACTTTCTTGCAAAATTAAGTAAAAACATTTTCCATTAACATTATTTATCAACACTTATAAAATTAATACAGGAATTTACACATACAATAAGACACCTACCTTCCTATAAGTTTCAAAAATCTCCCATGCTCCACTTGGGCACCATTTCATATCCCATACACATCCATAATCTAGGGCAATTCCATATGAAAAGATTGCTTTGGAAGAAGGACTACAAAATAGGAAATAATTGCTGTTAAAAATGTCAAAAATATACACTGTATATAAAAATACAAGGGACACTCAATTCATTCGAATGCTATGTTCCATTTGGACTGAGAAGTACGAATTTCCGAGCTACAAGTAGGAAGTTTTAACGGGAATGCCCCCAAAAATTACTTTTCCTACTTGGAAAATAAGGAGGGCCTCACTAACCCAGATCTGAAAATCCAAGATGGCTGAACCACGCATCAACAGAAGTGAAAGCTGTAGTATTATACTGTCTATTAGCACTTCTGTCTATTTGTGTCTCATTAAATCTGTCGTACACACAGTACTGTCCAACTTTTATCTGTGGACATGTTGCTATGTGTAATGTGTTGTTATCAACTTGTTCAGTAGTTGTTTGTATTCGGAAAGAAAAGAACAACGTGTTTTCCTGGAAGTATCTGTATTGGTTTTCAGAATGTTTTACTGGAACATGGTTGACTTGGGTGTGACATAATTCCCATCCCTGATATCCAAGGTAAATGGAACGCAGCAAAAGAACGCAGTTTGGAGATGCTGTAGTTGCAAGCCAATATAATAAAAGGAAAATCAGCATTTTCCTTGGGGCGCTGTTCCATGCGGAAGCGACCCTTGATACTGCTCACTTGTGTATTGTTTTTAAGTCTTTCTTTTTTGTCTTGTTTTTATTGATCTCGCTTTTTATTTTTTACTATATCAAATGTTGATGGCAACGATTATTTATTGGGCCTGCCTGTGGAGTTTGATCAACAACCTATGGCAGGTAAACGCACTTTATTCACATCCAGCAGAGCCTCTCGGCGTTACCCCAGGAAGGCTTGCTTACTCGCGGGATTACCTGCTGGAGTTGAACCGGCGTCAATTAAGACCGATGGAAGTAACATTTCTAACAAATAACGTGCCCCTGGAGTTACTTCGGGGATATAATCGGAAGCGGATCCGAAAGAGAAGAGGCTCCAGAGGAGGGATACGGAACAGACTGAGGAGAAGAGGGAGTCGGCTACCTTTACCTGCCATCACCTTATCAAATGTTCGATCACTACGGAATAAGGAGGAGGAACTCTCAACACTCGTAAGGACCGATCCGGACTATCAGCGAACAAGTCTCTTCTGTTTTATGGAGACGTGGCTTTCTGGAGACATGGACTTTCAGCTGGATGGGTTTAACATCATTCGATTTGACAGAGATACAGTAAGAACACGGAATTCGGTTGGGGGCGGGCTTTGTATGGCTGTCAACAGTAAGTGGGCAACAAATATTACAGTGAGAGAAACTGAGTGCTGCAAACACTATGAGCTAATGACTGTGTCCTTTAGGCCACATTATCTACCTAGAGAATTCTCAGAAATCACTGTAATTTTAGTGTATGTACCGGGACCTGATTTTAACACAGCAGCTGAACATATTGCAGATTGTTACAACAAAGCTGTCAATCGGACTGGAGGGCAGCCCGTGTTTTTACTTGGTGATTTTAACAGATGTGACATCACCACACATTTACCACACTTGGAGCAATATGTAACAACCCCCACGAGGATTTGTGTTTTGGAAACATCCCTACTGCATACATTTCAAAATCACGCCCACCTCTTGGTTTCTCAGATCATAATGTCATTCTTTTATTGCCAAAGTACAGGTCACAGCTGAAGACTGGTAAACCCATTTTAAAAACCATTAGAGTCTGGAACAACGATGCAGCTGAAACTCTAAGGGGTTGTTTTGAGCTGACGGACTGGGATCTGTTTTTTGATGACTGTGGCAATGATTTTAATACCCTGTCGGAGTTATTAACTTCCTATATTTTATTTTGTGAAGACATGGTCACTCCCACTAAACAAATAATTATTCATCCAAATAATAAAAAGTGGGTTACTAAGGACATGAAAGACTGCTTGCTTCAGAAAAGGAAAGCATTCCTGATGGGTGATAAGATAAAAGTGAGGGAATTGGAAAAGGAGTTCAGAAGAAAGGCTAAATTAGCCAGGATAAATTATAAAGACAAGGTGGAGCAGAAACTAACCTCGGGAAACACAAGGGAAGCATGGCAGGGTTTAAATATTATGATGGACCAGGGCCCCCAAACCCACGAAAATTGACTGCTCAGATCCTGCTTCCTTTGTGGAAAAATTAAACAACTTTTTTATCCGGTTCAATAGCCTAAGTACACCAATCACTTGGACTTCTGTAACTCCTGACTCCCCCCTTGAGACCTTAAATATTGATGAGCAGCTGGTGACTGCCATCTTGCATAAACTTAACCCTAATAAAGCCTCTGGCCCTGACAGGCTTGGAGGCAGAGTGTTAAAGGATTGTGCTACTCAGCTAGGTGGGGTCATCACAAGACTGTTCCAACACCTTCTTGATTCCAGCTGTGTCCCAAGTCAGTGGAAGCAATCTACCATAATTCCGATTCCCAAGCAGGCACATGCCAAGGATCCAAAGGACTACAGGCCAGTAGCCCTAACATCTGTCTTGTGTAAATGTATGGAGAGAGTCTCTCCAGCATGTTGTCGGACAAACTTGACCCACTCCAGTTTGCATATAAAGCAAAGCGTGGAGTGGAGGATGCATGTCTCACACTTTTAGATACTGTTACTAGACAAATGGATTTGGTACATCCACATACAAGGATTTTATTCATGGATTTATCCTCTGCTTTTAATACTGTTCAGATAGATATTCTGCTATACCGCCTCTCTGACTTTCAGGTACATCCCATGCTGATTTTATGGGTAAAAAATTTTTTAACGGAAAGACCACAGCAGGTGTTTTTAAATGGTATAAGTTCTAGCACATCCATTTTAAATGCAGGCCTTCCTCAGGGATGTGTTCTATCCCCTTTTCTTTTCTCTGTCTACATAAACAATGTTTCCTGCAGCAGTGCAGCAATGACACTGTATAAATATGCTGATGACATGGCCCTGGTGGCCCATATGACTGATACCTGTGCCCTCTCTGCATATCAGCAGGAGGTCCAGAGACTGGTTCAGTTATTGGCAGAAAATTCACTGGAGTTAAATGTTTCTAAAACTAAGGAATTGTGTTGTGGCCCCAAAGGACGGGCTCCATCACTGCTGTTCCAGCCACTTAGTATCCAGGGTCAGTTGGTGGAGCAGGTTCAGACTTTTAAATACCTCGGGACAGAGATTGACACCTGTCTGTCTTTCATGAAGCATGCAGATGCTGTATATAAGAGGGCACAGCAGCGCCTCCATCTACTAAGGCAACTTAGAGACTTTCATGTTAGCAAGGAGGTTTTAACGCTGGTTTATAGATCACTTATTGAATCTGTTCTCACTTGTAATTACTTATCTTGGTACAACTTATTAACCGTTAAACATAGAACAAAACTGTGTCGTGTAGTTAACCAGGCTTCCAAAATAATTGGATTACCTCAAACTCCCCTTTCTGAACTGCACAACCGTGCACTGTTGAGGAAGGCAACCATGATTGTGAAGGATGTCTCTCACCCTCTTTATGCGTTCTTTAGATTGCTGCCATTAGGTAGGAGGTATAAAACCCCATTGGCGCGGAAGAATGTATATAAGAAATCTTTTGTACCCTCAGCAGTATCTGTTCTGAATCAGATGAAGTAGGTTTTTTCTATGGTTTGCTTGTATTTGTATTTTTTTGATCTGTTTGTCTCATGAGCGTGTCAAAAGGGAAATTTCTGTGACCCCTTTGGGGCACAGACAATAAAGTCTTATCTATCTATCGTCACGCACGCGCGAGTAGGAAACCGCGGACGGATCTGAACACACCTGGAAAGGTATTCGCCGGCAGGGAATGGCAGGGTACTAACTTTCTCCCTCTTGTTTCTTACAGGAAAAAAGACGCTCCGCCACCATAAGCCGACTTTTGACCGCAGTACGGTACTTCCGCCCTTCCTCCGCCATCTTGCCCTGACGTCATCATTCCCATCCTCCCTCACGGCTCCTTCCCAGCATTCCTCCACTTCCGGCTCCTCCCTCATAAAATGGCCGCCGACGCCATGCTTGGCGTCGCGTGTATGAACTGTTTTTTGTTTGTATATTTTGACCGTTATTTTTTCATATTGTGGAGCGTCTACAATATACGGGGCCGGAAAACCCCAAACCTTTATGTTGCCTGTTGTTGAATCTTTTACAGTGGCGTAGCCGGCAGGATACAAGTCCGAACATGACTGAGAGACAGGACCTGAACACCGTGCTACAGGGCATGAACGCCCAGCTCCACGCCCTGCAGCAAGCACAAGTAGCCACCAATAGGGAGTTGGAGGCTACAAAGAACAAGAGGCCGAAAGGGCTAGAGTAAGTCCTCCGAAGCCCAAACCACCCCCCCTGGTGCCTATGACCGACGCCGACGACGTCGAATCGTACCTGGGGATATTTGAAAGGACGGCCACCCGGAACGAGTGGCAGTGGTCCGAGTGGGCGTCCATCTTGGCGCCCTACCTGAAGGGACCTGCGCAGCGGGCTTATTATGACATCCCCGAGGAGGAGGCCGCGGATTATGACCTCCTCAAGGCAGAGATCCTGGCCCGCTACGGCATCACGCCGGGCCAGCAGGCGGCAGAGTGGAGGAATTGGCAGTTTGATCCCGAAAAACCTGACCGTGCTCAGGCCTTCGATTTCTGGGGCAAGATGGGGCGCTGGTTACGGCCAGAAGGACCCCAGGCCCGCAAGGTAGTAGAGCAGGTGGCCTGTGAGGGCTTAGTGAATGCCATGCCGAGTTCCCTCGCCCAGCAGGTCCAGCAACACCCATATAAGGACATGCCGGGTCTCCTGGAAGTCCTTGAGCGTCAGCTCGCGGTCCTTCGAGTCGGGGGGCCAGAAAAGTCTGTTCGTGGCAACCGACAGGGACGGGTGGCCACCCCCGAGCCCCCTCGACGCGCTGCAGAAGCGCCGGTAAGACCTAAAGAAAAGCCGCTCTCTCCGCGCTGTTACAAGTGCGGAGAGGTCGGCCATCTACTGCCTACCTGTCCCTTAAATGTGTCTGCGGAGCCGATGGACTGCACCTGGGCAACAACGGAGAGGTACTGTACCCCGTCGCATCCCTTGGCGAGTCCAAATAAGGGAGTGGTGTTATTAAATGGGCACGCGGTGGTAGCTTTGTTTGATTCCGGCAGCAACATAACCATTGTAGCTCGCCGTTATGTCTTACCGCAACAATAGCTGAAACAACACCTACAAGTCACTTGTGTACATGGAGGGACCAAGTCATACCGTTCCGCACAATGTTATATCGCCTGGAAGGGGGATTTAACTAACTTGATGGTCACTGTGTTGCCCGAACCCCCCTATCTGGTGATTTTGGGACAAGACTGGTCGAAAACAAACTGCGGTAAAACAAACACCACTCCCGGGGCCTCGTTGGATCTGGTTATGAGGGGGCAAGGCACCCCTCCTGCGGTCTCCACGCCGTGCACTGAGGCAGACCTCTCTGGCGCTGGTGCCTCGGGGAATGTTTCCACGGCATTGGACCCTGACACGGAAGAATCCGCCGGAGAAGGGACAAGCCAGGGAACTCTCCCGGTGGCCAGGCCACAAGAACCTCTAGATAGCTTGGATCATCAGTTCAGATCCACGCCGGCCTCATTTAAGAGGGAGCAGTGGAACGATGATTCCCTGCGGTTTGCCCGGAATGCGGTAGTTTGGCCCAACAGCTCAGAAGCCGACGGTTCCACACCACGCGAGCCCTTCTTTGTGTTGAAAAATGATCTGTTGTATTGGGTGGCGACACACGAGGGCGAGGTGCGGAAGTTGTTGCTAGTTCCGCGTACCTTCTGGCGGGAGGTATGCGAATTAGCCCACGCTCACCTCCTTGGCGCCCATCTCGGGGCCGAAAAGACCTTGGAGAGGATCAAGCTCCGTTTTTACTGGCCTGGGATTAACGAGGAGGTCCGGCGCTTCTGTCAATCCTGCCCGGAGTGTCAGACCCGCCAGATTCCCAGACGGGACCGCGCTCCCCTCGTCCCTATTCCCTTAATCGACATTCCCTTCAACAGAATAGGGGTCGACTTGGTAGGACCCTTGGAGCCCTCAAACCGTGGCTATAAATACATACTGGTTATGGTGGATTATGCCACCCGATACCCAGAGGCGGTTCCCCTGCGCTCCGCTAATACAAAAAGCATTGCACGGGAATTGGTTAATTTATTTTCCAGAGTGGGTATACCCAAAGAAGTCCTCACGGACCAGGGTATGCCCTTTACCTAGGATACGTTCAGGGAGGTGGCCAAATTACTCAGAATAAAGCACCTGAAAGTGTCTGTCTATCACCCTCAGACAGACGGGCTGGTGGAAAGGTTTAACCAGACGCTCAAACAGATGCTCCGCAAAGTAGTCAGCGCGGACGGTAGGGACTGGGAACAGCTTCTTCCACTCGTGCTTTTTGCCTACCGGGAGGTACCTCAGGCCTCTACGGGCTTCTCCCCTTTCGAGTTGTTGTATGGATGACAACCCCGAGGCATTTTGGATATACTAAAAGAGGGCTGGGAAGCCGAGGCCATCCCTCCTCTAACGTATTGGAGTATGTCGCGCAAATGCGTGACCGTCTCGCAAAAATCAGGCCCCTCCTAAAGGATCACGTGACTCGTGCGCAGGCAGCACAGGCCCGGTGCTACAACCGCAACTCTGTCCTTCGGGAGTTCCGCCCGGGAGACCGAGTTATGGTGCTCGTTCCTACCTCCCACTCCAAGTTGCTCGCTCACTGGCAAGGGCCGTACGAGGTTAAGGAGAGAAAGGGACTGGTCGACTATTTGGTGAAACAGCCCAATCGTCGACCAACTGAGCGGATCTATCATGTAAACTTACTGAAACCCTGGAAAGATCGGGAGGAGCTTCCTGACTCTCACAGGTCCCTCTCCCTTTTCGCTTGCACGACTGCCCTTAACCTCAGTGATGAGCTAAGCCCCAAACAGCGGCAAGAGTTAACGCATGTGATCCGAGCCATCCCCGAAGTAGTGAGCGAGTCGCCTGGCCGGACCTCGCTGATTGCCCATGATATCATTACAAACCCCGGAGTTGTCGTCCGGGAGAGACCCTATAGACTCCCGGAGGCCAAACGAGCTGAAGTGGAATTAGAGGTACAACGAATGTTGGATATGGGCATTATTGAAGAAAGCCATAGCCCCTGTTCCAGCCCGATCGTTCTCGTTTCCAAGCCAGACGGCTCCTGGAGATTTTGTAACGACTTCAGACGTCTGAACCAGGTGTCTAAATTTGATGCCTACCTGATGCCCCGCATCGATGACCTCCTTGAGCGGCTGGGTACGCCTCAATACTTGACTACTCTGGACATGACAAAAGGGTATTGGCGAATTCCCTTAACGGAATCCGCAAAAGAAAAAACGGCCTTTAGCACCCCTAGTGGACACTGGCAATACAAGGTCCTTCCATTCGGGCTGCACAGGGCTCCCACAACCTTCCAGCGTCTGGTGGATAGAGTGCTAAAACCCCACCAGTCCTATAGTGCCGCCTACCTGGATGACGTTGTCATCTATTCCGGCACCTGGAAGGAACATCTATTGCAGGTCTCGGCTGTTCTCACGACACTAGCTAAAGCCGGCCTCCGTATAAACCCCCGAAAGTGTTTTTTTGGCTTGAAGGAGGCCAAGTATTTAGGCTATCTTGTGGGACGGGGACAGGTGAGACCACAGTGTTCTAAAATTAAAGACATCTTGGAATGGCCCAGTCCGAATACCAAGAGGCAGGTGCAAGCTTTCTTGGGGTTAGCAGGGTACTACCGCCGGTTCGTGCCTCGTTTCTCTGAAAGGGCCGCACCCTTGACCAGTTTAACAAAAAAGGGCGCTCCCTTATACGTGGTGTGGAATGACAAGGCCGAATACGCATTCAGTGACCTAAAAAAGGCCCTTACAACGGCACCTATACTGAGGACGCCCAATTTTAGGCTCCCGTTTATCCTCCAGACCGACGCTTCGGACACAGGCCTGGGAGCCGTGTTAAGCCAAAGCGTCGATGGTGTCGAGCACCCCGTGATGTATCTAAGCCGGAAACTGTTGGACCGGGAGACCCGGTATGCGGCAGTGGAGAGGGAGGCCTTGGCCATTAAGTGGGCGGTGACCCATCTTCGTTATTACCTGTTGGGACGCAAGTTTACTCTGGTGACGGATCACGCTGCACTTCAGTGGATGTCCCTACATAAAGAGTCGAATCCGCGGGTCACCAGGTGGTTTCTGGAGTTACAACCTTATAAGTTCACCGTCACTTATCGCCGGGGCACCCTTCAGGCCAATGCCGATGCCCTCTCTCGTATCCACGACCTCTCGGTTAGGTCCGCCCGACCTGACGGTCCTGAGCTAAGGGGGGGGGTATTGTCACGCACGCGCGAGTAGGAAACCGCGGACGGATCTGAACACACCTGGAAAGGTATTCGCCGGCAAGGAATGGCGGGGTACTAACTTTCTCCCTCTTGTTTCTTACAGGAAAAAAGACGCTCCATCACCATAAGCCGATTTTTGACCGCAGTACGGTACTTCCGCCCTTCCTCCACCATCTTGCCCTGACGTCATCATTCCCATCCTCCCTCACGGCTCCTTCCCAGCATTCCTCCACTTCCGGCTCCTCCCTCATAAAATGGCCGCCAACGCCATGCTTGGCGTCGCGTGTATGAACTGTTTTTTGTTTGTATATTTTGACCGTTATTTTTTGATATTGTGGAGCGTCTACAATATACGGGGCCGGAAAACCCCAAACCTTTATGTTGCCTGTTGTTGAATCTTTTACACTATCTATCTATCATTATGGCAGTGGGCATACCAAATTCAAATAATATTCTAACAAGGTATATCTTAGGTACTATTAGCTACTCTAAATTGGTCTAGTAATTCTATTATTGTGGGGGCAGAAGTGATGGAATGCATTATCATATTTGGTTAATAATATGACTTAGGCACCGTCGAGAGTGGCAGCCTCTCCAGCAGCTCCGTATACGACTTTATTTTTGTACCTTTTTTCTCTATTTTTCTCTTTTTTATTGATCACTCCTATCACTTTTTTTATGTGAACTCGTTCCCTGGATACTTTTACTACTTGGACATGGATTTTTACACGCTGAGACTCGTCTATTCAAGTAGTCAACTTCAAGCGCTGAGAACAAATGCCCGTGTCGGTGTGGTTGTCCCTATTTACCTGATGAGGTAAGAAGGTGGTATTGTGGCAGCAGAGCCGGAGTAAAGTTAAAAACAAAGCGGCTTGTGAAGAAGTGGCGCTACAAACCTACGGTGCCTTCTGTGATCCTGGGAAATGTGAACTCAATACCAAATAAGATCGACGAACTGACCGCGCTGGTGAAAAATGTCAGAACCTACAGAGAATGCAGTTTGTTGTGTTTTTGTGAAATGTGGCTAACAACTACCATCCCAGATGCTAACGTGCAGCTACCCGGGTTTAGCACAGTTAGAGTGGACAGAGACGCAAATACCTGCGGGAAGCAGGAAAGAAGGAGGGCTCGCTCTCTATGTCAATACAAGGTGGTGTAACTCTGGACATGTAAACATCAAAATCTTCACTTGCTGCAGGGACATCGAACTGTTGGCCGTAAGTTTGCGTCTCTATTACTTGCCCAGAGAGTTTGGACATGTCATTGTTATTGTTTACATCCCTCCTTGGGAAAATGCAGAGATAGCGGGTGACGTCATCCATTCTGCGGTTGCTAAGTTACAAACGCAGCACCCCAAGGCGCTTGTGCTAATCACTGGAGATTTTAACCATGTGACGTTGGACAAAACATTACCTGCCTTCTCCCAGTATGCGGATTGTAACACCCGGGGAAATAGGACTATTGACCTACTGTATGCAAACGTTAAAGATGCATACAGCGCCACCCCTCTGCCTGCGCTTGGGAAAGCAGATCATAAGTTGGTACTGCTTCAGCCTCACTAAAAACCAAGAGTGAGGGAACTACCTACAACAACACGCTCATTCAGGAAGTGGTCCCCTGAGGCAGAGCAGGCTCTGAGAGACTGCTTTGGAACTACGGACTGGGATATCCTACAGGGTTCACATTGTGAGAACATTGAAGAGGTTGTTGGCTGCACTACTGACTACATCAACTTCTGTATGGACATTGTAGTCCCAGTAAGTACAGTACGCTGCTATGCTAACAACAAGCCATGGATTACAAGTGACATCAAGGGCCTTTTGCACCAGAACAAAAGGGCTTTTAAAGGCAGTGATCAGCATTAGCTCAAGCGCGTGCAGAAGGAACTCTGAGTCCAGCTCAGGGAGGCAAAGGAGCAGTACAGGAGAAAGCTGGAGCAGAAGCTACAGAATAACAGCATGAAGGAAGTGTGGGATGACAGGAAGTTCATCATAGGCTGCAGCTTGAAGCGGGGTGCCACCATCGAGAGAGACGTGAAATGAACAAACCAAATGAACAACGTCTTTAACAGGTTTGACCACCCTAAGCTACTCTCACCTCAGAGTACTACATCCTCCACCCATCCTTCTGCTGATACCAGCATAGGAGAGACATCCCACACACAATTACAGCAGCCCAGGTGACCAGAGAGCTGAGGAGACTTCGTGCCAGCAAAGCAGCGGGTCCAGATGGAGTATCTCCACGACTGCTGAAGGCCTGTGCGCTGGAGCTGGGGAGTCCTCTACAGCGCATCTTCAACCTGAGCCTGGAATGGGGAGAGTCCTGAGGCTTTGGAAAACATCTTGTATCACTGCAATCCCAAAGGTATCACGTCCTAGTGAACTGAATGACTTCCGGGCCTGTCGCTCTGATGTCACATGTGATGAAGACCATGGAGCGGCTGCTGCTTCACCACCTGAGGCCACAGGTCCGCCACGCCCTCGACCCTCTGCAGTTCGCATACCAGGAAAAGGTGGGAGCGGAGGATGCCATCATCTATATGCTATACCGATCCCTCTCCCACTTGGACAGAGGCAGTGGTGCTTTAAGAATTATTTTTCTGGACTTCTCTAACACCTTCAACACCATCCAACCTCTGCTCCTTAGGGACAAGCTGCCTGGTGGCATGGATTGTGGACTATCTTACAGACAGACCTCAGTATGTGCGTCTCGGGAACTGCAGATCTGACATTGTGGTCAGCAACACAGGAGCGCCACAGGGAACTGTACTTTCTCCAGGCCTGTTCAGCCTGTATACATTGGACTTCCAATACAACTGGGAGTCCTGCCACGTGCAAAAGTTTGCTGATGACACTGCTATCGTGGGCTGCATCAGGAGTGGGCAGGAGGAGGAGTATAGGAACCTAATCAAGCACTTTGTTAAATAGTGTGACTCAAACCACTTACACCTGAACACCAGCAAAACCAAGGAACTGGTGGTGGATTTTAGGAGACCCAGGCCCCTCATGGACCCCGTGATCATTGGAGGTGACTATGTGCAGAGGGTACAGACCTATAAATACTAGGAAGCAAGCATCTCCCACTAGTCTGCCAATACTGATGCTCTGTTAAAGAAAGGACAGAGCCGACTATACTTCCTTAGAAGACTGGCGTCCTTCAACATCTGCAATAAGATGCTGCAGATGTTCTATCAGACGGTTGTGGCGAGTGCCCTCTTCTACGCGGTGGTGTGCTGGGGAGGCACCATTAACAAGAGGGACGCCTCACACCTGGACAAACTGGTGAGGAAGGCAGGCTCTATTGTGGGCATGGAGCTGGACAGTTTGACATCTGTGGCAGAGTGATGGGCACTCAGCAGGCTCCTATCAATTATGGAGAATCCAATGCATCCACTAAACAGTATAACCTCCAGACAGAGGAGCAGCTTCAGCGACAGACTGCTGTCACTGTCCTGCTCCACTGACAGACTGAGGAGATCGTTCCTCCCCCACACTATGCGACTCTTCAATTCCACCTGGGGGGGGTAAACGTTAACATTATTCAAAGTTATTGTCTGTTTTTACCTGCATTTTTATTACTCTTTAATTTAATATTGTTCTTGTATCAGTATGCTGCTGCTGGAGTATGTGAATTTCTCCTTGGGATGAATAAAATATCCATATATCTAATTTGTTGCGGCTAGGTTATGACAAATGTGCCCTGAATTTTTTCAGGTAAGGAAGACAGAAGTTGAAGAAAGGCAGTTACAGTATACTCACTAATTATGGTGCCAGAGAGTAGTGATGTGTTGCACACTAATTAGCACTTGCGAATAAGAATTTCACAGTAGTCTGTACTGTGACAATAATGACCCAATAAACCTGTATTTTCCATTGTAATTAACACTAGAATCACTTAAGTCTGTCCCTGCTCACCTTCATTTTCCGCATATACGCGAGGGTCCTCCAATGTCCCTATCACAAGCGCCTTTGATTTGCAAATGTGACAATTAGTGGCACTCAGCCTGCACTCACCCATTTCCTGCCTGACACAGTAACCCTCTGTATTTATTTTCTCCAGCCAGAATTCTAACAGCTCACAGCAACGCCATTTAAAGGATTTCTGTTTATTCAGTTTTATTCTTAAATAAAAGCACACTTGCTTCATTATACCTTTTGTGAAAGTGTTTGATTTTTCAAATGTTAATTTTTTTCCCTGTGCTTAAAACTCATTAAAAAAAGTGTTTACAGCGATCGGTTCGTAAGGCTATGTGTGAACTCCTGCAAGGTTAGTTTACTTGGTTGTTTATGGTTAGTTTTTGTATAAATTACAGATTTTTCAAATGTGAATTTTTTTCCCTGTGCTTAAAACTCATTAAAAAAAAAAAAAAAGTGTCTACAGTGAGCGGTTCGTAAGGCTATAGCGTGAACTCTTGCAATGTTAGTTTTCTCTGTTCAAGGTTTTCTCAGTGTTACTCAATGTTTTTACATTTAGTTTACTATTAAACTGTGCAGTCTATGGTATAATTAACTATTTTTGTACTTAAAAATCTTTAAAACAAATATATTTACATACAGCTCGTACTGTCCGGAACAGGTTAATTGTATTTACATACAATCCTATGGGGGAAATTACTTCAGGTCACGACCAAATTGGGTTGCGACCAGAGTTTTGGAACGAATTATGGTCGTGACAAGAGGTTCCATTGTAATTCATTCGGAAAAAAATTCTAAAACACAAGCAAGCAGGTAAAACTAAATTTACAATGGCTGCTTCACCTCCACAAAAAGCAAAACACTCTTTAAATTCATTGAAAAACTACAAATGGAAGAACTGTTAAAGGTGATGTATGTAATCATGTACAGACAAAAGGGCTGTGAGTGGAAAAGTTACTGCATTAAAAATGAACTGAAGTAATGTCAAAGTGATAGGAGAATTGCAGCTGCTAGCCTGGTACTATATTACATGCATGACCCACTTAAACTTTACTTTACAATAATAATGTGTATCATATGAATGTGCTAATACTTTTACTATGCAAATGACCACAGAAGAATTTAAACACTCACCAAGAATCATGACAAAGGTTGCCCAGCTTCCAAATCTGAAGCAATGCTGGTTCTGTATGTAAGGCACAATGCTTGTGCCTATCATCCATTCCATTGTTACAGTAAATGGCAACAAACTGTGAGGCTGATGATCCATCTGGGGTTGGGCACCATTCCATTGACCACACTGGTCCTCCAACAAAAAATGCAAAGTCCCAGCGTTCATGATGTGGAGACACAGACTGAAATCTAAAATATGAAAAAAAAAAAATCATACTGGAAGGGTTCCATTTGGTTCTTTATAGAAAACTGAAGGTGAATTTGTTAATAAATTAGTACTCCCCTGCTACATAAAAATTTAAAAATATAAAGAAACTAAACTATGCACCATTCTCATTAAGGAGGTACCAAACCTTTAAAACTTAGTGAGACTATATCAAGTCATTATTGTAGCTCAAACACTCATTTACACAAAATTCAAACTGTAAATTAAAGTGCCTTATTACCAGATTAAATTTATAAAATAAAAAGTTACTGCATGCAATCAGTATTGCTCAAACACTGATCAAAACAATCCTGTTTTTTGAACTACGATCAGGAGTTGCATTGTGTTCTGGCAAGATAAAGAAGGTTTCACCTGCAATTTGGCCTATCTGCAATTAGACTTTTGTTGTAATTATAATTCTGTTTCTTTCCCTGCAATTTTTTAATTACAATTATACTTATATGTCTGTGTGTGTGTGTGTGTATATATATATATATATATATATATATATATAGTCAATAGGTATATCTGCTTTATTCCTTCTACTCCACTGCTTGGGGGCTTGTTTTGTTCAGGACAAAAAGACTGGGACTTGGGCAAAATGGGTGGGGGGTGTCTGGGGGAGAAGAGACAGAGAGCAAGCTATTTTTGCTCTGTCCCTTTTATCCACACAAATGTAAGTGTCAATACAACAATAGGCTTCATAGCTATAACTCCTGGCAGTACTAGAAATTAAGGTTAAAGCTATCATATGCTATAATGTACTACCTTACTTTAAAACAATAAAATGACAACAAAAGTTTAGAAGCAACCTCTCTATGACCAAATAGTGAACTTTGTGAGCTGGAATGTCAGAGGTCTCAATCATGAATTAAAGAGGAAGAAAGTGCTCTCTCATTTAACAGGTCTAAACACCAAGATAGTATTTTTACATGAGACTCACTTAATCAGCAAGGGTCGGTTTCGGTTGCAAAGAGACTGGACTAGCCAAATATTCCACTCCAGCTATACAAAGAAAAATAGAGGTGTTGGAACCTTAATTCATAGAACAATTTCATTTTCAATATTAGATTTAGTATCTGATCCTGAAGGGCAATATGTCATGGTAATGGGTAATTTATTTAATTGTAAAGTGATTTTGATAAATATCTATGCACCAAATGTGGATGATTGAGACTTCATCCAAAACGTATTTGCATCTATTCCCAACTTGAACACACATAAAATCAGAATGGCTGGAGACTTTAATTGTATTTTCAGTTGAGACCTGGATAGGTCTTCAACTACTGGGGCGATAACTAACACTATAGGCGATAACTAAGATATCTAATACTGCAAAAATAATTACACGGTTTTTAATTGATCATAACTTATCAGACCCATGGAGAGTTCTAAATCCATACTTAAGAGCATATTCCTTCATCTCACCAGAACATCACTGCAACTCAAGAATTGATTATTTCTTTATAGATAACAATTTCTTGTGTGGAAGTAAAAAAACTCCCCCGAGGAAGACAGGACAAGTTCAAATCAATTAGATTTTTATTCAGTCACAGATGAGTACGTCGATTCTACGTTGCAAGGCAGAGGAGCAGTTACATTTTTTTCTATTAGCTTTTTATAATTCTTCCTTCCCCTTCCCCTTATTTCTTAAAAACAAACATAATATCGTTTACTTAAGCATTTTATTTTAGTACGCTAATGGACCATCTGTTCTTATTTTTTTCACTGATCAGATAGATCCCAAAAAAGGAAAGATCATCTTTCCTGTGTCAAATAGATGCGTTCCTAAGAAACTGGAAATTGTCTTTGGTCAGCTTACTGCACCCTGTCTTATGACAGACACCTGTATGAATAACCTGCCGTAATAGCTTAACGGCTTTGTCAACTATTAACCCTTAGTAGCTTGCAAGAAGTTAATTTTTCTTTCACACTTGCCCACGATCAAATCTTGCCAGTACAATGCTATTGTTATCTCCAACCAAACCCATGTGATCATGGAGCACAAATCACTATGTCCCACATACTCATCTTGCAGCTGGCATCTTAAACCCCTGTTATTAGCTAACCAGAACTGTACAGAATTTATATACAATCAAACTGTTTTTTTAGAAACAAATGAATGCTCAGAGGTTTCTGCAGGAATACTCTGGGAAACTGTGAAGGCATTTTTTTAAAGGACAGGTTACCTCATATCTCTCCCACAAAAATTAATCAGAAACCAAGAAGGCCTCAGAGTTATTCAGTGAAATTACCAGAACAGATCAAGAACATGCCAGGTCTCCAAATGAGGCACTTTTTAGGAAAAGACAAGCTTTTCCATCAGAACTCAACCTCTTGATAACAAAAGAAATAGAACAACTCATTTTTAAATCGTCAAATCATTACTATGAATATGGAGAAAAGGCTAATAAGATCTTAGCTCAACAAATGCACAAGCAGGAAGCTCGCAATACAAATTCAGCAACGACCAACACAGACGGAAATATCATTGACCATAAAAATATAATTCACACATTTAGAGACTACTCAGTTTAAAGAATACAAGACACAATCTAAAGCGTTTCTTGACATATTGTGGATACCACAGCTAGATACTCTCAGGGCAGAGGAATAGGATAAACCTGTAACACTATCAGAATTACTAGACACTATAAATTCACTTCATAGTGGAAAAGCACCAGGGGCCTCATGCATAACGCTGTGTGAAGAATTCACACTATAACATGGCGTACGGACAAAAGCGGAAATGTTTGTAAGCACAAAAAAATCCAGATGCGTAAATCTGTGCGTTTACCAGCTTCCATGTTCTTCCGCTAAATAAATCCCAGTCAGTGTGAAAAGTAACGCATGCGCCTGCTGCCCCACCCCAACTTCTCCCAGAATTACACCTCTTTGAATATGCAAATCAATATAAATAGCCCTTAAGCTCAGCGTTCTGTGAAAAGGCAATGGCAAAGCATGAGGGTAAATAGAAGAATTTCAGCGAATATCAAGTGGAGGCAGGGAAAAACGTACTATTTGTTTGTTTAAACAGTAGTATAAACAACACAAGGAAGTTGATCTAGTGACATGATCTAGTCACATAAGTGTCGAAGAAACTCGAAAGCTCAAGTTCACAAAGTGGCACAGTGCCCGAAATAAAAAAAAGCTGTCAGATATCAAAGTCGCCATGAAAAGGTGAGTCGTTGCCCACCATCTGAGTGTCATATGAAAGCTTATTAGGGTACAGAGAAAAAAATAGGCACACAGTGGGGGAAAAAAGCACAAGATGTCAACTTTAATCTCAAAATTTCTACTTTAATCACATAGTTTGTCATTAAAGTAGAACATTATAAATGTCACCTTAAAACTGTTTAATCTACTAGTTTCTCAAATCCCATCATAACTAAAGTAGCACGTTAAATGCTTGTTTTGTATTTGATATTCTATGTGCTCTATGTGTGTGAATCACTACGTGATTCTTAAACGGGCTTTCTCTTCCTCCGACAGGACACAGAATCCATTACATTCGTGATATTACAGTATTAAAATACTGAGATGTATACTTGATACCATTTTCATGATGATATGAGTTAAAGCATGTTATTAAACATGGGAACACGGTGGTGCAGTGACTGTTCATGCCTTACGCAAGATGCTTCCGGCGCCGTGTGCGACCTTCGATGAAATAATTTATTGCAGCAGTACTGTCTCTTTCAAACGTACTAACCCCCAATTCCTGTCCTTACTTTTCTTTCTCCAAATACCCAATCGCCAAACAATCAGCTCTGTAACAGACGTTAAGCCATCTGTAAGCTTAGAACGCAGATTCTTCAAAACTTTTAAGGAACATTGAAATATTTTTGTAGTACATGTTAAATTATTCTATCCATCCAGTGTCATACCAGTCCCAGCAAGAATACAGTGCAAGGCAGGAACAATCTGTGAACGAAGCGCCTGCTCCTTGCTAGCGCTGCGACACCGTGTCCTCATATATTTATTTATTAATTTAAATAATATATATATTGTTAAGTTAAAGTTTTATCTGTATAATATAATAAACATATTTTACTGCATTTCATCTTAAAAATGATATCATCATCATATGTAAATAAGCTCTTTATAAAGTGGCTCAGGTTGTGCAATATTATAACTGTATCGCAAGTTTACAGTGAGGTAATTGTACTTATAAGTACAAACAGTTCTACAAGGAGCACTTGATGGGCTGATTGAGTGAGTTTATAGTTCTTGCGATGAAACTGTTTCTGAACCGCGAGCTCCGTACAGGAAAGGCTCTGAAGCGTTTGCTGTATGAGAGCAGTTCAATAGACAGCATGGCTGAGACAGCGTGTATTTGATGCTGTATACCAATAATTCTCTATCTGATCAGCTGCTGTACAGCTGTGATTCCCCACTCAGATACAGTGATGTAAATACTCCGAGTGGTGTAGTGAGAGTAATATGGAAAAAGATGATCCACTGTGGCAACCCCTAACGGGAGCAGCTGAAAGAAGAAGGTGGTGCAGTGAGAGTAACAACGCTAAAACAGCTATTGTATTTAGAATAGTTTGACCATCACACCTCTCCACCAGCGTCTTTTGTCATCTAAATGTGCTGATAAAGACAAGCTTGTGAAGCATGAAGTCCAAACATCACAAAAAGTTCAAGAACGATACAACAGCTTCTGTAGCTTAGCAGAAGATTTGGTGACTCAGAGGGTAGTAGGCTTGCTGTGCATCAAAGACCAGAGTTTGAATTTTTTTTTTCTTTTTAACCTCAAACAGACATAAAATGTATAAATTGGTATGCACTGTCAGTTAATGAGATTGTTATATTTTCATGTGGGATGCTCCTTTTAAAATATTTTTGAACAATTCAGACTGCACTTAACATGAACAAGTGTCCTTATAACTGTGCGTTGATCCTGCTGCACAACGCACATGTAATACCCCCCACCCGATCTGACTCTAAGTAACAGCGCTTACACTTGGTTTGCGTCTGTACTTGCGCTGTTGCTTGGAGTCGGATCGGGTTGGGGGGGAGATTTTGTTGTTAGAGCGCGTGAGCTTATTCAGTGAAGCAGTTGATCTTTTTTTTTCTTTCAGACATGTGTCTTCCATGTTTATTTATATATCTAGTGACTTCTCTGCCTGTCTGTCTCTCTATATAAAATCATTCCTGATTATATATAATGTCAAAGCCTGATTATATAAAGTCAGCATCGGAATATATAAACTCATTTTTGAATATATAAAGTCAGTGTTGGAATATATAAAAATATTCCCGAATATATAAAATTTCCATGCTTGTCATTTCATTTGTACTAGTGAAAGGTAAACTTCGACAGAAGCCACTCAGAGTCAATCGGGCTTGTGAGGTTCGTCCAAAAATGCGCGCATACAAAAAGAATAAATAAATATAGTGTTCAAAATGACGGGCACATACATAATTTTGAATGAATTAACTGAACAGTGGGTTTTTTAAAAATATTTTTCTGAAGATGTTATTAACTTATTTCATTATGTTGTATTAGGAACTTATTGAGTTTACTAAAAATGTGCCCGAGTCATTTCAATCAATATCAATATAATCTGACTTTAAATTTATATATTCAGGAATGAGGTTATATATTCCAATGCTGACTTTATATATTCAGAAATGACTTTATATATTCTAACTCTGACTTTATATATTCAGAAATTACTTTATATATTCTGAAAATCATTGTAGTTGCCTGTTTCGCACCCCATAGGCAATGTATAAGAGATATATGAAAAAACAACTAAGGGGATAGATATATAGATAGACAGGAAGGAAAGCTACTATATGATAGGCAGACAGGGAAGCTGCTATATAATAATAAAATTACTGTTATTACTATATAGATAGACAGGGAGTTCAGGCAGGCAGGCAGGCAGGCAGAATGGTGAAGGTTAGAAAGAAAAAAAAATAACATTCTCTCCCCAGCGGGGAATCGAACTCTGGTCTTTGAAGCACGGCAGACCTATTGCATTCAGAGTCAGCAAATCTTAACAGTACGCCATGGAAGCTATTGTATCGTTCTTGAACCTTTTGTGAAAGTGTTTATTTGATGTTTGGACTTCAGGCTTCACACATTTTATAGTTTATGCCTACATTTTGTAACATTTATTACTAAGATATAAAAAAGTTTCTGTTTTAACAATGTTTTACACAGATTACTGTAGAAACGGAACATACATTAAATGTGTGTGTTCCAAATAACTACCTATTATTTCCACTCTAAAACTCCACTTCACTCCCAGATAATCAATCAAGGCATAAGCTGGGAGAAGGTTGTACACATTCTAAGTCAGTGGGGGAATGGAATAGCCGGCTGCTTGCAGCTTGTCTTTATCAGCACATTTAGATGACAAAAGATGCTGGCGGAGAGGTGTGAACGGATTTAAGAAGCGATTTAAGGTGGGACGGATTTACGAGTTTTTTCGTAGGCTCTGGTAATTCTAGTGTTAACAACGTTATTTTAGACTACTTCAAACTAGAATGCGGTACTAGACAAGGATGTCCCTTGTCTCCATTGCTATTTGCAATTGCCATTGAGCCACTGGCTGTTCACTTTCAAAATGTATCAGAGATAAAGGGGATTTTTAAAGAAGAACATGAACAGAAAATATCACTACATGCAGATGATATGGTACTGTATGTCAGACCCACAAAATTCTGTGCCTGCAGCCCTAAGTGCACTAGCAGAATTTCAAAAGATATCGGGACTCAAACTTAACTTGAACAAAAGTGTACTTTTTCCATTGAATTCTCCAGCAAACATTATATTGGACACCTTCCCTTTTATCATTGCAGGTTAAGTTAAACACCTAGGGATAAACATCACAACTAAATATAAAGCTCTTCTTCAACAAAATCTTGCTCTCTGCTTGAAAAACTTAAACAAGACATGCATAGATGGTCTACCCTCCATCTTTCTTTAGTAGGGAGAATTATCAGTATCAAGATGAATATCCCCTCTAAGCTTCTGTTTCTATTTCAAAACATCCCCATATACATTAACAAATCATTTTTTAAGAAATCAGATCCAACCATAACTTAATTTATTTGGAATTCGAAATACCCACGCATCCAAGGGGCAACCCTATAACTACCTAAATCAGAAGGTGGAATGGCTCTACCTAATTTTCAGTTTTATTACTGGGTGGCAAATATACAAGCTATGAAAACCTGGACATTGACAGATATAGATGAACACACACTCGCTTGGTCTGCAATAGAAATGAAATCCTGCAGTACTTCTTTATATTCCTTGCTTTGTACAACAGTAAATACGAAGAATCATCAATATACTAACAACCCAATTGTGCTTCATTCACTCAGAATATGGAACCAATGCACTTCAAGTTAGAGAATATTTTATTTGCGGCACCTCTACATGATAACCACCTGTTTCCACCCTCTCAAACCTATAGTTTTTTAATGTTTGGAAAATGTATGGGATTAAATCATTTAGAGATTTGCATATAAATAATGTATTTGCATCCTACAAACAATTACACTCCAAATTTAGCTTCCTATCAACACAATTTTTCCACTATCTCCAGGCAGAGGTGTAGCTTCAGTGACAGACTTTTGTCACTGTCTTGCTCCACTGACAGACTCAGGAGATCGTTCCTCCCCCACACTATGCGACTCTTCAATTCCACCCGGGGGAGTAAATGCTAACATTACTCAAAGTTATTGTCTGCTTTTAAATGCATTTTTATTACTATTTAATTTACTATTGTTTTTGTATCAGTATACTGCTGCTGGATTATGTGAATTTCCCCTTGGGATTAATAAAGTATCTATCTATCTATCTATCTATCTATTAGAAACTTTGCTAAACAAAATCTGCCCAATTTTCCTCACCTCCCACCTATTTCTATTCCAGAAGAAATATTAATCAGTCTTGAAGACTCGGATATTTCTATAATATTGTGTATAAAACCATTTTAAAGTCCTATCCTTTTAAAGATCCCACAGTACAGCGGGAAAAAGATCTCTCACTCAACATTTCAGAAAAGGAGTGGAAGGCAGCTATGCACAGAATTCTAGCTCCATAAGCATTGAATTATTCAACTTAAAATCTTTTATTGAGGAGATCTATCTTGTTTAAAATTGTCCAAAATGTTTCCAGGGTAAAATCCAACCTGCGAACGTTTCAATTGAGCTCCAACCTTACCAGGCCACAAACCAATAACATTTTAGAATTAAAAGTTTATACTGGGTAGGAGTTGAATTGAATTTAATTTTGTCAAGTTTGACTTGATTGTAAGGAACATTACATGCTTTCAATAAATTCAATGAAAGTTAAAAAAAAAAAAAAAAAATTCTTATTCTTTACCACAAAACACTTCATAAACAAAAGGTTACATGATATTTTATACTGTAGTACAAGCCAATAAGTTGTAAAACAAAAAGATGTTACTCAACAGGCTTGGCCTTCTGTTAATGAGTACATAATGACTTTCAGGATACAACGTGCAATTATTAGCCCACATGTTCATGTTTAAATTCTTCTTCAGCAAGTACATATGAACTAACAATGTGATACTACTGCCAACATTGTGTATAGGAGCATGAAAATACCATAATAAGTTCTGAGCTAACTTCTAGCTGCTGAGGCAATGCAGGGCTGCTTGTCCCTACTTACCAGACAAACACATAAGTGTAATTCCTTTTAATAAACACTTTTTTCTATTTAAGGTTTGCAGGGAGGCTGAGTCTCTGGTTTGAATTTCGAACAATATTTTTAAACACAGAGATACTCACTTATGCATATAAAGTATATATATAGTGACCGCAAGGGCATCAGAGAGACACAACCCCAAGACACACCACACGTTAATATAAAAAAGGATTTTTATTCTCAGACAGCAACTCTTCAATCACCTTTCCAATAATTTGCCACAATAAGTACAATAATCACACAATAAATCAACAATTCTTCTTCCTTACGCCCTCTGCCTCCCAACCCTGACTCGTCCATGTGTTAAAATGGGCTTCTTTTAAATCCAGACCTGGGAATGCTTCTGGTGGCACGCCTCATCTTCCTGAAGCACTACCAGGCCAAGAAGAAATTAGGGAGGTACTCCCCCAATAGTGCTATTCATCAGCAAGTAGGGGTTGCATTTCCAGACTCAATCTCCCAAGCACCCCTGTGGGTGTCCCGTTTGGGTTGCCTTATGAAAACGCCTGCCACCTGGCATATGGGAGATGGAACAATTCCCTACTCTCAGCTTCTGGACTATTTATTAAATTATACTGGCCATGTACGAAAGTATTTTCCTGTCCTGTCAGCCACATTGTGTCACTGTACTGGCATCCCAGCCAGGTAATAAAACAACTTCTGATCCAGTCAAGATGTGTGTTTTCCTCTTACGATAAATAAATAAACAAACACATAAATATATAAATACTAGCAAAATACCCGCGCTTCACAGCGGCGAAGTACTGCCTTAAAATTTTTATTAAGAAGAAAATTAAACCTTTTTAAACTGAGGGAAAATATACCAATAATTATTTGTTAAGGATCTCTTTGTATGCCACGTTGTCAGTTCGGCCCTCCAGTTGTAATATGACCAAGCTGTAGCTGTGCGCTGAGCTTACTCTTGAGCATGCAACGTACAGTTGGCCATGTGAACAGTAATCTTGTTTCAAATCTCACAGCTTGGATTGCTGCTGTCATAATCGGTTTGAGTTTCATGGTTTGTTTCAATTACGACAGTATTTGTAGGACTTGTGTTGAAGAGACATTCGGCATCTGTCAAGCGTTGTAAGTATACTGTACAACCAGTTTCATTGATAACTTCACATCCAGCTTTTGATAGTTTAAACATTTCTAAACATCAAAGTGTCCACTACTGAAATCGTCACCTGTGAATCTAAGATGTTTAAGAGGCATTGGTGGTTGTCCAAAGGTGTAAAATATTTGGCCATTTCGGTACACTTAAGCATTTCACTCTTCTAGTGCTCCTGTTTAGTATAATTATCTCCTGTACCGTCATCAGTCCACACCTTGAACCTGTCCCAGTCATTCAATCCATAAGACACAATGTTCCTCCGGATATCAAGAGTGAGCCTGATATGGCCGTGTAATATGTAATAAAGAGAATAGAAAAGGCAGGTGCCATCTCCGGGCATGGAAACCACTTGGTAAGTGACAGTTCTTTGATCGATAGTGATCACCTCGATAGACATGTTAATGGGGGTACGGTTGGAATGATAAAGGAAATGGGTATCTGAACAATGTAAAGTAAGTCTAAAATACCTACACAATAACTATAATCGTAATAAATGAACAATAAAACAGCGGAGAAGCCGTGGATTAAATAAAAAGGCTGTAGTTATCAGCAGGGAGACGTGAATACCATGGTGAAGCAAGGAGGGGAATGTAGAGACTGGAGCGACAGACGGCCTTATATAGGCAGGCAGCCAACAACGTGGGAGGCGTTGGGATGGGGGACCCAACGCCACCTCACACGGTGACCGAGCTGCAGGCTATGGACGTATATATGTACGTAAGGAGGATTCAGTTAGCGTTGCGAACCCGCGTACCAAATTTCTTGAAGATGGGCCCATAAGTAACAAAGACCGTTGAAAAGTTCAATATGATGGCCGACAGTGGCATCATATCACCGAAATAAGTACCAAATTTCAGCATTCTACCTACACGGAAAGTTGGAGAATTAGTGACGTTGGAAAGTTCAATATGGCGGCTGACAGTGGCGTCACACCACCAAAATAAGTACATACATTGGTTTCGGTTAGCGCAGGGAAGCCGCCTACCAAATTTCGTGATGACCAAATTTTAGTGATGTAGTGCGCGTCAACTGGATCAGAATTGCGCGATCACATTCGAAAAA
>JANRMT010027041.1:47264230-47275972 GCA_026402145.1 Polypterus bichir lapradei | reverse complement strand
ATATATATATATATATATATATATATGACAGCAACACTCATCACTCACAACAGTGACAAAACAATTACATTGACAATCATGTTACGTTATTTTCAAAATGTTTCCTTTTCTTTTTCATTGCTTCTTTAACACACTACTTCTCCGCTGCGAAGCGCGGGTATTTTGCTATTTTACATAAAATGCAAACTTACCAAAAATTCAAAGCAAGTGGAAGACAAATTCAATGTGAAAGATGGAGTGATGCCAGTTAGATGTGTATCTTTCGCGTTTATATGATTCTGACATTCACGTTTTTCTTGTTCCTCCTCTAAACCTTAACGGTGACATAAAAGCAAAACATCATTAATTATAAAATGCCATCAACATTTGACAATTTCAGAAGTTCATGCATTTTTAATGGATTTGTACTGCTTATTTGAATAATGAACTACTACAGATTAAAAATGATGCTGTTAAAACTTTGAAAATTTGCAGCTTTTAAATAAATTTCAGTGATCAAATTATTATTTGATAGCTGACTAATTGTCTTTTCATAGATTATTGGGTCATTATTGTCACATGTACATAGTACAGTGAAATTCTTACTTGCATTCTCAGACAGCATGATTTGAGGGTATACACTTAGGTCCATAAATATTTGGACAGTGACACAATTTTCATGATTTTGTTTGTGTACGCCTCCACAATGGATTTGAAATTAAGCAATCATGTGATTGAAGTGTAGACTGTCAGCCTTAATTTAAGGGGTTTACCAAAAATAACACATGATCCATTTAGAAATGACAGCCATTTTTCTGCACAATAAACCCCCAACCCCAATAATCAAGGACTCGAAGGTATTTGGACAAACTACATCATATACTTACCTCATAATATCCGAGATATACCGTAAGTCATCTGATTCTTCACTCCAGTTTTCTTACTAATAGATAATCTTGCTATGTTTCCAATCACCTATCCGTTTTATGAACATACAGCATTATGTGCAAGCCACACTGGGTCATTCTGGATCAGTTTACATTGGCCAATCAGCCTGACTGTAAGTGTTTCCAGTTTGTGGGAGGAACTGGAAACTTGCACAAATATAGTGAGGACAAGCAAACCAAACATAGAAGGCACCAGTGATGAACAGAATGAAGTGCAGTTAAAATGAGTGATTTATCTTACTAAGCAAAAGTAAAATTGCGTATGATATTAACATTTATTCAGGTTTGTGGTACCTGCGTAGTCTTTCCATAAAACTTCCTTTGTCATAATCTTTAAATGGAGATAGTTTTTTTTTTTTTTTTTTTCTTATCCCATGATAATCATTTTTTGGAGAACCTTTATCTGCTGTTGATTTTATTTCACTGACTATATGTACGTGTGTGTGTTTTTGTCTATAAATATTTTTATATGTATATTTTTTTGTGCTATTATATTTTTATGAGATATACATATAATAATGATATATAGCCCATTGCTTTATTTACCTTTGGCTGTACATTTCTTCATTCCATTGTATACAGTGATACTAAATGTGGTACAATATCAAGTAAAATCATTAAATGTAGAAGACCTTTAATTCAATTAAAACTATTGGTAGAATCAATTTTGGTAGTTCTCTTTAATCATCTGTAATGGTACTGGGGGGTTGGGTAAATGGGTGTTGTCTTAATAAATGTTGTACTTGACAAAGTGTAATGCTCAGCTACACTGCCAAATATTTATATTGTGAATAACAATCAAAAATATATGAAATCAGAACAATACTTCTTAAATTCAGTTTTACTCATTGGTTTTTTTTTTTTTGATATTCCATTTATGCAGGGATCCTTCATTCGTATTTATTATCCTTGTGAAACATCAGTAAATCGTGAACAGCCAGCATGGATTCCAAGCAAAGAGTATTTTTCAGGGCTTGCAGATTTCATGAAAATTGGTAGAACATTAGGTTATTGGAGTATTGATTATCTTTTTGGTAAGTTTTCATCAATAACATAAAATATATTTCCGTTTACTAATGTCTTGTCTACTTCCAGGTACTATTTTATTCAAAATAATACAAGTAATTGTGATCTACCATATGCTGTCTGTCTATCTATTGATAATGTTGTGGAATAGAGGGTCCATGAGAAATTAGAATTAGAAATTAGTGGCCCATTTTTAAATAAATAATTGAATGGCCTGCTCGATCTCAATGCGTGTGAATGTGTGTGCTCACGCAGCTGCAGGAGGTTGGCGAGGTAATTGAGGCGAGACACACCTCATAGTGAGAATGTCGTCTGTCTCAGTTACTTCATTGACTTTTCTGCAGTGTGTGATTTGAGGCACTGTGTCCACGGTCACATATAACAGGGAACCAGCTTGAGGAGAAGAATTCAGAGTTCTGAGAAAGAGAGACAAAACAGAAGGGAGGTTAAAGTGAGGGGAGAGAAGCAGGCAGGGAGATGAAAGAGACAGCTGGTGCAAGAGCGAACTCATGTGCAAGAGGAGGCACGCAGCCATTAAAAGAATATTCCTGCATAGCGCATGTGGCCAACGCTTGATCATTCTGGCTGAGCGTCTCGGGGAACTGGAGTAATCGTGATGTGTGCTACTTGCCACATAAGTCAAGGAAGATAGTGGGAGTCAGCAAAAGGAGGCTTGGTTTGTGAGCCTTCCTGAAGTCTATGGGCAGTAAGGACCAGACCCTGGATCTAGATTGGGAGCCATGGAAACAGCAGGGTCCTGGACCTGCAGTCGGAAAGAAGGCTGTGTCTGTCAGAGGGGTGTCCCCTCTGCTGCAAGTCTTCAAGAAAGGTGAGCAGAGAAGATGACAGTTGTTAAAAGGTTGCACCATGGCTCATGGGTTTATGGACAGCTTCCTGCACTGTGTTTTTTATTTTTTTATTTTTGTAACGTTGCTTTTAAAGGAATATTTATTGGATTTATTATTTTTAACCTCCTTGACCACTTGTTCTTAAAAGGATTATTTATTTATTTATTGGACTGGAGCACTGCACTGTTTTGAACACTTTTGTTTTTGGATTGTTTTAATAAAAGCACTGATGCACTTTACCCCTTGCTGTGCACATTATGTCCTCATTTGTTATGCTAATCCCTTGGTTACGTTACGGAAAGTGACAAGTTCAACAGGCTCCTTTGAGCAACTCTGGGTATGGAGCCGACCCGCACAGTCACAAATGTACAAATGATTATACATAGCTAACTGCAAATTAAACAGAATTGTAAGGCCTTACTTCAAACGTTCACAATAATCACAGCCTGCCTCCATTATTAGGAACTTGAAAGTACGTACAAGAATAATGATTTAACTCTTCAGTCCTCTGTGAAAGTCCGCTGTGGGCAATTTACTACAGTTTGTTTAACCACAGATTATCTTGTTTTGAGTTATAATATTGCTTGTTAATGACCATGCTATTTTTTTTTTTTTTTTTTTTTTTACAAAAAAGCCTCATTTTTTTAATTTATTATTTGCACATCATGTTGTTACTCTGTGGACCCTGAGCTTTGCAATTTTGTCTATCTGTATACTTGTATATGGTTGAGATGACAATAAAGTTCACTTTGACTTTGATTTGCTTTGTTTTAACAGGTTCTTATAAGATTCCTGCTGAGTGGAATGCACCTTTTAAGACAGGAAATAAGTACCCACTAGTTATTTTCTCTCATGGGCTGGGAGCATTCAGGTGAGAATATTGTCACATGCTAAAGGTGTAAATGTTCTAAGTGTACAAGTAAGCGCAGACTCAATCTCTTGAAAGACCTTAAGTATAAACAAGGATTAAGGGCGTTTCTGTACTAGTAAATGTTGACCATTGGAACTGCCTATGAGGGAAAAAGGCAAATACATGATCATCTGTTCAGTGATTTGCAAATAATTCATGTGTGCTCCTGGAAGCGTGGACAATATTCTGGTATACTGGGTGAACAACAGTGCTTCTCACTGTCTTGAAATCTCTTTGGATTTCCTCTGCTAACAACCTGTTTAATCTATATATAAAGTTTGCTTTTTCCTTAAAGCTCAGTGGAATGGACAGTTGTAATCACGCTCTGTTATTGTGATTTTTTTTTTTTTTTTATTATTATATTATAGAAAAAGTTTATGGATATCTGTATGTTTATTTAAACAGATACATGTGTTTAAGTGAACCTGCAATTTACTGGCACCCTGACTATTTCTTGTCTTGCACTCAGTGCTACTGGGCTAGACCATGAGTTGAATTTTAGCATAATTGGGAATTGTGTTATTTGTTTTTCTTTCCATCCAACTTATTCTTGTTGTTCTTTATCAGACCCATACTGCTAATTGTTTCAAAAGATGCCTAATTGGAAAAGATTGTACAAGCTACAAAGTATCTTAAAGTATTGAACTGAAAGCTCTGACATTGTTAAAGTCTGATATCTGTCTTTGTGTTAAATCTATAAGACTAAAGTAAACATTAAACATAAAGCCTGTAAAAACATTTCTAAGCAATTAGACATTGAGTTTATTCCCCGAATATCAAACTCGGTTCTAGGAGGCCCACAGTGACTTTTTCCTTCTACTCCAAAGCATTTTTCTTAATAGCCAGTTACTGTTGATACTTTAAATACATTTTATCTCAGTTTTGAATGACTTTCTATTTAAGAAAAAAAACGTTAATCTACACTCATATATTCTTTTCAGATATTAAACTTTAAAGTGATGTTGTTAGATTTTCAGATTCTTATTCCGTTTTTAAATTCTAAACTAAAAAATATCAAGAACTCACGTCCTGCGAGACAAGAATTTGTGCAAAGAGATTTAACCACGCCTGGGGCCAGAAATAAAAGACAAAGAGTAGGACAGCTGCTGTACAGACTTTTAAATGTGCATATGTGTTGTGCGAGATGCAGATCACGCGGCACGGCACCAGCGGCAAGCCAGCAGCTGATCGAGCAAAGAGGAGGTAAAAAAAAAAAAAAAAAAACTATTTGTTTCCCATTGTATCACGGTTTAAGAGGGGTTTCAGAGAAGGGATCACGTCACCTTGGGGTGCATTCAGCCCCCCTCTTCACAATGCGAGCAGCAGAGGCGCGAAGTGGCTGGTGCTTAGTGTAGGCCGGGGGGAACCCCCTAGTTTCTTATAATTTTATTAAATATCAGTTAGTAATCAGTGAAGTCCTATTTACGACTGTATGTTCTCACTGTGTAATATCTGTTTAAATGAAATACAGTATATGTAAACAAAAAGTGAAGAATAAAACAATGTTGATCTCCTCTTCTCCACAGAAATTTGTATAATCTGAGAAATGTCTGATGTGGCAGCCAAATAAAATTAAATTGAATAATGACTTCAATTAACAGCAAGAACTTCTAAATAAGAAATTGTTGTTAGAAAAAACTTTAGCCATCTGGTTAGCAGCCTAGATTAGTAAGTTTTATTTTTGCTCAGTGACATGTGAAAAACCTTTTAAAAATTAATATCAAATGCCATATTTATAAGCACATTTTAACTAAAATAAAATCATATTAAGTAATTAGTATATAAAAGTTAGGTTTTTAAGCTTGTGAAGCTTAACATGATACCAAGAAAAGTACATAATTTTTAAGTTTTGCTTCATTTGGATTACAATGTGTTGCGCTGCATACATTGTTATCTGCCCTCCCACTATTTTACCTGGAAATTTTACCTGGCGGGGCAGCCCCAGGTAAGAGTTATGAAGAAGTTGTGACATAGGGCAAATTGAAACGGAACTAAATGAGGCATTTATTTATTTACTAGGGAGGCCAAGCCCACTGGCGCCTTTGGCACCCAACCCCCAGTTGCAACCAGAATATTAGTAAAATCTGTAAATGTACAAAAGAAAAATAATTATTTATTGGAGTCAAAATCACGAACTTCTATAAATATGTAAAAGAAAAATTAATTATTATTTAACAGAGTAAAAATCATAAAATGAGAATTGGCGATCCTAAATTGTCTCTAGTGTGTGCTTGGTGTGTGGGTGTGTGTGTACCCTGCGGTAAGCTGGCGCCCTGCCCAGGGTTTGTTTCCTGCCTTGCACCCTGTGTTGGCTGGGATTGGCTCCAGCAGACCCCTGTGACCCTGTGTTAGGATATAGCGGTTTGGATGATGGATGGATGGATATTTACTCTCTTACCAACTGGAGTATTCCCATTAAACTGAGGTCCACTATGCTCGATGAGCATTTATAAGAGACTAAATAAACGATGCATTCATTTTAACTGACATTCTTATAGAAAAAAACAAATGACTCATTTAAATAACAGGAAAAATCACGTGAAAACTAAAATGGTATGTAATGGGTCTTCGTAAGTTGACCGTCAGCTAATTAAATCACCTAAATACAAACATTGGTGTTGTGAATAGATATATATTTTTTTTTTTAATAGTTTGTTCCTGTGAAAGAAAGTTTACTCAATCAAAAATAAAAACCACAACTTTCTTGATATTAAAAACCACGACTTCCTTGTTATTTTAGTTCATAATTTTAAAAAGGAATAAGAATCTGAAAATCTAACAACATCACATTAAAGTTTGATAAATTCTGAAAAGAATGATACCAAACATGTCCTCCCTGCGTGGAGTTTGCATGTTCTCCCCGTGTCTGCGTGGGTTTCCTCCGGGCACTCCGGTTTCCTCCCACAGTCCAGAGACATGCAGGTTAGGTGGATTGGCGATTCTAAATTGGCCCTAGTGTGTGCTTGGTGTGTGGGTGTGTGGGTGTGTGTCCTGCGGTTGGTTGGCACCCTGCCCGGGATTGGTTCCTGCCTTGTGCCCTGTGTTGGCTGGGATTGGCTCCAGCAGACCCCCATGACCCTATGTTCGGATTCAGTGGTTTGGAAAATGGATGGATGGATACCAAACATATATATGTAGGTTTTAAAATAAGCCAGATTTAAAGCGTGACAAAAAATTTGCATAAAATCGTTGCACTTTTAGGCTTAGGATTTTATATACAGTAATCCCTCGCTATATCGCGCTTCGACTTTCGCGGCTTCACTCTATCGCGGATTTTATATGAAAGCATAACTAAATATATAACACGGATTTTTTGCTGCTTCGCGGGTTCTGTGGACAATGTGTCTTTTTACTTCCTGTATATGCTTCCTCAGTTGGTTTGCCCAGTTGATTTCATACAAGGGACGCTATTGGCGGATGGCTGAGAAGCTAACCAATCAGAGCATGCAGTTGAGCTCCTGCGTGCTGAATGCAGTGTTAACCAGGAAGTCTCATCTCGCTCATTCAGCATCAACGTGTTTCGCTGTGTAAAGAGTTGTGCTCTTTAGTGTTTATCTTTGTGCATAGTCAAGCCCTTCATTATGGCTCCAAAACAATCTGCTACTGCTTCAGGGGCCGTGCCCAAGCGCAAGAAGAAGATGTTAACGATTGCCGAAAAGGTAAACGTTTTGGATTTGTTGAAGGCTACGATTCTTTTTATTTAAAAAGCAGGAAAGGAATATAAGATCTACGGCTGCAGTGTCCTTTTAACCAGGGTGCAAAACGAGTTGTAAGTGGATGTAATAAGACAGTAGTCTGGATGGAATCTGCTTTAGGGATTTGGATTGAAGACTGCCAGAAGAAGAACAACGGCAGTGCTACACAATCGCCTGAAGTGGCTCCTTTACAAGGGCTGTAACGCTCTCCTTTGTTGTGCAGTAAAATTAAACTCATTGTTATTGGACAAGTCATCGTGTCATTGTTGGTGAGTAACCATAAATAATTAATACATTTACTGTATACTATTTTTCTTGCAATGTACGTATTTATTGCTGGTGACCTGTCTATCGTAATGGCTGTAACATATGTGATATCGGAGACACTCAATATCTTTAAAATAATATTTAGGTTTTACTGTATATAAACAGTGTGTGTTTATATGCATAATTTCAATGAATCTTACCTAATATCTAAGAGAATACAAAGGGATTATGCTGTATAACGCTGCGGGGAATATTTATAAACAGTGCGGGAGAGTTTATAAGGGCTTAAAATATATAAAAATAACCATACAAACATATGGTTTCTACTTCGTGGATTTTCACCTATCGCGGGGGGGTCTGGAACGCAACCCCCGCGATGGAGGAGGGATTACTGTAATGATCCACAGAATGGCCAAACTATTTCAAATACTATAACTGCTTTAGCGTTGTTACTCTCACTGCACCTTCTTCTTCTTTCGGCTGCTCCCATTAGGGGTTGCCACATTGGATCATCTTTTTCCATATTACTCTCACTGCACCACTCGGAGTATTTATATCACTGTATCTGAGTGTGAATCACAGCTGTACAGCAGCTGATCGGAAAGAGAATTATCGGTATACAGCATCAAGTACATGCCGTCTCAGCCATTCGCTATTTGAACTGTTCTCATCCGACAAACGCTTTGGTGTCTTTCCTGTACTGACCTCGCGGTTCAGAAACCGTTTCATCACAAGAACTCTAAACGCACTCCATCAGTCCATAAAGTGCTTGTTGTAGAACTGTCTGTACTGATAAGTACAATCATTTCACTGTAAACTTGCGATACAGTTATAATATTGCACAACCTGAGCCACTTTATAAAGTGCATATTTACATACAGTATGATGACGATATTTTCTAGATGAAATGCAGCAAAATATGTTTATTATATGATATTATACAGATAAAACTTTTACTTTAACTACACGGTGCCGCAGCACTAGCCAGGAGCTGGAACTTCATTCACGGTTTGATCCTGTATCACGCTGTATTCTTGCTGTGGTTTGTGCGACACTGGAAGGATAGATGGATAGAATAATTAAACATTACGAAGATATTTCAATGTTCCTTAAAAGTTTTGAAGAATCGGCGTTCTAAGCTTACAGATGGCTTAACATCCATTACAGAGCTGACTGATTTGTCGATTCAATATTTGGAGAAAGAAAAGTAAGGACAGGAATTGGGGGTTAGTATGTTTGAAAGAGACAGTACTTCTGTAATAAAGTATTTCATCGAAGGTCGCGTATGGCGCAGCAAGAATCTTGCGTGAGACATGAACAATCACTGTGCCACCGTGTTCCCATGTTTAATAAGATGCTTTAACTCCTATCATCATGAAATTTATATCACGTATTCTTCTCGGTATTTTAATTATTCAGAGAGCTGTAACATTACGAATGTAATGGATTCCGTGTCTTGTCGGAGCAAGAGAAAGCCCGGAAGCACGTAGTGATTCACACACATAGAGCACATAGAAGATCAAATACAAAACAAAGCATTTAATGTGCCACATTAGTTACGATGGGATTTGAGAAACTAGTAAATTAAACGATTTTAAGATGAAGTTTATGATGTTCTACTTTAATGACAAAATAAACTATGTGATTAAAGTGGAAATTTCGAGATTAAAGTTGACATTTCCTGCTTTTTCCCCCACTGTGTGTAATATAGTCCTTAATTTTTTTTTTTTTTCTTGGCGACTTTGATATGTGACAACTTCTTTTTTTATTTCGGGCACTGTGCAACTTGTGAACTTGAGCTTTCGAGTTTCTCCGACACACTAAGTCACTCGATCAACTTCCTTTTGTTGTTTAAACCAACAAATGGTAAGTTTTACCTTGACTCCACTTGGTATTCATTGAAATTCTTCTATTTTCCCTTGTACTTTTGCCATTGTCTTTTCACAGAAGGCTGATCTTAAGGACTATATTGATTTGCTTATTCAAAGAGGCATAATTCTGGGAGGAGACGGGGCGGGACAGCAGGTGCGTGCACGTGTGTTACTTTTCACACTGACCGAGATTTATGTAGCGGAAGAACGTGGAAGTTGGCGAATGCACAGATTTATGCATCTGGATTTTTTTGTGCGTAAGCACATTTCCGCTTTTGTGCTTACATCATGTTATAGTGCGAATTTTATGCACAGCGTTATGCATGAGGCCCCTAAAAAGTTCTCACCATTGTTAAGAAACTTGCATAATTAATTTTTACTGTATAAATATTCAAAAAACTCTTGCATACTATTTATTAGATAAAGTTTCTGTTGCAGTAAGATATGTGATTCATTTTTTTATTTTAGATTTAGGAAAAAACATTTCCAAATCCTGAGCTAACCACAAAGTTTTTATTTTTTAAAAAAGAAACTAGTCTTTCGATTATAATTTGCTACTTGATGTACTTTTTAAAACTTACTGTACAAGCAGAAAGAAAGAAGAAAAAAATTGGCTTTGAAGAGAAAAAGCAGTCTGTCTTTTCATATTTAAGTTATTGTGGGATAAAAAGTGAAGTTCCTGATAATAAGCCTAGAGTCATGCTATTGCATCCTATGAGGAATGAGAATTAAATTATGCAGATTTTTTTCATTCAGTTAATTTTCTAGGGGTTTGTTTCTATTCTGTTGGATTAATTTAAAAGTACATGCAAAATCAAACTTTGAAAAATACATATTAGCTATACTTGTCAACATTTTCAGTTCCATTAATAGGACAGTGTTTAGGCAGTACTGAAAAGAAAAAAAGTAAGCAACATATTTTGATATATTATTAGTTTATATCTTAAGCACCAAGTTTATTTTGTGGAAGCCTAATTTTTTTTCTTTTTATTTCCTTTTTGGCAAGTTATACTAATTAATGATTTATAGGTGTTCAGGTTTATAAGGTGATCATTGTTTAACTATCTTACCTGGAAACTTCTATTATCCTTATAAGGAAAAATCTCAGACCATATTTGTCATTTTATAATTACAGCTTAATTATTTTTGGTACAGAGGCACTGGAAAGTAATAATTTTATGTTAGGTTTAGGCCTGAGTAAAGAAAACAGCCACTGGATTACAAACTATTACAATATTTTCAAGTATTATCTATACTAATAAAAGGCAAAGCCCTCACTCACTGACTGACTGACTGACTGACTGACTGACTCATCACTAATTCTCCAACTTCCCGTGTAGGTAGAAGGCTGAAATTTGGCAGGCTTATTCCTTACAGCTTCCTTACAAAAGTTGGGCAGGTTTCATTTCGAAATTCTACGCGTAATGGTCATAACTGGAAGCTGGTTTTCTCCATTTACTGTAATGGAGATGAGCTTGAAACCCATGGGGGCGGAGTTTGACATCATCACGCCTCCCACGTAATCACGCAGTACGTAGAAAACCAGGAAGAGCCCCAAAAAGCGCTGAAGAAAACATGCATTATATAATTGAGAAGGCAGCGAAACAATAAGAAGCGAGCGAGTGATATATACAACCATATTCATGAGTTCTGCTACTTCGGAAACAAAGCACAGTGTAAACCAACACTTTAAATTAAGTTCATAGACAGGCTGCCGCTGGCGTTTGTAATTTAGTGCCTGCCCATATAAGGCCGTCCGTCAGCGGCAATCCAATAGCAAACTGCCACGGGTAAATTATTCACGGGTGTAGGACTGTGCTTATGGAGAGGAAGATGAGATAGTCAGGGTGGTGTTTGGCACAAACTCAGCGAAACTGCGAGAGAAAGTTTTAAGTACCGGGACTTCGGTAGCATTAGATACAGCCATGGACATAGCACGACATGGCAACAGCACAGCTGGGAAACTTCGATGCAAGAACACCGAGCGGCTCACGTGAACTGACGCAGTGCACAGACAAAAAGCAAGAGTTCCGAAGAGCGCTGAACAAAAACCGAATTACACAATTGAAAAGGCAGCAAAAAAATATGAAGCGTCTGATACATACAAGATAAGTATGTAATAAGTACAGCTACTGCAGAAACAAAGCACACGGTGGAAAAAGTGAATGTCCCGCTAAAGGAAGACAGTGTTAAAAAAAA
>JANRMT010027041.1:47230306-47250973 GCA_026402145.1 Polypterus bichir lapradei | reverse complement strand
TCCCACTATATATATATATATATATATATATATATATATATATATATATATACACATACAGTTAGGTCCATAAATATTTGGACAGAGACAACTTTTTTCTAATTTTGGTTCTGTACTTTACCACAATGAATTTTAAATGAAACAACTCAGATGCAGTTGAAGTGCAGACTTTCAGCTTTAATTCAGTGGGTTGAACAAAACGATTGCATAAAAATGTGAGGCAACTAAAGCATTTTTTAGCACAATCCCTTCATTTCAGGGGCTCAAAAGTAATTGGACAATTGACTCAAAGGCTATTTCATGGGCAAGTGTGGGCAAGTCCATCATTATGTCATTATCAATTAAGCAGATAAAAGGCTTGGAGTTGATTTGAGGTGTGGTGCTTGCATATGGAAGATTTTGCTGTGAACAGACAACATGCGGTCAAAGGAGCTCTCCATGCAGGAGAAAGAAGCCATCCTTAAGCTGCGAAAAACAGAAAAAACCCATCAGAGAAATTGCTACAATATTACGAGTGGCAAAATCTACAGTTTGGTACATCCTGAGAAAGAAAGCAAGCACTGTTGAACTCAGCAATGCAGCGCAAAAAGACCTGAACGTCCACGGAAGACAACAGTGGTGGATGATCGCAGAATCATTTCCATTGGGAAGAGAAACCCCTTCACAACAGCCAACCAAGTGAACAACACTCTCCAGGGGGTCGGCGTATCGATATCCAAGTCTACCATAAAGAGAAGACTGCATGAAAGTAAATACAGAGGGTGCACTGCAAGTTGCAAGCCACCCATAAGCCTCAAGAATAGAAAGGCTAGATTGGACTTTGCTAAAGAACATCTAAAAAAGCTAGCACAGTTCTGGAAAAACATTCTTTGGACAGATGAAACCAAGATCAACCTCTACCAGAATGATGGCAAGAAAAAAGTATGGAGAAGGCGTGGAACAGCTCATTATCCAAAGCACACCACATCATCTGTAAAACACGGTGGAGGCAGTGTGATGGCTTGGGCGTGCATGGCTGCCAGTGGCACTGGGACACTAGTGTTTGTTGATGATGTGACACAGGACAGAAGCAGCCGAATGAATTCTGAGGTTCTGCATCTGAGTTGTTTCATTTATAATTCATTGTGGTAATGTACAGAACCAAAATTAGAAAAAAGATGTCTCTGTCCAAATATTTATGGACCTAACTGTATATATCACGATGTGTGCAGTACAAATCAAGGGCAGTTATGCTTAAGCTATATAACTCACTAGTAAGGCTCCACCTACAGTACTGCATGCAGTTTTGGTCTCCATTTTATGAAAAAGACATAACAGCACTAGAGAAAGTCCAGAGAGAAGCAACTAGGCTGACTCCATGCAATCACCATACTCTGTAATTCACCATGTTTTCTTTTATCATTCTTTGCAAGGCAAAATTGGCACTTCTTTCTGAATTTACGTTTGTTTATGTGATATTTAAATCTACACTGTTGAACTAACATTTTGAGCATATTCTTCATTTGTACAGTGGAAGACCTTAAGCTATGTTTCATTCTGAAATTTGCACATTATTTGGAAAGTGCCCCATGAGGCATTTTTTGGACTTGGCATAGAAATGCCAAATTGCTCCCCATGGTGCCTTTATTCATTGAAATTTTGGTTTGGGGAAATTCTTTAGTAACTTCACCTGCACTGTAATCCAACCCAGTCAGAACTGGGAACCCTGTTAAGTGTAAAATAAACATACCTAGATTTGAATGTTTAGAAAAAATATTAAATCTGCTTAAGTAATCAATAAAAGTATACTAAAGGCAATATCAATAACACTACAATGAACAATGCACATATTTCTAGAGAAATACAGTCAACATTATTTCTGTGTGCTTTCAAAGAAAGTGTAAACTCTTATACTATGTTGTAAAATGCACCCGTGGGATAGTTTGAAAGTGCCTGTGCCTGCAGACATCATGACTTCCAGCTTGTCATTTGCCTCTTTTGATCACCTCTTCACTCGTTATTCCTAGACAAAATAAATGTATTTTGTTTTGTTTCATTTTATTCATGCATACATAAAATTCTCTGTTGCAGCCTTAGCCCACATACATTATGTTTCTCAATCAAACCCAGTAGCAAACCCAACCTGTCAGCTCGTTGCACCCTGCATGCCCTCCCTTGAAAGGTGAGCTGCTATGGACCCTGCCAAAAGGTTTCTAAGGAGTGTTATTGTAAGCACAAATGCTTGGACATGCTTTTCATTTCAGATAAATACCCAAATGATCTAATTTCCATCAGGTGTGCTTTTATTAGCAAATGACACTCGTTCTAATCAAATTTAGTCGAGTCATTTCAAAGAAGTGACATCTCAAGTCAGCTTTTTATAGAGCACCATTATATTCACCAGCATTTTTGCATTTGTCATATGTAGTAAATGCTTTGACAGATATTCAGTGTCTAAACTTTTGAGTCGAATATAATAAAAGACTTTTATTTTATGACTGGATATGCCTGGTGATCAGTATTCCAGCATTAAGACCACTAAAATCCAACCAGGACTCTTAACTTTCACCAAATCACGATATGGTTTAGGCCCACTGAATCTCTCTTCGGATAAGATGAATGGTCCCAGGTGCATTCTCAAAACACCTTTACAGCACTGGAAAGAAATGTTAATAGGTTAAAAACTACAATATGCAACAAAACCAGCATTTGCTACTGAAAATATTCTCACCCCTGCAGAGCCTTGCTATCATTTTTGTGTGTACTTTAGTTAATATTATTGAAATCATTTTGCTCCATTTCTGAGCCAACTTGTTTTGTATATGGGTGCCACCATTTTGGGAGTACAATTGCCATTATGCAACTCCTGATGTTGTTTGGTGTTGTCTCAGAGGTCGCTACTTATATGTCATTAGCACAGCAGATTTAAAGGTCGTCATTACTTATCCGAGATTGCGGCTAATCTTCTTTCCTTGCTTACTCTACCTTTAAAAAACAAATCTTTCTGGTTGCTGATCTTTATGCTCCAAATTTTTTAACTACAATTTCTTGTATTCTATTTTGATTTTGACAACCATATTTTTGACTTTCTGATTACAACCCCAGTATTGTGTTTTGACTACATTTCTTCTTCTGGGCTTTATCATTAAAGTGCATCTCTATTGCAGCCATTGAAGTCTTGCTGCTGAAGCCCTTTAAATGTATGCTAGATTTGAATTTCCCACTTATGCAAAACTCAAAATATATACTGTAACTAGAAAGGTCAACAAATACAGAAATGAATTGAGGTGTCATGTTAATAACACAACATAATCAACCCAGGATCTAGGAGGGCATTTTTTTTCTCTTTGAGAGAGTAAAAAACTGGTCTTGTCATAAAAGAAGAAGTTTATGAGGAACCATTTTCCTTGAATAGAGGCTAATAGCATAATGTCCATTTCCTAAAGGAGCATAATTCTGGCAGTATATCAGGTTTAGGACATGTTTTAATAGCAGAATGAACACAATCAGATATACACAGTAAGGTGAAAAAAGGAGCTAAACAACTTTATACTGCTGGAAAGTAAAAATTAATGTAAGCATTAGGAAAACAGTGCTGCCCACTGTCCAAAAGAAAACCGGAAGTTAATGGCTATATAAGCAAAACTACATTTAGTTTAAATGACTAGGCCGTATGCTTACAACCCCTCATTTAGCATAGAGTGTGTTAATTATGTAGGTTTGCTACACCTGAACATTATTCCATAGGCCCATTTACCCATCACATGCTTGAGGCATTTGTACCAAGGAATCAGACAGCTGGTCCTAAAATACAGAATTGATTTAGGGGGAATCCCATCAGTGCCAGAAGATTTACCATTTATTTTCTTTTTTTGTAAGCTGTAGCTACTGTAATGTGCGTGGAGCATCTTTGTAATTCATAAACTGGGACGAATTCAGATTCAGTAATAACAAAACAGCATCAGATATCCATGCATTCACCAATTTTCCAAATTACAGGGTGCTGGAACCTATTCCTGTATCATTGGTTTCAGGACAGGAAATAACAATAGGTGTTCAGTGTAAGGCACACCCGCCTAATACTGGACACATTTTGCACATGTATTTTCATTTATGCTTTTTCCTGGAATTTAGATTCTGCTTTTTGAGGTATAAATTTCATTTTGATAAATATTGGAAAAATCTGATTTTGCTACCCATAACGTTTCTCTTTTTCAAATAGTGCTGCTGACTCGTCTATCTCGTGACCTTGCTATTGCATTTATGGTGTCATGATTGTTATAAATTCATGCCTGTGTTATCCCAGTTCTCATTTCATGTAGCATAGTTAGATTTTGCTCAAAGCTTCTGATTAATGTCTTGTCCTTTGATTCTTAGTTGCCTGGTTATTTTTTAGTCTCCTAGTTTTAAGCCATTTATATCTCTGACTTAATTTCTTGGCCTTGTCATTCTCTTGCAATAATCATCAGACATTTAAGTGTCTCTTAACAACACTTACATATACTGTTCAAGTTTACAGTGAACCCCCTCTTGAGTATAGAAAAAGATCAGAATTTGTAAAGAAAAGTCATGTAGACATGGAGAAATGTGTCAAATCCATACAGACAGAGACTAGATCAGGCATTGAACTCAAAAGCTGCGAGGATGTGTCACTACCCACAGTACCACAGAGAAGAATATGATTTATACTAAAAAGAAAATAATTTTACAGAAAAATAAGTAAAGAGATTGTAATCATTGAAGATGACTTAATACTAGCATTGATTTGGGTAAATTTAGCCCACTTTTGAAATGTAAAATCCAGTTCAGGTTTCGCTACAAAAATCTTTCTTGAACCTCTTGAACTCTACTGAAGAATTATACCTTTGAAGCAAGCTTGACTTAACGTAACAGGAAAGTCTGACAAGTCTATGATTGATATACATTCTTAACAAAGTCACAAAAAAAATTTACACAGACAAAACCTTAAATCTCTGGTTAATTGATAGGCATAAGTCAGTCAGATTGGGGGATAATCAAACTGAAAAAGTCGGTCAAAGAATATCACTGTAAACATAGGTAGAGCTTTGAAATATTTTATAGGTATTCTCGCCCATGAAACAGAATCAGAAGAAAACAATTTCATATTGTTTGTGCAGCCACCTCAACTCCCCCCAGCTCACTGTGAACATGGCCATGGTAAAGAAAACATAGAAAACACTGACTCTGTGCAAATTCAGAGCTTATCAATTCACTTAATTTCCATCAGTTCTATTCCATTGTTAGTCTAAAACCTTAATTTGCTATAGTAGATACAGAAATTCAGGGGAGTTTCCAAAATAAAACAGTTCCTCTGTTCTTTTCTGGGAGTGTATGTGGTGTTGCCTTAAAATATCTGAGGAGATGCTGAGGTGTACGTGGGTCTGCCTGCACTTGAGCACAATCGTAGCTGAACACTGCACGAATCTGGTGTACTGCTCCATGCTCCTGAGCTCTAGTAGACAAACCAGGTGAAAATGATCAGAGGAATAAACATTCATACAGTGTACAAATACAGTGTATCATTATGTAACGTAGAAACGAAAATACTTACTCCTTATAAGTTACACTTAGAAAATTTTTAAACCAGAAAAGAATTACAAATAAATAAAAATAACTTTTACTTTTACAGGTCTGAGCCTGGTCATGGAATTCAAAGCTAATTTGTGAATTTTTAAAGGAAAAAATAAAGCCCTGCTTTAGTGGCTAAGTATACCATTTCATAGAAAATAATTATCCTTTTGACAGCTGTGTATTATTATCATCAACAATGAGGTAATAAATGTTGTATGAGAAGTATTTCCTTATATATTCTTATTAGGTTGACAACAGCATGGATCCAGATTCTGTTTTTTTTTAGCATAAACCAGTGGCGCAAGCAAAATACTTAACAACATTTTTATTGCAGTTTTAAAAATGCAGAGGTAGAGCTAACAATGCTTCTTTCTTTTCATGAAGGGATTCTTTATACTAATCTTTGGGAGTTTGCTGGATTCAAAGGTAAGTACCTAAGTTCATTTTATTACAAAGATTATTTCTTTCTTTAAACAATGCTGGTATTAAATAACTAACAGTCATCCTTATTCAGTTATATTAGCTCTTTCAAATTAAATGTGTCTTCAGGCCAAATGTGTGTAATGGAATTTTCCTTTCAAGACCTCCTGCCTAAATGAATCTAGTGACATTATTTAAGTATATTTTTCTTAATTTGGTTTGAATGTTAGCAAGGAGTTGATTCTTCTCAGCTTCAGTTTCTGAAAGTAAAAAATGCCAGTTGGCTGCAGGACATGTGTTTTGTGCCTCACGTTCAGTCCTGGGGCACCACTTTGGCTGTAGGCTTCCACATCTAATGGGGCAGTCTTATTAATATTTCATTTCATTGTTAGCCCTTTTTCTTCTCTTATTTTCCATTCAGAAAAATATGGTGTATATATATGTAAACTTTAGACTTTAGAAAAGTCTACTTTTTGTCATAGCTTTACACAATTACCTTTCTTTTCCCATAGTCACCTTTTTCAGTAGGGTTTGCTCCTTTAAGTTGTTTCCTAATAATGGCATTTGGTGGCAAGCAATACAGACACAGCATTATATTCAGTTACATGCTAATTAGCAAGAAAAAACTTAAATAACCAGAACATTAACAAAGAGCAAAATCTTAAAAACAGAAAAAAAAAACAAAAAGTGCGACACACACAAATGTTTTGCTGTATTCAACACAAGTTTAGCAGAACCATTTTGTGATTTCTGGTTGAAACAGGTAAATAACAATAACAGCTTGCTTAATGAAGGCAGGAGGAAAAGCAGGAGTTGGTTGAGATCAACACCTGCGGCTCTGGTTTTCCACAGAAGTTAACTTAACATGCATTGATTTACGCCTTTTATTATGAAGAGCACATCAATGAACATGACACTAAAGTAGCCGCCCTCCTTTAGCATTCCGTGTTATTTGTATCTGTGTTTGTGCTGCTTGTCACTAATTGTCAGAATACAATTAAGGAAGCAAATTCAAAGGAAAAAAATTAATTAAAAATAAAATGGCAAGAGAACGTTAAGCATTTAAAGCTATGACAAAAGCAGCCCCAGATTAACCATGATGGAAAATAAGTATGTGCTTAAGGCACTAAGATATGGGGGCACCACAGAGTTTTCTTCCCCTATTTTTTTAATTGTCCTTGTCTGCTGTGTTTGACTTTAATCTCCATTGTTAAAAAATGTCTGCCGAGTATAAACACAACTGGCTGGGTCCAGATAGCACTTAACTCATCAGCTGACTTTGTAACAAACACTTCCGCTCTTTATTTTATTTATTTTTTTACTGCTTTTTCACATAAACAAGTTAAGTTTTAATCTATAATTTAACCTTCAGCACTACCTTACCCCAGAGTCCCTTTTAGGAACTCAGAGACATGAAGTATCGGGGCCGAGAGTCAGTGGGACAATAAGGGAGGTAGACACAGCTGATATAACAAGTAAAAAGGTATATTTATTGCAAAAAAGCATTCAATATCAAACAGACAATATATCAAAATATGCACACAAATAATGTAATAATTAAGATGAAAAACTGTCGAGGTATTGGTTGTAGTTTTTTGGTGGTACTAGGAGGCTTTGCCAACTGCTTGCTTTGCTTGCCCACCCCGATGGGGTACGCTATGGGCAAGTCACTTCGCGTCTCTGCCTCTCGCGTTGTGAAAAGAGGGGGCTGAACGCACGCTAAGGAAATGTGGTTGCTCCTCCGAAACCCCCTCTTAAACGGTGATACAATGGGAAACAAATACTTTTTTTTACCTCCTCTATGCTCGATCAGTTGGCTTGCTGCTGCTGCTGCTGTGCTGTGTGATCTGCATGTTGCGCTACGCTTCAAACATTTAAAACCTGTACAGCAGCTGTCCTCCTTTTCTCGTGGGACGTTAAAGTGTCTCCGAGAAAATCACATATCGACCCAAGATTTTTTTATATAATAGAGAGATAGAATGGGGCTTTGTGCTCTCATGGTGACACAACATCCATGTTGGTAATGGAAATGTAAAAAAAAGTTTTCTTAGTACAATTTACTGCATGCAATGATACTGGGTCCAGCTGAAGAGCCAGAGCTCCATACATCACCGCCGGTCTATGTCAGCTGTTCTAGACAAGCAGTTATAGGACGGAAGTTAAGGTTAGGGGTTAGTATGGTTAATGTGTAAGATAAATGGCTAAGGTTAGGAGTTAGTTAACGTTGGTGTTCAGATTTGTTAAGGTTAGGGTTTGGTGTGGTTAGCGTGTCAGTCAGTTTAATTTGTGACGATTTGTAAACGTTTATTACCAAACTGCTGGTCTAGACATGTGGTGATGTCACTTCCGCACTGAAACTGCTGGAATTGACCTGCGGTGACGAATGGTGCTGTGGCTCTGCAGGTTGATTCATCTCACTGCTTGTACGTGTTGTTTTTCCCCCACCATTACATTTATATTAAACTGTTTATATAAATGGGTTATCCCACCCTTAATGTATAATGGAGATGGCAACAAAAACAAACAGAAAAAAAAAAAACACATTCACCACATGGCACGCGCCTAAAAAAAATCAATCCATTTTTACCGTGCCTTGAAGAATCAGCCCTTAAGTAAAAAGAATGCTTAGCCTGCTTTCTGTCTCCCTACCAAAAAAAAATTGCTGTGGCAAATTGGAATCGAGGTCAATTCCCCTGCATGTGAATCACTCTGCAGTCGCTTTAATTCTTCACGTAATGACCTTTCCCTGGTCTGTACTGAACAACTTGGCCTGCATTAAGACTGGTCAACCATCACCTGACCCAAGTCTAACACACCTCTCTCTCCCTGGTCACACACCTAGCCCAAACAATATCTCTGATGATCGCGCCTCACATGCGCCTAATTTGCTGACACCACAGCACACCCCACATCACCTCTGTCCCATATACCCACAACCATCATCCGTCATACGCCAGTTCAGGGTTGGGCAACATCACTCCTGGAAAGCTACAGAGGCTGCAGGTTTTGTTCTGGCCCAGTTTCTTAATGAGAAGTCAATTATTGCAGATGAAGCACTTATTGCTCAAGTGACATTTTGATGCTGCATTTTGGTGGTCTTGATTGTTAAGGTTCCCCACTCTTAATTGCTTATTTTGATATTAAACAGCTGTATTCACTGTTTTTAATGGCTCCTTATTAACAATAAGATGCAAATGACAAAGGAGCCAGCAGTTCTCTGTCTAACTTGTTTCCCATATACATCTGTGTTGATTCATCATGCACTGTTTGGTTGAATATACAATGTGACAGACTAAAAATTATCGGTTTTAGGCTTCAAATCATTTGGATGATATCCTTGGAAAGGAAAAAATCTGCTATATAAAAATGTAACATTGTAGACTAACAAACCATAAAATGAAATAAGGTGTGAGATTGGTAGGGATTGTTTTATAATTAAGCAATTGGGTTGGAATGAAAACCTGCAGCCATTGCGGCCCACCAGGACTGACATTGCCCACCCCTGCTCCAGTTACTACGCTGCGCCACAACTCCTAAACACTGTGGTTGCACAAGAAAAACGCCCAACCTACCTGGAGAGGGGTCTCTCCTTGAACTGCCTTTCCCAAGGTTTTTTCCATTCTTCCCCTAATAGGGTTTTAGGGGGCTGTCAAAAGGCAGGGCCTGTTAAAGCCCATTGTGGCACTTCTGGTGTGATTTTGGGCTATACAAAAATAAACTGTATTGTCTTGTATAGTGACTAACTGATTTGTACACTCCTTGGAATGAAAACCTGCAACCATTGTGGTATCCTGGGAAGTTGGCAACTACTTGTCTACAGGACAGCCATCACCCTTGGACCCTTAGTGACCCACTTGTGTAGGATTATCACATGACTACAAGAGCAAGTTATTTGTGTCGTCACACATACACTACAAAGAAATGATTGTGAAGATGTACATGCAAAACCTTATTACTAAGCAGTGGAATTTACCACTGTATTTTTGGGATTGTTTCCTTCTAGACAGGCTGTCTCACAGAAATCTAACTCTTTTCAGGGACTCTTTGACATGTCTGAAGGCTCTTCCTTTACTGTTTTATGCAGCCTAGAGATTCTGCATTTATCATATTTTGAATTAGTAGTACCCACAACTAGACAATAATTCAGTTTATTAATTTTGTTTTAGTGGTGGGCCAGGTAGCTTGCAGTACATTTTATGGTTGCTAATGGTGCTATGCAGCATAATAAAATGTATTCTTCATTTTTAACCATATATTGAAATGTTTTACTACAGGTGCGAAATGCCTTATTAAGAACATTCTCATTACAAAAATGGAGTTCACAGCAAACACGGGTAAGAACTTACATTTTTCACTTCAAATAAGAAAGATAATATGTAAATTCAAATATATGAGAATTTTCTATTAATAGATGACTTCTCTCTGGGGTGTAAAAACTATGCCATTGGCTGAGACAAGCTTATCAGGCCAGGGAAGAGCAGAAAGCCACAAGGGGTCAAAGTCTGTGCTGGCACGCTTCAGCCAAAGAATATGATCTTCTGCAACAAGCCTGACCAAGTCGAAGGTGTGAATAACATAACACAATCAGAGCTGCATTTGAGGCCTAAATGTGTTCAGACCTCTTCCCAAGGTTTGTAAATGGCAGCAAGCCATTTATGGAACTGCTGATTTGACCTGTTTATCAGCAAGTGCATCAAATCCAGGATCAGTCCCACAATATCTGCCAGATTATGTTGTGAACTGATGACCCCAATAGTCAATCTTCCATGCTGTTTATAATGGCTATCTGTTAGTTGAGCTTAGAGCTAAGAGGAAGAGGATAATGGTTCTGTGTCCGGGAAGAAGACAGTTTAAGTATTTCACATATAGAATGAAAGATGAGAAGTCAAAGGGAGAGAGAACTAGAAGATTACTTTTGAGGTGTCAGGTGCAATCTCAATCATATTTCTTAACTAATACTAAGCCCATATATATCTGAAAGATGTTTTCATGTTTATAAATTTGATTCTAATGTCTTCTTGGTGTAGAAGAAAATGTTTTTCCAAACCTACCTGATTTGTTGTATGGAATGGCCCAGTGTGATGATTCCCACTTGTAAATGGTTCTTGGGTCAGTTCTCAATGCAGAACATTTTCAGTTTGTGCTCATGGACTCCCCTTTTCAATTCCACCAATCTGGAGACTGAGAGTGTCATTACAAAACTTTGATTTTGTGTTCTTGCAAAGCATTTTCTTTGTTTAGATATTAATGATGTCTTTAAAAGTAAACCTGTTGCACTATTGGGCAGATGTGACCACAATCAGATCTATTGTCCTCCCACCTATAGGCCTGTTATTAGGTGCCAACAGCTGCCTTGTCATTAGATAAGACAGATGTTCTTGTGCATCTTTGTATTTGTTTTTTTTTATTTTATATTCTTTTTTATTGCTATTTCTTATGAAAGTTCAATTTTTCTTGAACTTCTGTGAAGTCCTAATTTCCCACTGGGGACAAATAAAGTTCTATCTAAGTATGTATAGGGTCATTACCTTGTTAAAAGGTCCATCCACAACCAAATTTCAAACTAAAATTTCCTGATATGTTCTGCAATTCATTCTTCTGTTAATCTTGGCACTTGCAGTAAAACAGCCCTAAACAGCACCAGTGATCCTCCACCATATTTCACCACGTATGCAGTGCCCTTTTTGTGTAACAATGACTAAAAAGTTCAATTTCCATTTCTTCTGGCCACAACACAATTCCATTAGTAGTTCCATTGATGCACTGGCAAACATCAGGCACTGCATTCTGGGGCTTGTTTCATGAAACTCTTCCAAAAGGATTCTTGTCATGGAGATGGTATCTAATAGTTGATTTTGAAATAATATAAAGGCAGAATTCAAACAGACTATGCAGTTGCGAAACTATGATCTTTGGATTTTTCCTTGGCCTCAATTGCCATCATTCTCATTCTGCCTTTGACGCAGTGCGCTCATGTTTTCTCTTCCAAGTAAACTTTAAACTGTTTCATACTTCTAAAAGTTATTTCCTATATCCATGATTGTGCTTAGATGTGTTTTCAGCTGCCTATGAATTTTACATTTGCAAAGTGACTTACAAAAGAGATCAACATAACCCAGTAAATATCAGTCTGGGGGCTGTTTTGAAACAAGTGTTACAGAACAAGGTGGCAAATTGATTATCACAAGTATTAAGAAGAGTTAGGGTCATTGCTATATGCTAGGGTCACTGCTGTCTTTAATTGATATAAATGACTTGGATAGGAATATAGATAACAAGCCGGTTAAGTTTGCAGGTGATACCAAGATAGGCGGATTGTCAGATAATCTGTAATCCGTTGAATTGTTACAGAGGGTCTTGGACAGAATACAGACTTGGGCAGATCTGTGGCAGATGAAATTTAATGTCAGCAAATGTAAAGTATTACACATAGTAATAAAAATATGGGGTTTGAAAACACAATGGAACGTCTGAAAATTGAAAGTACACCTTATGAGAAGGATTTAGGAGTCTTAGTGGACGCGACACTATCAACTGCCAGACAGTGTCAGAATCAACTAAGAAGGAGAATATTAGGTTATGTAGACTACGAGTCCAAGGAGGACCAAAGTTTATAATGCACTGGTTAGACCACAGTTTGAAGTACTGTGTGCAGTTTTGGTCCCCAGACTACAAAAATGACAGCGTTAGAAAATGTCCTGAGAAAAGCACCTAGGCTGATTCCAGGGCTACAGACGATGAGTTATGAAGGAAAGATTAAGAGAGCTGAGCCTTTTCAGTTTAACCAAAAGGAGATCAAGAGGGGACATGAGTGAAGTGTTATGAAGGGAATTAGTACAGTGGATTGAAACTGTTACTTTAAAATGAGTTCATTTGAGGAGACACTGTTGAGGGGACACAGTTCACACAAACATTAGAAAGTTTTTCTTTACACAGAAAGTCACAAACACTTGGAATAAGCTACCAAGTAGTGTGGTAGACAGTTGGACTTTAAAGACTTTCACAACTAGACTTGATGTTATTTCAGAAGAATTGAGTGGATAGAACTGGCAAGCTTTGCTGGGCTGAAGGGCCTGTTCTTGTCTAGATTGTTCTAAAGTTCTCATTTCCTATTTGATATGCTTGTTTTTACCCATTTCATTTAGGGCAGTTAATAATTCTATAGTTGACTAATCTCTCTTTATAACATGCAAAGGCATTCCACTTACTTTCTGAGAGATTAAAAGAGAATATTAACTGTTTAGGGTGTTCTCTCCACTGTCAGTGAATTGATGAGGTGTAGAGTGTTGTGTAGGTAAAACATTAGGACTTCTGTTAATCATCTCAGACAAAGAGTATAAACTAGCATAAAAACATTAAAACAGATGATTTGTATGGGACTCAACTGTTTGGGACTCATTCTGCTTTTCTGGATCTATTCCATTAAGATTTCTACTCTAGGATTGTATAGTGTAAGGTCTTTAACTCCATTGTTGAATTGCCAATTGAAATGGCTGCTTGACGTCCTCAAGGAAAACTAGGAAAGAATAAACTCAGATATATTTGCCCCAGATGAGTTTCTTTAAAAAAAAATCTAACTTGATTGCATTTGCTAAAAATCATCTGTTATCTATGTTAAGAAATAAATCTCTTTTCTAAGCCAGCTGACTAATATTCAACCTGCTGCTGACTTGTGAGAAGGAAGGAGGACTTCATGAGAAAGAGTAGTAAACTGGTCATCAATAAGCCCACTGCTTAGAAGATATTGGTAATCAGCGTAGTCGGAAGCTGTGCTCAGCAGTCTGGGCGTCTTTTTTTTTTATTCGTCTCTATCTGTTATCTTTTCTCTGTGCATATGCATGTCATCCAATACACATTTGTTATACAAAATTAAAGGAAAGTAGAGGGCTGCTTTGCTTGTCCACAGAGAGCTGGGCATGTGTTTCATTTTTTTTATTCCTTCTGATGCTATCTTTGTGGTTCCTCATTCTTTCTCAGCATAGATGTTGACTCCCAGTCATCACAGCTAGTTTCTTGACTTAGCTCGTTTTTTTCTCCAGTTTCTTCCATATTATCTTGCCCTGCATTCAAACGAAAACAGACTCTCTTTCCATTATGTAGCTTTCCAGTATGTTTCCAATTCATTCTCTATTTACAGGGGCTGAGTAATTTCACATTAAAAGAAGGCTTCTGCTCATCCTCATTAGTAAATGCTTGTCCTATACATGTAGTCACTGAAAATTGGTAGTTTGTTTTTAAATAAGGAATTAAAAAAGAAATATTTGCAAAAACAAAACATCTCAAAATTCAGTTGCCTTCCTTGATAGGTCTTCTAGAAGATATCACCAGGTAACAGAATGTGGCTTTTCGTTGATCACGTGAATATTGGTCAGTCTTATATTATTATTCATGTTGAATTCAAATATCTAATCAAACTTTCTTCATCATGCATGGTGTAACAGAAAGGCGCTATATTGGCGCCTGACCCAACACACAAAGATGCGGGAGGCACACTGATAAAACAAATAAATGTTTTATTTCAATTTGTTCACCTGTGGGCAACACCTTCCCCTTCCCCATCCCCACAGGCACAACACAGTCCCACAAACAAAAGCACAACACTCTTCCTCTTCTTCCACCACTCCTCTTCGTCAAGCTTTGTCTCCCTCCCCCCCGACTCTGGCTCCTCGAGTTGTGGCTGCAGGCTCCTTTTATATTACCCCCGGAAGTGCTCCAGGTGCTCGTTGACCTTCTTCAGGCTGCACTTCCGGGTGTGGCTGCAGCCCAACAGGGATGAGCTCCAGTGTTCCACCATTGTGGCCCTGATGCAACCCGGGGGATTGCCACCAAGTGTTCTGGGGAACGTAGAGTGAAGCCCATGGGTGTTCCCCCAGATCCAGTGTCAAAGGGGCATCCCAGCCGCGTATGGGACCCAGCTGCCCGCCACCAAGGATTTTAAGTGACGTGTGATTAAAATTTACAATAAATGTATATTTACACACTATAAACACATCTCGCCTAAAAGGTAGAATTGTAAACTTTTCTGCTGTACTTGGCCTTAGGAACGTCCGTCTAAAGCAGGGGTTCCCAACCTGGGGTGCAAGACGGCATTTCAGGGTGTGCGACAAAGAGGAAGGCTCTGTAACAATTTGTCAAAATTGAGAGAGCTGCGTTGTCAGACTTTACCATGGTGCAATCGGTGTCTGGAAGTGTGAAGTCATTTGCAGGACCTTTATTAGTTAGTTTTTTATTCCCATAATAATAATAATACTTTTTATTTATACTGATGATAGGAAAATAATCAAGCGTTGCACACACAATTGCCACCTATGAATGAGCTGCAGAAATGAGCGTTCTTGCGGGCTCCTAGCTGCAGTGGGGCATTCGTAAAAGTGAATAACTTTTTTTAAGAGAATGGAATTTGGATCTTGCAGTGATCTGTGGAGAAGGGTAATCCTTGTTCATACAACATCACTGATCTTCAGGTCTGACTGACATTTTTGTCAAGGTGGGACAAGGAGGTCTGAATTATATGAAGTACCTGCTGCCTACACTTAAACCATGAACTCCTGCTGGCAATCCTGTTGGTAGCGCAGCAATTTTAACTGTGCAGCACATCTGTTTTTGAACTGCAGTGCATGGGGGACAAAGCTTGTCGACTGCATTTCATTGCTTAGCCTTCCGGCACCCATTGATTCACGGGGCTCTCCAATTCCCCAAATTCCTCAATTGTTGATTGTGTGTCTAAGCTTCAAGGGGGACAGATTTACAAGATTATTGAGATTTATAAAGGTAGATTGCTCAATTTATATTTAAATTGTATGCACTGAGTTAAAAGCTTATTTCTTTAGTTCAATTTGTTCACCCACAGCACTATATGTGGTTCAATTTGTGGTTCAAAAATGAGAAATTTGACTTCTTCATCTTCAAAAGTGATATTACTTTTGTAGGGTTAGTGAACATGAATCAAACATTTTCTAGGGGTGCAGGGCATAGAAAAGGCTGAGAACCCATGCATTCAACTTGACTTTCCTGGTGATCTGTGATTTTCTCTTGTAGATTGTTGAATTTCAGATGTTTTTCACCATGATGGATTTTTTGGTAGATTGTTGCTGGTGGATCCACACTGATTTTGAAAATGTATCATTTAGGGTATTGCTAAACTAAAGAAACTAAATAAATCATCAAGGAAGGGTGCAGTCTTCATTGAAACCAAGCCAGTTGCATGTTCCTACTCTGTACAGTGCACTGCACACATTCATATGTACTGTAATATATACAGTGATAGTTATAATAATAATGAATTTGCCACATAAACTTATACAAATAGGCAAAGAAATGTATACTTAAAAGTGTTTTAAACAATATTAGCATGATCGATCATAGTTAGAGAAAGTATGATAAGTATTATAAGATCAGGAAACACACCTTTTCTATATACATACAGGTGCCGGTCATAAAATTAGAATATCATGACAAAGTCGATTTATTTCAGTACTTCCATTCAAAAAGTGAAACTTGTATATTAAATTTATTCATTACACACAGACTGATGTATTTCAAATGTTTATTTCTTTTAATTTTGATGATAATAACTGACAACTAATGAAAGTCCCAAATTCAGTATCTCAGAAAATTAGAATATCAATTAAGACCAATGCAAAAAAAGGATTTTTAGAAATGTTGGCCAACTGAAAGGTATCAACATGAAAAGCATGAGCATGTACAGCACTCAATATTTAGTTGGGGCTCCTTTGGCCTGGATTACTGCAGCAATGCGGCGTGGCATGGAGTCGATCAGTCTGTGGCACTGCTCTGGTGTTATGAGAGCCCATGTTGCTCTGATAGTGGCCTTCAGCTCTTCTGAATTGTTGGGTCAGGCGTATTGCATCTTCCTCTTCACAATACCCCATAGATTTTCTATGGGGTTAAGGTCAGGCGAATTTGCTGGCCAATCAAGAACAGGGATACCATGGTCCTTAAACCAGGTACTGGTAGCTTTGGCACTGTGTGCAGGTGCCAGGTCCTGTTGGAAAATGAAATCTGCATCTCCATAAAGTTCGACAGCAGCAGGAAGCATGAAGTGCTCTAAAACTTCCTGGTAGATGGCTGTGTTGACCTTGGACCTCAGAAAACACAATGGACCAACACCAGCAGATGACATGGCACCCCAAACCATCACTGACTGTGGAAACTTTACACTGGACCTCAAGCAACGTGGATTCTGTGCCTCTCCTCTCTTCCTCCAGACTCTGGGACCTTGATTTCCAAAGGAAATGCAAAATTTACTTTCATCAGAGAACATAACTTTGGACCACTCAGCAGCAGTCCAGTCCTTTTTGTCTCTAGCCCAGGCGAGACGCTTCTGACGCTGTCTCTTGTTCAAGAGTGGCTTGACACAAGGAATGCGACAGCTGAAACCCATGTCTTGCATACGTCTGTGCGTGGTGGTTCTTGAAGCACTGACTCCAGCTGCAGTCCACTCTTTGTGAATCTCCCCCACAGTTTTGAATGGGTTTTGTTTCATAATCCTCTCCAGGGTGCGGTTCTCCCTATTGCTTGTACACTTTTTTCTACCACATCTTGTCCTTCCCTTCGCCTCTCTATTAATGTGCTTGGACACAGAGCTCTGTGAACAGCCAGCCTCTTTAGCAGTGACCTTTTGTGTCTTGCCCTCCTTGTGCAAGGTGTCTATGGTCGTCTTTTGGACAACTGTCAAGTCAGCAGTCTTCCCCATGATTGTGTAGCCTACAGAACTAGACTGAGAGACCATTTAAAGGCTTTTGCAGGTGTTTTGAGTTAATTAGCTGATTAGAGTGTGGCACCAGGTGTCTTCAATATTGAACCTTTTCACAATATTCTAATTTTCCGAGATACTGAATTTGGGACTTTCATTAGTTGTCAGTTATAATCATCAAAATTAAAAGAAATAAACATTTGAAATACATCAGTCTGTGTGTAATGAATGAATCTAATATACAAGTTTCACTTTTTGAATGGAATTACTGAAATAAATCAACTTTGTCATGATATTCTAATTTTATGACCGGCACCTGTATGTACACTAAGTAATAATCATAGGGTATTTAACTGTTATTGATGAAAGATGGCAAAATCTTAGTATGGCACTACTGTGCTTGTGAAAATGTACTACAACAACTACTACTTTGAATGAGTGCTCTCCACCAAGTTAAAGATGGTACCTATTCAAGAAAAAGAAAGGTTCCTTCTGGCCACAAGAGCCCTGTCTCAGCTTTGGCCTGAATTCCATTTCCTGTTTTCTTCAATACTATTATAGGAGGTACCGTAGTTAAGGATGTGCACATAAAAAATTCAGTTGTGCACCCATGTGCTTCTTTTGTTTCCTGTAATAATATTAGGTGATGCAAAGATAAATATGCAGACAAAAGGCTATTTAGTACAGAAGAATACAAATAAATAGATAGATAAGAAATATGTACATAATACAGACACTGTTTAAAGAAAAACAATGGAAACTTAAAATAGCCCTCATGTGTCATGAACTTTTTCAGGCTCTACCTGAACTGCATTGCATAAGTCCTGTATCTACTTTTACATAAAAATTGAGGGTCCCTTTTTATCATTTAGAGGGGATTTAGAAAGTATCCAGACCCCTTCACTCTCTGCACACTGTATTGTGCCGTAGATTTAATTTTAAATTTTGCCCATTAATCTGCACTCAGGAACCTATAACAACTAAGTTAAAACATGTGTTCAGATAGGTTTGCAAATTTATTAACAAACAAAAACTGAAATCTCTCATTCCTATTATAAGTATTCAGACACCTAACTCTGTACTTTGAAGAAGCCTCTTTGGCAGCAGTTACAGCTTTGAGTCTTCTTGTTAAGTCTCTACAATTTTGTACACCTGGATTTGGTGCAGTTTATTCCATTATTGCTAGCAGATCTTGTCAAGCTCCATCAGACTGGATGGAAACCATCTGTAAACTGCCATCTTCTGGTCTCTCCACTGATATTCTATAGGGTTTAAGCCTGGGCTTTGGCTGGCCCACTTTAGCGCATTGTCAATGTGCTAAAAGTCTCGGTCTGATGTCATGTGCACTCTGGAGCAGGTTTTTGTCCAGGGACCTCTCTGTGTTCGGCTGCATTCGTCGTTCCCCCAATTCTGAACAGTCTTCCTGTACCTCCACCCCCCATAGCATGATATTCCCATCGCTATGCTTCATTGTAAGGATGCTATTAGTCAGCTGATTAGCAGTGCTTAGTCTTTGCCAGACATAGTGCTTGGAGTTCTGCCTAAAGAGATCACTTGGTGTCTCATCAGACCACAGATGTTTTCCTCATGCTCTCAGAGACCTTTAAATGCTGTTTGGCAAACTCCAGGTGGGCTGTGTTGTGCCTTTTATTCAAGTGTATCACAAGTAGGTTCTACCTGAATAATGGAGTGCTTCTTGGATGGTTGTCTTCTGACTGCTGTCTCATTTCAGCTGAGGACTTCCGAAGCTCTATTAGGATGACCACAGAGTTCTAGGTCACCTCCCTACCTAGTTACTCAGTTTGACCAAACAGCCAACTCTAGGAACAGTCTTGAAGAATCCACATTTCTTCCATTTCATTGAGGCCACTGTGCTCCTGGCAACACTCAAAGTTTTAGAAATGGTTTTATACCCTTGCCCTGATCTACGGCTTACCACAGCTTGATCACTGACGTCTACAGGGAGTTCCTTGGGCTTCATGGCTTGGTTTTTGTCCTGACATGTAGAGTGGATTTGCTGGAGTTTAAATATACATGTGTGTGCCTTTCTAAGAGATGGCCCATCAATTCAGTTTGCCACAGGTGGACCCCAATCACATTCTGGACACATCTCAAGGATAATAAAGTAAACCTGACCACAATCTGCTACAGCAAAAGTTCTGAACACTGATATGAAGGAGAGATTTCAATCTTTAATACACTTTTAATAAATTTGCAAACCTTTCTGAAAATGTTTGCACTTTATCATTGTGGGTTACTGAGTGTAGACTGATTGGCAAAAATGGTGAATTTATCCATTTAAAATGAAATCTGCAATACAATAAACTGTAAAGAGGTCCGAATACTTTCTGTATTCATGGTATATTCTTTTGCTCACAATTCCACAAAGGTTTTGTCTGTGTGCTTCCTCAACAGACCCAGACACTCATAGATTTACAAGATTTAAACAGCTTTTCCATTTTTAATTTCCAATTTAAAGCATCTCAACCGAATTGCTAATGTCAGTTTTGAATTAATTTCACCCTGCGCATCAGATTGAGAGTTTAATTGACTTAAAACAAATTTAAAGGTTGAGTATATCACTTGATCAAAAATGAAACCCAAACGAGGCAATCAAAAAATACCCTTATCAGAAGAAAAGGAATAAATGTATTCATTTTTTAAATCTTTTTTTTTTTTTTAACAGACTGTATCAAGCTACAAGAATATATCAAAGTCAACAAAGAAATTCTGAGGCAAATGCTGAAACCTTTCATGATTTCAGGATTTTATAAGGTGTTGTATTCATTTTTGTGGTAATGTAATATTTAATTATTTATCTACCTATTTATTTATTTAATGAGCTTTGGCAAAATGACAAATTTCCCTCGGGGACAAATAAAGTCCAATCTATCTATCTATCTATCTATCTATCTATCTATCTATCTATCTATCTATCTATCTATCTATCTATCTATCTA
>JANRMT010027041.1:47214621-47229891 GCA_026402145.1 Polypterus bichir lapradei | reverse complement strand
ATGTGTTTGATGATCAGAAACATTTTGTGTGACAAACATGCAAAAGAATAAGAAATCAGGAAGGGGGCAAATAGTTTTTCACACCACTGTATGTATGTGTCTATATGTGTGTGTATAGCTTTGGTCACTGAGTGCAAGGGAAAAATAATAAAATATAGTCTATTAGTTATTAAACAGTAAAACATTAACGTTTTAAGAAGTACAGGTACATTGAGCACTACTCGAGTGGTTGCGGGTAAACTACATTTTAAAAGACGGTATAACAGAAGAGGTAAGTAGTACTAACAGCAGCTAAAATGTATATGGATCATCTCTCGGTAGTTGATTCCTTTTGAAAGGCGCTACACGACGGCTGTGGTATAGAAATTACATTTTCTATGTGAACGTTCAAATTTCTGCCTCTGGTAATGTGCCTTAACGGTATTACCAGTAATTAAAGAAAAATTGTTTTGTGTCCTCTGCAGTGTTAAGAGAGAAAGGCTTTGGTTTGGGATAAAATGAAAAAAGGTGTAAAGAAAGGAAAGTTGCATTTTTCTTTTATATAGTATAGAGAGATGTGTTCGGTGACGTTATGATCGCCTTTTGGGGACAGTCGCGGTGGGTCTTGTGTAGACTGGTGAGACATCTCTGCCATTAATCGGCTGTGATGGCACTGTCAGTCCTTCACTCATGTGCGTGTCTTCATAATCCGAGCTGAGGAGCTCATAATCGTATACGTGCAAAAGAAAGTGTGAATCGCTTTAATATTATTTTGCCGTGGTGTAGAAAAGGGGTCCCGTGTTTGCACTTGTCTGGGCTATAGCTCAGGGGGAGGATGAAAAAAATTAAAAGTGCTCACTTTGATTTAAGGCAGAAGCGCGCCGGCTGCTCGACTTTTGCTGGGAAGGAGACCCCAGTTTTTGTACACACGTTCCACAAATGAGACACACGGGTTTACCGGCAATGTCAGTAAACATATACTCAGCCTCCCATCGGTTTTTAAAGGCTCTATTTTCAGAATCAACTTTTCTCTTCGGCATCGTGTGGGCTAGCTTCACAATAACTTGCAGCAACGCGGTAAGTGTTCGGCAAGGCAGCTGAAGCGCTGCATTATGGGATCTGTAGTTTATTGTGTTACCAGCGCTTCATATACCCGGGCCATTAATAACAATAATACAGTATATAAAATGATCTCGCGGGCCGGATATAATTACACGCCGGGCCGGATGTGGCCCGTGGGCCTTGAGTTTGACTCATATGGTCTAAATAGAACTTGAAAAGAAATATTTTTTGGAATGTGATCGCGCAAGTCAGTACATCGAGCCCGCGTGCTATTGTGGTTTTGCTTGTGTGCTTCAGCAAGTTACCGTCCCCTCGCTCTTACTTTTTTACCGTTCATCTAATGAATACACTGAGTATGGCTTTACCAAAACAATCATTGATCGCAAATAAAGTATCTATTATTCATGAAGCTTCAATAGGTGAATAGGTGATCTGTCTTTCTGCGTTAACCGCATGCGTTTTCATACGTCTCAAACTAATGTGATGCGAGGTTAAAATAAATCGAGAAGCGCGCGTACATACTTAGTGCATCCCCTCTCGGGAATCGAACCTCGGACGTGGGCGCTACAGGCGAATGCTTTACTACCGCGCCACTGCGTGTGGTTTATCTATTTGAGCGTAGTAGTGTAATTCGGTTTTTGTTCAGCACTCTTTGGAACTGTTACTTTTTGTCTGCGCACTCCGTCAGTTCACGTGAGCCGCTGAATATGGTTTTATATGTCAGTCGCTCGCTTCTAATTGTTTCGTTGCCTTCTTAATTATATAATGCATGTTTTCTAAAGCGCGTTTTGTAGCTCTTCCTGGCTTTCTACGTAATGCGTGATTACGTGAGAGGCGTGATGATGTCAGACGAAACTCCGCCCCTCCAGCTGAACTCCATTACAGTAAATGGAGAAAAACAACTTCCAGTTATGACAATTACGCATAGAATTTCGAAATGAAACCTGCCCAACTTTTGTAAGGAAGCTGTAAGGAATGAGCCTGCCAAATTTCAGCCTTCTACCTACACGGGAAGTTGGAGAATTAGTGATGAGTCAGTCAGTCAGTCAGTCAGTCAGTCAGTCAGTCAGTGAGTGAGTGAGGGCTTTGCCGTTTATTAGTATAGATATATTTATTGTAATGAAAAACACAGACAAGCACAAAACTTTGGGGCATCTACAACACCATACAATTGAAAATAAACAATTTAAATGTATTAAAAAGGGGAAAAAGAAGCAAGTCTCAAAGTAACTGCTCCAAGATGGCTACACTTCAGTTTAAGTACAAGCCAGGCAGGAAGAGGTGGGTCAGGGTGTAAGACACTAGAAGTGATGTCAGAGGTGGTAGGGCTGTCAATCATCTCGTCTGTAGCGGGAAGAAGAGAAGAGCTTTTAGTAAACAGCGCCATCTTGTGGACTGTCAGGGAATTACCACAACCAGAGCTTTAAGCTGTCCCCAAAGCATATGTGTGTAACAACATATATATTATTTATTTATATTTTAGTAAAAAGTTCATTTATTTGGAGTTTTGAGTATATGGCTTGATGACTTGACACGTAAATTATGAGACTGGAGTAATGTGCTTTTTTTTCATGGACTTTGTAATATTGCTCTGTTGTAAAATTGGTCCCAATGAACTTATATTGTTTCAGAAAGGTTTTGCTCTTCGTTCTGCAAGAAAACATGAGATTATATCTTTTTTTGCCCATCGCTACAAACTACATGGGTGCAAAATAACAAATAAAAAATATCTTTTTTGGGTAGAGTATTCCTCCTATTTTAAAGTTACTAGGCTGACCCGCCTTTTAAGGTGACCGACTTTTAAGTTCACCACTTCTTAAGGTAATTCAATATGTAGATCAATTTGATATTTTATACAAACTCATTAATTTGGTTATATTGCATTTGAGCAGTGTTACTTTAATACTTGTAGTTTCTGTTATTTTTGTGATGAAATTTAAACTTTTTTTCTATATTGAGGTCGCCCTTTTGAACCCCCCTGATATTTACTACGCGGTGAGGCATTTGTACTTCATCAACATTAATTATTTCCAGAGACATAATTTTGTCTATTTTTCCAGCACATCGCGCACAAAAGCAAGGGAACGATGGGAGCACCAGAACTCTGCTCACATCATGTCGCTTCGTACCGCAAGCTGCAAGTAGTAAGTCTGTGATAAGCGGAATACCGCTACGCTTTCCACTCACGGAACGGAAGGACAATCCCGACCGCTTTTATATAGTAAGAAAGAAGAAGAAGATATTGCACAGTCTGGAGTAGAAAATCATCTTTTACCTGGAAAAACGAAACTACAAATCCCATCGTGCATTGCAAAATGGACGGGGCGTGTGTGAAACTCCGCGCCTGCGTAGCATTCACGGGACGGAAGGACAATCCCAACCGCTTTTATATAGAAGGATGATTTTTATTTGTAATTTCCATAACATTTACACAAATATTTTATGTATTATTTTGATAGGCCATATTTTTGTTAGCAACAACCCCTTTTTGCCTCAGCATAAAAATGCAAATTCCATTGTGTAATGTCACCAGCTATGATATATATCTCAAATGGTTTTGCACTGCCAATGTTATCCAAGTTTTTGGATTTTGTGACAAATCCAGTCTCATTTAGTTAGTAGTTAAATCAGTTTAGGGATTTATGACATTTTTGACTTCATTTTCTTGTCATATTTGTAACATTTGCCTTTTAGCCTGCTGTTTAACATTCAATTTTTTTCTCAAAATGTAGATATTGAAAAAATTTAATGATGTAAATAAAAAATCAAATTAAAAACATTGGTGCTAAAATTCTTTTCTGATAATATTTAGCATTTTTCTTTTAAGCCTAGAATCTTCTTCTTCTTTCGGCAGCTCCCTTTAGGGGTTGCCACAGCGGATCGTCTTCTTTATCTTTCTGTCCTCTGCATCTTGTTCTGTTACACCCATCACCTGCATGTCCTCTCTCACCAAATCCATAAACCTTCACTCCTCTTCCTCTTTTTCTCTTACCTGGCAGCTCTATCCTTAGCATCCTTCTCCCAATATACCCAGCATCTCTCCTCTGCACATGTCCAAACCAAAGCAATCTCGCCTCTCTGACTTTGTCTCCCAACCATCCAACTTGAGCTGACCCTCTAATGTACTCATTTCTAATCCTATCCATCCTCGTCACACCCAATGCAAATCTTAGCATTTTTAACTCTGCTCCTTCCAGCTCTGTCTCCTTCTTTCTGGTCAGTGCCACCGTCTCCAACCCATATAACACAGCTGGTCTCACTACTGTCCTGTAGACCTTCCCCTTCACTCTTGCTGATATCCGTCTGTCACAAATTACTCCTGACACTCTTCTCCACCCATTACACCCTGCCGGCACTCTCTTTTTCACCTCTCTTCCACAATCCCCATTACTCTGTACTGTTGATCCCAAGTATTTAAACTCATCCACCTTCGCCAACTCTACTCCCTGCATCCTCACCATTCCACTGACCTCCCTCTCATTTACACACATGTATTCTGTCTTTTTCCTATTGACCTTCATTCCTCTCCTCTCTAGAGCATATCTTCACCTCTCCAGGGTCTCCTCAACCTGCTCCCTACTATTGCTACAGATCACAATGTCATCACCAAACATCATAGTCCACGGGGACTCCTGTCTAATCTTGTCTGTCAACCTGTCCATCACAATTGCAAATAAGAAAGGGCTCAGAGCTGATCCCTGATGTAATCCCAACTCCACGTTGAATGCATCCATCGTTCCTACTGCAGACCTCACCACTGTCACACTTCCCTCGTACATATCCTGTACAACTCTTACGTACTTCTTTGCCACTCCTGACTTCCTCATACAATACCACAGCTCCTCTCGAGGCACCCTGTCCTATGCTTTTTTCGGGTCCACAAAGACTATATGCAACTCCTTCTGGCCTCCTCTAAACTTCTCCATCAACATCCTTAGAGCAAACGTTGCATCTGTGGTGCTCTTTCTTGGCAAGAAACCATACTGCTGCTCACTAATCATCACCTCACTTCTTAACCTAGCTTCCACTACTCTTTCCCATAACTTCATGCTGTGGCTCATCAGTTTTATTCCCCTGTAGTTACTGCATTCCTGCACATCCCCCTTATTCACCACCAGTACGCTTCTTCTCCAGTCCTCAAGCATCCTCTCACTTTCCAAGATTCCATTAAACAATCTAGTTAAAAACTCCACTGCCATCTCTCCTAAACACCTCCATGCTTCCATAGGTATGTCATCTGGACCAACGGCCTTTCCATTTTTCATCCTCCTCATGGCTGTCCTTACTTCCTCCTTGCTAATCCGTTGCACTTCCTGAATTACTATCTCCACATCATCCAACCTCTTCTCTCTCTCGTTCTCTTCATTCATCAGCCTCTCAAAGTACTCTTTCCATCTGCTCAACACACTCTCCTCGCTTGTGAGTACGTTTCCATCTTAATCCTTTATCACCCTAACCTGCTACACATCTTTCTCAGCTCTGTCCCTCTGTCTAGCTGATCAGTATAGGTCCTTTTCTCTCTCCTTAATGTCCAACCTCTCATACAACTCATCATATGCCTTTTCTTTAGCCTTCACCACCCCTCTCTTCACCTTGCGCCTTATCCCCTTGTACTCTTGTCTACTTTCTGCATCTCTCTGATTATCCCACTTCTTCTTTGCCATCCTCTTCCTCTGTATACTCTCCTGTATTTCCTCATTCCACCACCAGGTTTCCTTTTCCTCCTTCCTCTTTCCAAATGTCATGCCAAGCACCCTTCTTGCTGTCACCCTTACTACATCTGCTGTAGTTTCCCAGCTGTCTGGTAACTCTTCACTGCCACCCAGTGCCAGTCTCACCTCCTCCCTAAACTTAACCTTGCAGTCTTCCTTTTTCAACTTCCACCATTTGATCCTTGGATCTGCCCTCACTCTCTTCCTCTTCTTGATCTCCAACATCATCCTACAGACCACCATCCTATGCTGCTTAACTACACTTTCCCCTGCCACCACTTTGCAGTCTTCAATCTCCTTCTGATCAACTCTTCTGCATAGGATATAATCTACCTGTGTGCATCTTCCTTCACTCTCATACGTAACCCTATGTTCCTCCCTCTTCTTAAAATACGTATTCACCACGGCCATGTCCATCCTTTTGGCAAAATCCACTATCCTCTGACCTTCTTCATTCCTCTCCTTGACACCATACCTACCCATCACCTCCTCATCTCCACTGTTCCCTTCACCAACATGCCCATTGAAATCAGCTCAATTCACCACTTTCCGTCCCTTGGGTACACTGTTCATCACTTCATCCAACTCACTCTAAAAATCTTCTTTCTCACCCATTGCACACCCAACTTGTGGTGCATATGCACTAACAACATTCATCATCACACCTCCAATTTCCAGCTTCATAATCATTACTCTGTCTGACACATTTTTCACCCTTAAAACACTCTTGACATACTGTTCCTTCAGAATAACTCCTACCCTATTTCTCCTTCCATCCACACCATGATAGAACAATTTGAATCCACTTCCAATTGACCTGGCCTTACTCCCCTTCTATTTAGTCTCTTGTACGCACAATATATCAACCTTCCTTCTCTCCATCATATCTGCTAACTCTCTCCCCTTATAAGTTATACTGCCAACATTCAAAGTTCCTACCCTCAGTTCAACACTCTTTACTTTCTTCCTCTCGTCCTGCCTCCGGACACGTCTCCCCCCTCTTATTCTCCTTCTTCTTCTAAGCCTAGAAGAAAACCCTAAATTAAAAGAGAAATATCTTAATAATTAACTTTTTCTTTTTTTATTATTATTTTTTTATTTGTTGATGTTAATTTGGTGTAGGCCCAAAACATGTGGCCCAATGAGGCTGGAGCTCGATTGCAACATTCACAGGATGGATCTTGCCCTGGAAACATTTTGGACAATTGTAAATGATTCAGATGTGTTTGATGAAAGATTTTAAGTTGAATAACTTTATGCATATGAAGCTAGAATGAATTCTGTGCATAGCTGTCTTCCACTCTTTTTCTGAAATGTTGAGTGAGAGATCCTTTTCCCACTGTACTCTGAGGGTTCTTTGAAAGGAAAAGACTTTAAAGTGTTTTCATATATTATACAAATGCTGTCTGAGTCCTCAAGACTGATGTTTATTTCTTCTGGAATAGAAATAGGTGGCAGGTGAGAAAAACTGGGCAGATTTTGTGTAGTAGTTTCTAACTTGGAGATAGTGGAAAAATTGTGTTGATGGGAATCTAAATGCACACATTTAGAGACTACCATAAGTCTTTATATTCTACTCAGTTTAAATACAAGACACAATCGAATATGCTTTTCAATGCATTACAGATACTACAACTACTACAGGAACTGGATAAACCTCTGACACTCTCAGAATTACTAGATGCTATACAGTCACTTCAGAGTGGGAAAACAGAAAGCTCTGATGGTTACCCTGATAAATTTTATTTAAAAATTTCAATTGAGTTAGCCACCCTTTTATTAGCAACCTTTATAGAAGCCAGAGACAATAAAATTTTATCTCAAACTTTTGCCAATCATTATTTACCATCTTTCCGTAGAAAAATAAGGACTCATTAGAATGTGCATCATACAAACCAATCTCACTTCTGAATAATGATGTTAAGATACTTTCCAAAGTTCTAGCTAGAAGGATTGAGAAACTGCTTAGTGCTTCCTTTGTTAATATCATAGGACCAAACCAGATTAATTAAAGGCAGACATTTAGCTTCTTATCTTCAACACCTTTTTAATGTAATATATTCACCCATAAAGTCTAACACCCCAGGATATCTTATTATCTATGGATGCAGAAAAAGTTTTCGATATGGTTGAATGGGACTACTGATTCACTACATTGCACAAATTTGGGTTTAGCCCGAACATATGTGCATGGACCAAACTACTGTATACCATTCCAGAAGCTTCACTTTGTATCAACAACATTATTTCCAACTGCTTCAAACTAGAATGTGGTACTAGACCAAGATTCCCTGTCACCACTGCTATTTGAAATCAGTATTGAGCCATTGACTGTTTACTTTTGAAATGCTTCTAAGATAAAAGGGTTTATCAGAGAAGGGCTTGAACAGAAAATATCACTATATACAGATGATATGGTTCTATCCCACCCTTCAGAGTCAGAAACTACATCTGATAAAACCAGTGAAGTTGTTCTATGTATTAAGATTCCCACACCTCTAGTTTTCGAAAGTCACAATAATTTAACAAGTCTTATGTTGTTAAATAAAGAGCTCATTAAAAGGACATCAGTTCAGTTCAATGTCAAGTGCTCCATATCTTAAAGTTCTGTATTTTTTAAAGGCCTGTATTTCTGATGGAAATTGATATGTATTCTCCTCATACTGCCCAAGTGGAAAAAGGCAGTGGTAAAAATTATTTTTAATAGGATTAGGAGGTGAAGGAGAAAGTTAAAAAATTATAACCAGGCAATGGTCAGAAAACCAAGAAACTAAAATAACAAACACTCACATGTAAATAAGAAATCAAAATCCTTAACAAAGAAAATTATTGCCCTAAAGTCCTATCAAAAGCACTAGCTAGCAACAAAAAGTGTTTAGCTCAGGGAGCACTTGCTCCCTGGGATTATATTCTTTGTTGATGCAGAACAGACCCAAGCCATACACATCTTTTGAGTAACCATGTTGGAAATAATCAGACAAGAGCAATGTGTTACAGAAAGAGATGTATTTAACTTGGTTTAAAATGTAGCTTCCACACCCCAAATACAATGTATAATCATTAATATGTGCACATCCAGCCCACAGAGAAGCCAATGGAACGTACAGTCATCATTCAGTTCTTCAATGAAAAATGCTGACAGCTGCAGTTGTGCTCACAGGTTTACATGCCATGGAGGAATTTGAAAGATGTGTACCGTACTTTAAAGAAAAGATTACTGATTAGGCAAAATACATTTCATTTACTTTTAATGGAATCCAAATTAAACTGTAAGACATCACATAATAGCACAACCATTAAAAACATAGCATTAAAGGAAATAATGAGATGGTTCCCTTTGAAAAGTTTGCATACCTTTAGTTCTTACTACAATTTATTGGCACCTTTAACATCAATGATAGCATGCAGTCTTTTGTGATAGTTGTGGATGAGGCCCTTGCTTTTCATAGGTGGTAGAGCTGCCGATTCATCTTGGCAAAAAGCCTCTAGATCCCATAAATTATTAAGTTGTCTGGCATGAACTGCACATTTCTACAAAGGGGATCAAAATGAATCAAATATGTATTCCCTAAAAGACAAACCATAAATTAACAAGATTAACCTGTAATCAAAAATCATACTTCTGAAACCAAATAAGTGGAAAAAGTATATAACAAAAAGATCATAAAAGAAAAGAATGCACTTACAATACAAAACTAAATCCTAAACAAGACAAAATTTGGAGGCAGACCTAAATGAGCAGGAAGGAGTCATGTCATCTTAAAAATATATTTCATTGATGTCAGTGTGTCAAAAAGAGTAATCCAAACACAGGCAGGATGTCAGAACACAATTGACCAGCAAAGCAGAAGGAACGCTACAGAAATGCAAAAGACAGTCAGAAACACATACACTCTGGAATGGAAATGACTTGATTAGAGGCACAAGACACAATGCTAGGGCAGCTCTAGTTAGGCTCCCTCTTTTATTTCCATCACCCTTTTCATCATGTGATTTGTACAGTAATATGATATAGGCAGGAAGAGCCATAAGAGCCGGACTCTGTATTTATGGATAGCAGTTAATGCAGAGTTAGAACCTCTGTGTTTTTCCCAGTTGATTCTGGGGTTTGTCAGGGGTGTGTTCTTGCTCCTACTCTGTTCAATGCTTGTATAGACTGGGTATTGGGCAAGGCCATGGGGTCCAGTGGTTGTAGGGAATCTGTTGGTGAAGAAAGATTCACTGATCTTGACTTTGCTGACGATGCTGTGATCTTCATGGAATCAATGGAGGCTCTGATCGGGGCTCTCGAGAGACGGAGCAAGGAGTCTGAGTGTCTGGGCTTACGAGTGTCCTGGATAAAAACCAAGATCCAGGCCTTTAAAGACTTCTCAGGCACAGCCATCAGCAGTGTGTCTGTCTGCGGAGAGCATGTTGACCGTGTCAAGAGGTTTACTTACCTTGGCAGTGACATTCATGTCTCTGGTGACTCTTAATATGAAGTCAATAGACGGATTGGGAGAGCATGGGGGGTCATGAGGTCGCTGGAAAGGAGTGTGTGGTGCTCCTGATATCTCTGCAAAAGGATGAAGGTCCAAGTCTTTAGAGTCCTGGAGCTTCTTGTCTTGCTATATGGTTGCGAGACATGGACACTATCCAGTGACCTGAGACGAAGACTGGACTCCTTTGGTATTGTGTCTCTCTGGAGAATCCTTGGGTACCGCTGGTTTGACTTTGTGTGAAATGAGCGGTTGCTCATGGAGTCCTGAATGAGACACATTACCTACATTGTGAGGGAGCTTCAGTTATGGCACTATGGCCATGTGGCCCGGTTCTCTGAGGGTGATCCAACTCGCAAGATCCTCATTGTTGGAGATCCAAGTGGCTGGTTGCCCATGTAACACTTGGCTGCGGCAGACTGAATGTAATTTCTGGAGAGTGGGACTGGATCACGTGTCTGCCTGGTGCGTTGCCAACCAGGATACTCACCTGTTTCGTCGTGTGGTGGGTGCGGCAATGCACTGTACCAGGGCATGCTTCCCAACTTGACCTGAGTTAATGTCATGGCGTTACATGATATATATATCTTGGTGACGCCATGGTAGTTCTGCTGCCTCTTGGGCTTCCTGGGCTTAAATCCCTAGCTCAGAATCTGTCTCTGTAGATTTTGCTTGGTCTCCCCCATGTCTCTGTGACTTTTCACCATGTGAACTTTACATTATGGCATATTTATGAAGCAAAAAATATGAACCAGCAGACTTTTTCACTGTTGCCCTGTTGATGCTGACTTGAAAGTGATTCTCTCTACATCTTCTGAAGTCCACAGGTTATATTATCTTGGTGATGTTTCCGACCAGGTTATTGTTACTACACTATTGTTATCTTTACACAAATTTACTAGATGTTGTTCCTCATTTCTATATACTGTATCCAGCCTCTGTAGTTTCATATGCCAACTTGATAATGTGATCTTTGTAATATATGGCTGTACAGTTATGGCTGATAATTGAATACAATCTGGAGCTGAGGCAGCAGCCTTTAGGGTTTTCAGGATTTAAAATATCCCATGAAAAGGCTTTTTTTGTTAATTTTTACCACCTGTGATTAGACTTTTAGGAACTCCAGCATCTAGTTCCAGATGGACTTAGACCACAAGATTTCCACGCCTACTTAGAGGGAACAAATGTATTAACATCACAGATGTCATAAATGAATGACATATGGCATAAAACTAGGAGACCTGCCTGTGCAAGATTATAAGGGCAATCCGTAGGTTGTCAATGGCTCTGCACCTCTAGCCCAAAATGTTTTCTTTTTTCTTGCCAGGACTTGAGAACAGATTTCTGTTCTTGTGCCACTTTACCAGATGTGCTACTTCATTCCTAAATACGGACTCATCCTTTTTATCTAATCACTATTGTGTCAGCATTGGATTTGTTGATTTGGATTTTCTGGCTATTCAATCATTAATTAATGATGAATTCATAACAATTATTACTTGGTAAACACCATATCATCTGACTTCATAAGAACTGTACATGTACTGTATCTGATTAAAGCAGCAAATAATCACAGTGGAAGAAACAATGCATAGCGGATAAGAGTGCAATGACTTCTTAGAGCAGCTTTACTGATGGCCATTGGGAACCAGAGTCCAAAATATTACTGTAAATGCAGTTTGAAAATGGCAATACCTGCTGAAAACATAAATGTATATTCATGTAATTAGAATTATTTCATAAACTTGGCATATAGAGTTAGTTTTCCAGAAGGAGGTGCAGTGACATTGCTACCATCTTACATGTCTTAAGTTAATGTTCAGTTCCATGCCCGGCTATTATCTGCATACTTGTTTTCCTTATGTTCTTCTGGAATTCCTCCAAATAATCCAGTTTACCTGTGCATTACAAAAGAAAGTTATGTTAGATAATATGGCCTTAAGTGATCATTTGTATTTATTCCACTATGAACTAGTGTTCTTGATTGGTCACTGCATACGAGTGGCAGATGCTGGCAGGATAGACTTTGACTCCAAACAACAAATTCATTAAAAATGTGTTCAGGAATTGGACTGATGGATGATTGGCACTCCAACGGTACTAAAAGAATTGTCTTAATAATACTGTATATTCAGACAGTACTTGATAAATAGCATTAAATAGTTTATTATGAGTCTCACAGAATCACATGTACATTATTATCATTATTCTTTACCATACCATACCATTCTCAAACCCCCTTAATCCAAATCAGAGTCAGTGGGGTGCTGCAAACCTGACACAGAAGCAATCGGCATCAGGCAGGAAACAGTAATGGACTGGTCACCATTACTTCTCCAGGCCCCAGAGCAACATTGCTCCAAACACAATTAATAAGAAGCAATTAACAAAACTCCTATTTTTGCCATTTTGCTTTTACGAGTTTTGTGTGGTGGACAATTGAACTTTTCTTTTATGTGGCTGCCACATTTGCACACCAGCATCCCTTGATTCTACTCTCACTGTTGCAGTTTACCAATTAATTTGTACCTCCAAAATCTTATGTTGTTTGAGAATGTCCTTACTGTAATGTGTTTCTTCCAATGACTTCACAAGCCCGTCTTTCCTCTGCACTGAACCAGGGCTTATAATATTGTCATCAGAACCCCATGTACAGCACTGCAGTCTCCAAATTATTAGAAATCGCAGTCACCACAGTCAGTGCCATGGAGCACAGTTTTGGGAAACTCGTTGTAATAAGGAGAAAGTAAGGACAGTGCATGTAGTTTGGAGAACAGAAAGACTTAATTCTGTGTAATGACAGATTGTGGTGCCTCTGTCATTGATAGGCGCTGACATTTTTTGACTAATGACACGTGGGTACTAAGGAAGTCAGAGGTGAATAACAGATGCCTGTGGGCACTGAAAAAATGACCAAAGTTTGGAGGAAGGGAAAGGGGCAGAATAAGCTAAGAGGAAGTCAATGAACAAGAAATTACATGAAGCTGTGCTCAAACAAACCTTTTCTACAAATGGTCCAGGACACACAGCAAAGGTTCAATACTTCCAGAATGGGCCTGTATGTTCTTATCTTGTTTTTCATATTGTGTAATACTTGGTTTAAAGTACAATATGTTGTGTTCTGATATCATCTACAGAATATCTGTCACAACAGTCCAGGTTATAAAAGAGATAGAGAGATAGATGTGTTCCCATACTCAGTAACAAAATCCTAACTTCTGATTTAAAATTGTATCTTTAGCCAAGTCAGAAGTGTACTTTATATTTATTCATTCTGATGTGTATTTGTGGGGGATTCTTATAGGTTGTTCCAAATTTACTTATTCATTTATTTGTTGAGGTTCTGTGAAAAGATAAATTTCCCCTTTTAAACAATCTATACTAATAAAAGGCAAAGCTCTCACTGACTGACTGACTCACTCACTCACTGACTCATCACTAATTCTCCAAGTTCCCGTGTGGGTAAAAGGCTGAAATTTGGCAGGTTCATTCCTTACAGCTTACTTACAAAAGTTGGGCAGGTTTCATTTCGAAATTCTACGCGTAATGGTCATAACTGGAAGCTGTTTTTCTCCATATACTGTAATGGAGTTGAGCTGGATGGCCGTTGGGGGCAGAGTTTCGTGTGACATCATCACGTGAACTGACTATACATAGAAAACCAGGAAGAGCTCAAAAAAGTGCTGAAGAAAACATGCATTATATAATTGAGAAGGCAGCGAAACAATAAGAAGCGAGCAACTGACATGTACAACCATATTCATGAGTGCTGCTACTTCGTAAACAAAGCACGGTGTAAACCGGAAGTTTAAATTAAGTTCATAGACAGGCTGCCACTGGCGTTTGTAATTTAGTGCCTGCCCACATAAGGCCGTCCGTCAGCGGCAATCCAATAGAAACACTGCCGCTAAATATTCACGGGTGAAGGACTGTGCTTATGCAGAGGAAGATGAGATGGTCAGGGTGGTGTTTGGCACAAACTCAGCGAAACTGCGAGAGAAACTTTTAAGTACCGGGTCTTAGCGAACATTAAATACAGCCGTGGACATCACACAAGATGGCACCAGCACAGCTGAGAAGCTTCGATGCATGTACACCGAGCGGCTCACGTGAAATGACGCAGTGCACAGACAAAAAGCAACAGTTCCAAAGAGTGCTGAACAAAAACCGAATTACACAATTGAGAAGGCAGCAAAAAAATATGAAGCGTCTGATACATACAAGCATATTCATAAGTGCAGCTACTGCGGAAACAAAGCACACGGTGGAAAAAGTCAATGTCCCGCTAAAGGAAGACAGTGTAAAAAAAAAACCAGTGCATGCAGTGTGTCACATCTCAGATAAAGAGGAAGATGAGCTGTTTATTGATGCAGTAAGAAACGATTCGATGAATGAAACTTATTATCTTTACAACGATTGACAAACACGGAATGTAACTTGAACACAACACATCGTACAAATACGAACCTGATTGAAAGAAATAATGATAATCAAATCCTTGATGACAGCAACACTCAATAACACTCACAAAACAATTACTGTATATTGACAATCATGTTACGTTATTTTTAAAATGTTCCCTTTTCTTTTTCATAACTGCTTTAACACACTACTTCTCCGATGTGAGATGCGGGTATATATCTATACTAATAAACGGCAAAGCCCTCACTCACTCACTCACTCACTCACTCACTGACTGACTGACTCATCACTAATTCTCCAACTTCCCGTGTAGGTAGAAGGCTGAAATTTGGCAGGCTCATTCCTTACAGCTTCCTTACAAAAGTTGGGCAGGTTTCATTTCGAAATTCTACGCGTAATGGTCATAACTGGAAGTTGTTTTTCTCCATTTACTGTAATGGAGTTCAGCTGGAGGGGCGGAGTTTCGTATGACATAATCACGCCTCTCACGTAATCACGCATTACGTAGAAAGCCAGGAAGAGCTACAAAACGCGCTTTAGAAAACATGCATTATATAATTAAGAAGGCAGCGAAACAATTAGAAGCGAGCGACTGACATATAAAACCATATTCAGCA
>JANRMT010027041.1:47199892-47214521 GCA_026402145.1 Polypterus bichir lapradei | reverse complement strand
TCAATCATGTTACGTTATTATTAAAATGTTTCCTTTTCTTTTTAGTTCTCTGCTGCCAAACGCGGGTATTTTGCTATGTATATATATATATATAGATAGAGAGAGAGAGAGAGAGTGAGAGAGATGACAACAACGCTCATATCAATGACAAAACAATTACATTAACAATCATGTTACGTTATTTTTAAAATATTTCCTTTTCTTTTTCATAACTTCTTTAACACATTACTTCTCCGCTGCGAAGCGCGGGTATTCTGCTAGTATATATATATATATTTATATATGTATATCTATACCCCGATCTACATACTCTCAAATGGACAAGTCACACGCCATGGCGCAATTGTAGAGTCTTCGCCTTTAGCGCCGACATCCGAGGTTTGATTCCCGAGACGGGATGTACTGAGTATGTACGCGAGCTTCACGATTCATTTTACCCTCGCATCCCCTTGGTTTGAGACGTATGAAAAAATATGCGGTTAACGCAGAATCATGTTACTTTTTTTTTAAAATGTTTCCTTTTATTAGCACAAGCACAGCTGAGAAGCTTGGATGCATGTACTCCATAACGCGTTAAAAAAAATAACGCATTTAATCACACTTTCAAATCCAAGCAAAGGGGAACTTTCGTCAATGCTTGATTTCCTGGTACATCGATTACATTGATACACACATCAGAAACAACAAAAATGTTGAAATAAAGCGCGTTGCTACGACTGATCGGAGGAAAATTTCATTTCAAGAGACTACCCGACCGAAGCCTTAATAAAAGCGTGGTTTTGTGCACACTGAAAAGCAAGCAAAATTAGATGCATTACAGAAAGCGGACTTTGTGGCTCTTACTGGGGATCATTGGACTTCCGTGACCATTAGTAATTCTAATTACATTTAATTACAAAATGTTCACTGTTTTAGCCTAATGTACAAAATAATTTTGGCTAAGGTTACTCAGAGTTTAAAGATTAAGCTGGTCAAATTACCTTTTATGTTTCTGACTTATTTTTTTAAGAAGAAAAACTGCACTTTATGTTGAAATTTTGGTTATTATTATTTAAAGACAATACCATTCTGAAAATGTACTTAAAGTACTTAAACTACCACTTTATTTTTAAGTCTGCCCAATTTTAGCCAGGGATGATATTTTTGTTTCTGTTTTGAGAAATTTTCAGAAATTAAAAGAGCTTGAGTTTACAATATTCATGTCCATGTCTATTATTTGATTCTGTCACCCACTAAAACCCTTTTAAATTAAAAAAAAACATTTGCGATTTGGGGCAAATTTTCATGTGTGATTACATACGATTAATCAAGATTAATTATTACACAGCCTCTAATTAATTGGATTAATTTTTTTAATCGAGTCCCGCCCCTAATATATATATGTAGATTTGTATATATATGTGTATATACAGTATATATGTAGATATGTATATATATGTATATATATGTGTGTGTGTGTGTATATATATATATGTGAATATATGTATATATATATATGTCTATATTTGTATATGTGTATATTATATATATATATATGATGTGTATATATATATATATCTTTATATATGTGTGTGTGTGTATATATATATATATATGCCAGCAACACTCATGACAATGACAAAACAATTACATTGTCAATCATGTTACGTTATTATTAAAATGTTTCCTTTTCTTTTTACTTCTCCGCTGCCAAGCACGGGTATTTTGCTATATATATATATATATATAGATAGATATATTGATAGATATGACAACAACACTCATATCAATGACAAAACAATTACATTAACAATCATGTTACATTATTTTTAAAATTTTTCCTTTTCTTTTTCATAACCTCATTAACACACTACTTCTCCGCTGCAAAGCGCGGGTATTCTGCTAGTTGTACTATAAACTGTCAAACACGAGAAGATTGGGCATGTTACAATGTTTTGGGCCCACCAAAAATTCTTACGGGAAAAGATTTAGGTGTGACACAGCTACTAATGATATTTCCATTTGCCCTGGAATGGAGAAAAACTCCCCAGAGGACTAATGACATTCCCAACTCTTCCTTCTTCTCCGCTACAAGTTCAAACACCACAGGAAGTCCAGTGTCACACATGACCAAACCTCTGATACGCAATGAGAATCTACCAGAATAATAAGCTATCACCATGTTGCTAGCAACAATCGACTTGTTTTGCATACATTTAACTTTTTCTTTTTGCCTAAACATTAAATGGGGTTATCTGTGGCACCCCAACTGTTTATCTGTCTTTTGTTTTATCATTTTACATGATCTATCAATCCATCTAAAATTTTAATTTATTCATTTATTTTCTGAACAAGTTTACTCCAAGACATGCTTGATGGATATCAAATATCATGAAATAATTTGCCAAAAAAATTTTATTGACAGAAAGTAAAAGTACACCCATGTACAAAGTTCCTTTTATTGTTCAAGGAACTCATGCGAGTTCACAAAATATAATTATATAAAACATAAATTTCATATTTGGTAAAATTTTGATAGAGTAATTGTAATATTATAGCCTGTGTTTAAAGAGCTGAATGTTACAGTACAGAATGATTATGTCATCTGTTTTTGGATAATTACAGAAAATCTCTAGTGAGTAGGATACAAGTGGATTTATTCATTAAGATCAACACGAACAAAATAAAAAGATTGTATGTCAAAAAATGAACCTATGGAGTATATGGTAATGCTGTGCTCCTACACATTTGGATTGTTTTTTTAGCATAACAAGGGAAATAATTTTTGCCAAGAACAGAATATGCACTCTTGCACTTTACTGAAATTGTTGATTGAAACTGACAGAAAATATCTTTGTAATATAACTGAAACTAAAAACAATATGCTACAAGAATGGTTATCTTATTCCACTAAAATGTATTTTTCTAGTTTGGAAACCTTTTTGAACAATAACTTTGCAAATTACATGCACATGCTTATTGATAATAAAGATCATGTAGGTTTAAACAGTGGGGCAATGTTTGCTGCTAGAACTCAATGCTTTTCAGAGCTCTATGTTTATAGGCATTGCATGTTCTCCTTATGTTTGTTTGGCAGCTCTCTTTTCATTTGTGATATCCTGCTATGCCCTTATTTTTACTCCTGGCCAAAGAACAAGACACCATAGTAGTTGAAAACCTTTGGCTCGACAATGACAGACACAGCACAAGACCAGCATAGTAACCACTGAAATAGCTAAATGGTACAGTATGATATGGTAGAAGGAAGCAGAGAGAAAGTCAAAAAGTTGTCATTTTTTACTTTTTCATATATGAAGTATAGGGAAAGTATTGCAATTGTGCAAAGATCCGATGTCTAGATTTTGATTAATATCGACTCTTTGTACACGAGAAAGTCAGGGAGTTCTAAAGTATAGGGAAAGTATTGGAATCCTCTAAAAATTCCATTTCAAGATTTTGATGAATCTCGATGTTTTAGACCTCCCTGAGTCCGAAAATACCATTTTTGAAATTATGTCTGTGTGTCTGTTTTTGTGTGTGCAGGTGTATGTAAACACGATAACCTGAGTACGCTTTCACTTAGGTCAACCAAAATTTGCATATAAGTATTACGTAGAAAATGTAGATATCTATCTACTTTTGTGCTATTTCCGTTAACCGAAAGTGGTACTTTACCTTTTATTCATTGAGCTGGAGTCCGATTTATTCAACTTTACTTTTACAATAATTGTTCAGTATATTATTCATTTGATTTGATTTGTTGTTGATGGTTCTTTAATGCACATAATATAAAAATATAATCATTGTTTTACTCCTCAAATATCCATCCCCGTATCTGAGTATATGAGAAATTCTAGGGGAGACCACTCCAGATTTTTAAAATTAGGCTTTTTTGACATAATATAATATTATAATAGTTCTGTCTTGTTTGTGTTCTTGTTGGAGTTATTTTAGTTGTGTTTCTGTTTCATGTCCTGATATTTTCAAATTTGATATATACAATTATGCAATAAATATTCAAATACAGCACGCATTCATATGCCTGCTTGAATTATTTGGACAAAATGAATTGTTGGATTAATTGATTAGTCAATGAAACAGTCAATAGTTTAATCATTTACAAATGAAAATAATTTGTGGCAGTCCTAGTTTCTGTTATAAGGTTATCATGCTGTTCAGACAGCAGCTGACATACAAATTTATTTCTTGAGGTTGTGGGTTCAAATTTCACCACTGACACTGTGTGACCCTGAGCAAGTCATGTGACCTGCTCGTGCGCCACTGGAAAAACAAAACAAATGTAACTACAACTGTATCTCAAATGTTGTAAATCGCTTTGGATAAAAAAGCGTTGGCCACATAAATAAATGTTAATGTAAATTTTAGACGGAAATATTTATTACTTTACATATTTATTGACATGTTGTAGATGCTATTAAAACAAAAATCAGTTGGATTTAAGTGTGCTGAATAGATTTTAAATGTAAAATGACATTCAAACTGTTGTTGTAAGCTAGTCTAAGTCAAGATTACTTTCACCCAAAACTGAAAGTTTTCTGTCTTTTTCCTTGCTGAAACAAACACCAGACCAATAAATCAAAACCAGTAAAAATTGCCAATCCCCCCTTCTATGAAATATTCCAAACATTCAAGGCTTTTGCCTCAAAGAGCACCCTCTCTGCCTGCTCGTTTGACCCCTTTGAATTTTTTCCCTTTATAGCCTCCCCACACTGTCAATGCATTCTTAAGTCTTGGTCTCTGTATTGCAACCTGTGAGATCCCTTTTGAAATCTCGCCTGCATAGTAAACTCATAGAAAGGATTTAAACTGCGGATGAAACGTTAAAATCATGTTTTGCTTGGCACATACTGTTTATGCCAATAAAGCTTCTCTCTTATCCATATTATCTAATATACAAATGACACCATGCAGATTTTAATTAAGAAAAGCTAAAAATGAAATCCACCATTACAACACAGAACAACAATAATCCATAGTTAAAAAGAAAAAAAGAATACAGCACTTTAAATGTAGCCATTCAGAAAACATTTATAATACCAAAGAGGCAACTTCATAGGAAAATAAATGTGTGGGGGGCCAAAGTCAACCATCTGCAAAAGATTTGCGGTAGGTCTGATTCAGCACTGAGTGAATATGTGGGAACCCTTGTGACTGCTGAATTTAAAATCAAAATATGTGATGAACATTGGGCCTTTATTTGATTATTGTGGACCAATGGTTCAGATTGATGCCAAAAGCATTTTGCCTCCTGCAGATATCAAAACGCGATTTTTTTTGTAAATTATATGTAAGTTAACATTTTAAAATCAGAAAACCAGAATAAAGCAGCTAATAGATGAGTCTGAAATGCAAGGAATGAAGAAATCCTGAGCATTTCCTCTTTCCCGTTGCCTTGTACTCTCAATTTAGTATTCTAAGCTTTTTTCATTAACTATAAAAAGGAGAGACAAACCAAACTAAATGTAATTTAATGATTCAAAATAAATAATTTTACTGTATAGATTGCAAACTAAACTGTTAAATGAGATTTCCGAATATTTGGTTGACATCTGAAAAGGCAAAATGTATGTTGGGTTATTGCACGTCTCACCTTTTACAGAGAGTGTTTTGAATGTATTGGGACAGACTTGTTAATTTTTTAACTACATCTGTTACAAATGAATACATAACTATGACCTTTTTAATTTACATTTATATTTTAATTGTAACATAGCTCTTCTAGTGCTGCAATGTATAATCTATCTCCTCTAGCCATAGTATAACCATTTGTCCATCATGAATACTCCTTCCTCTTGCTCTGTGTTCTTTCCTTTTCCTGGCCATTATTAGAATTTAACATGTCCATTGGTGTCCTTTGGTCTAGATGCTTAATTTCATAATGTGACCAGCAAGATTGTCTTTCCAAGAAAAACAAACTATATGCGAAAGTCTATATTATATGCCATAGTATATATGTATTAGAATGCACTACACAGAAACTGTAATACTGAGTCATTTGAATGGGCAACATTTTCTAAAATGGCAAATCAGAAATTGGATTCAAACATGCTTAGTGTTTCCTTTAATTCTTAAACAAAATGCTGAAAGTGTTTATTGCCATTCTTTAATTAAAAATATGATGGTTTAAGTCCCTGGAAATCAAATGTAAGGAATTCCCTGGGGGAAAGGTCAAAATCCTAAAATTCTCAGTGAAACCAAAACCAAAAATTAATATTCTAAAATAAATATTTATTACGCAATGATTGAATAACAAGACAAGCAGTTAGTGACAAATGTGCAAAGGACATAGTGAGCTAAACCTTAATATCAAAAATAAAGTAGAAAGAAATAAACCTGTAACAAAAAAGAAAGAACTATCTGTTGTATTAGCCAGATGACATGAATTTTGGAGAAGACTGTGAGTAGCGTTAAGGGCAGGAACAGGGTCAATAAACACTTTCGCCGAGTCAAATACGTGCAATAAAATTCTGGTCAAAAATTTGAAAGCCAACAGTTGCACAACCAGAGTAGAAAAACAAAACTAGAATGAGCAAAAGTTGGTTCGAAAAACTGGGTCTTCTATCGCTTAAGACAACTTATCATCTTTTTAACCTGTTGCATCAATTACTTTCAGATCAGGACACGTCTCTAATAATGTAGGCAGTTGTTCTAATGATGGAGTAAAAAATTAAATGACTATTAAAGTATGCAGAAAAATTAAAAATAAATACCAGAATTGAATTCATAGACCTCAAAAAATGAGTGTTTGATAATTAAAAGTAACATAACATATCAAATCTAGTTCAAGTTCAAGCACTTTACTATCATTGTGTAACACAACGAAATTACTTTTTGTGACAACCCCAAGGTGCATTTAAAGAAAAGTCAAATAATTCCAAATATGTTGTATATAGTGTTAAGTGATCAAGTAACCAGAGCAAATTATTATTGCTCCAAGTACAGCAGCATAAATTGTTATCGCACCTGTTAATGAATAGTACATTACATATTATATATTGTATTACATTAGTATATTGCACATTACCAATATAGCTTATTGCACATGTTCAATTAAAAATGATCTGAGACTGAGGAGATTCAGAGTTCAGAAAGTTTATGGCAGCGGTTCCCAAACTGTGGTACACAGAGCCTTTTCAGGTGGTACGCATCGCGGTCCCTGAAATTTAATTTATTTGTGCAAAACCCTTAATGACAAGCCTGTTGTGAGCGAAAAACAATGAAACTGTTTAAATACAATAATACGTGGATCCCCAAATTTAGTGTGGTGTGAAATTTCATCATCTGAATAAATAAAACCTATTATTCAAATCAGTATTTCGTTCATGTAACGCTACCATAATTCCATTTCGTGGAAGTCAACTTCTAGTTCTTCACTGTTTGAGCTTTTGGTCACTAGATGAAAGCACAACGCCGACATTATTTAGTCTTTGGTAACTCTACCTCACAGAAACCGCTCGCGTTTGTTGTTATACGTGCACTGCCGCTGTATCGCATCGTAGTCACTAGATCTAAGCACAAAGCTGATACCATTTCATCTTTGGTAACTGCGTCACATACAGGCCAAAGGCAGGATTTAGTTTCGGGGCGGAATTTATCAATTTATGTGCATGCACACATTTTTTCATTCATTTTATGCATAATTTCTTACAATTCTTTACATTTTATTCAGATTTCGGGGCGAACAAGGTGCGGGTGGTGCGCAACGCAACTCACTTAACCTCAGGTGGTACTTGACATCCAGAAGTTTGGGAACCCCTGGTTTATGGCAGATGGGAAAAAGCTATTTCTTAGTCTGTGCGTACACAAATTGACCTAAAGTGTCTTCCTGACAGGAGGAGCTCAAACAAAGAATTTCCAGGATGAGTTTTGTCTTTGAGAACGTTTTTGGCCCTTCTCACACAGCGAGTCTTATACAAGAGTTTGAGTGATGGTAGTTCAGTCTCAATAATGGCCTCTGCTGTCTTTACGACCCGCTGCAGGGCTTCTTTAGTAGCCTTGGTGCAGCTGTTATACCAGGCCATCATGCAGTTAGTTAAGATGCTCTCTATAGTGCATCTATAGAAATTAACCAGCAGCTTCTTGGGGAGGTCAGCTCTCCTTAGCTTCCTGAGAAAATAGAGGCATTGTTGTGCTTTACCTATTATAGCCAAGTTGTTGTCAGCCCAGGACAGGTCCTCTGAGATGGTGACTCCTAGAAACTTAAAGCTGGAAACTCTCTCCACAGCATCTGCATTGATTGTTATCAGACTGTGATTGGTCTTTTTAGTGGTCCTAAAGTCCAGAATAACCTCTTTGCTCTTTTTGGCATTTAAGACCAGGTTGTTGGTGTTGCACAATGCTGTCAGATTCTGAACCACTTCCCTATATGCAGCTTCACTGTTCTCTGTTATAAGCCCAATGACAGTTGTATCATCCGCAAATTCAACAATAATGTTTGATTGGTGGATGGGTTGACAGTCATGGGTGAAGAGTGAATAGAGAAGGGGATTTAGTACACATCCTTGCGGCACACCAGTGCTCAGGGTAAGGGTGGAGGATGTGTGTTTGCCCATCCTGACGGACTGGGGGCGGTTGGTGAGAAACTCCAATAACCAGTTGCATGTGGATGGAGCAAGTCCTAGTGCATAGAGTTTTTGGATCAGCTGGTTAGGTATGATGGTATTAAATGCAGAGCTGTAGTCAATGAAGAGCATCCTAAAATAGGTGTTGGTCTTTTCCAGGTGCGAGAGAGCAGCATGTAGAGCCACACAGATGGCGTCTTCAGTTGATCTGTTTGACTGATAGACAAACTGGTGTTATTCTAGAACAGCTGGGATGGAGGCTTTAATGTGGGTGATTACTAGTCATTCAAAGCACTTTGCGATGACAAGGGTGAGAGCAACTGGTCGATAGTCATTAAGACAGGTTATCCTCGCTTTTTTGGGAACAGGTACAATGGTTGTGGATTTCAGGCACAATGGGACTACACCTGAGGAGAGAGAGGTTGAATATGTGTGTAAATACATCATACATAGTCAGCGCAGGCCTGGAGCACACATCCTTGCACATTATCAGGACCTGCTGCCTTCCTTGTATTGATGTTTTCGAGTTCCCGGCGCACATCATGTATGTGTATGATCAAAGGCTGTGAGTCTCCGGTCAGCTCGAAGCTGACTGGAGGCTAGTTATTGTCCTTGTCAAACCGTGCAAAAAAACTGTTAAGTTCCTCTGCTAGGTTGGCATTGTTATTGGCCAGTGTGTATTGTACGTCATTTTTCTTTTTGAAATCCGTGATTAATCGGATGCCTTGCCACATCCGCTGTGAGTTTGAGTTACTGTCAAAGTCCTCCCCAATCCATTGTTTGTATATTAGTTTAGAAGACTTGATACCCTTCTTGAGGTTAGCTCTGGCAGCTCTATAGGCTGAGGTGTCTCCTAATTTAAAGGCTTTGTCCCTTTCCCTAAGCAGCTGTTTGACTTCACTATTCATCCATGGTTCTCATTTGGGTAGACCTTAATCCTTTTGTTGACAGTGACATTGTCCACACAGTAATTAATATATGACAGCACAGATGAAGTATATGTCTCTAAACCTGAAATAATAATAATCTAATCTAATAATCTAAATTAAATAATAAAAAAATAATGCACAAATTGAATTCAGGACCTCAAAAAAAGTACCTAATAAAAAAAAGAAACACATAAATGTACTCATAACACTAAAAAAATAAACTCAAAGTTTAAATACTATTCAAATATGCTGTCCAAACATACAGAGAATTGCCAGAAATTCTTAAACGGGTAACACAAATAAATGCTTAAGTCAAATAACACAAATGCTGTGATAGGTCAGTACTCCCTCAGGTGACTATACCTGTACAATTACGTTCAGCAATATATAAACAGAAATGATTATCTGTTCTGTGAGATGTTCTCAAAAACATACTTTAAGCAGGCCAGGGGCCTCATGCATAACGCCGTGCGTAGAATTCACACTAAAAGCAGAAATATGCATATGCACAAAAAAAATCCAGATGCATAAACCTGTGTGTACACCAACTTCCACATTCTTCTGCTACATAAATCCCAGTCTCTTTCAAACGTACTAACCTCCAATTCCTGTCCTTCCTTTTCTTTCTCCAAGTACTCAATCGCCACACAATCAGCTCTGTAATAGATGTTAAGCCATCTGTAAGCTGAAAACGTCGATTCTTCAAAACTTTTAAGGAACATTGAAATATCTTCGTAGTACATGTTTAATTATTCCATCCATCTATCCTTCCAGTGTCACACCAGCCCCAGCAAGAATACAGCTTGAGGCAGGAACAATCCCTGAACTAGCTAGCGATGCGACACCGTGTCCTCACATGTTTAATTATTAACAATATAGCTTATTTAAATGATGTTAACATTTTATCTGTATAATGTAATAAACATATTTTGCTTCATTTCATCTTAAAAATGATATCATCATCATATGTAAATATGTGCTTTATAAAGTAGCTCAGGTTGTGCAATATTATAACTATCGCAAATTTACAGTGAGGTAATTGTACTTATAAGTACAAACAGTTCTGCAAGGAGCACTTGATGGACTGTTTGAGTGCGTTTATAGTTCTTGGGATGAAACTGTTTCTGAACCGCTATGTTCCTACAGGAAAGGCTCTAAAGCATTTGCTGTATGAGAGCCGTTCAATAGACAGCATGGCTGAGGCAGCTTGATGCTGTATACCAATAATTCTCTTTCCAATCAGCTGCTGTAGAGCTGTAATTCCACACTCAGATACAATGATATAAATACTCCGAGTGGTGCAGTGAGAGTAATATGGAAAAAGATGATCTGATGTGGTAACCCCTAAGCAGCTTAAAGAAGACGAAGAAGGTGCAGTGAGAGTAACAACGCTAAAGCAGCTATTTTATTTAGAATAGTTTGACCATTCTGTGGACCATTATATTGTTACAGGTTAATTACAATCAGATGCCTTAAACCAATAAACAATATGTGGTAAATTTCAGTGTATTTATAATGCCGCGTCAAGGATGTGCATCGAAAAAAGAAAGGGAAACCACACTTGAACAAAAGCACTGTTTTGACGCTGGGTGACGCCAGTTTGCAAAACCGAGAGGGGAAATTGCGTACACCAGGGTTTGAGCTAGCGTGAAAATGTGTGTGGCTTTACGCTAAGTTTAGGTTTTATACATCACAAAACTGGCTTATGCAACATTTTTGTGTATACATACCGTTTATGCATGAGGCCTCTGATGACTAAATATGTCATTCAGAATTCTTAAGTCGAAAAATGTATGGAGCCAGGTTTAAAATTCCCCTTAGTTGCTCAAGCACAAAAGTTGATTTTAAAGTGAATTTAATATGTGGGTGTCAAAACGTTTGTGCCATCATTGCTATAATTCTGTTTTTCATTAATTATTTACAAATCTGTTTAGTGTTTATTTCATGTTCTTTGAGTCTTTTTGGGAGATTCAGAATATGGAGAGTTATATTTATGGTTTATTTCATGCTAAAGGCAATTGTTAAAATTGTTCAAAATATTTAACATCTTACTGCAATATAATTTTGTTTTATTGCGGGCGCCACCATTTTGAACTTAGCTTATAAAATGGAGTTAACCATTGTCTCCTTGTTTTCAAAATTTGTGTAACGTTATTTTGATAACCTCTTTGTTGAAAACAATTTGGATCAACTAATATCAACTAATACCCTGTGATCATCAGAGGTGACTGTGTGCAGAGGGTGCAGACCTATAAATACCTGGGAGTGCAGCTGGATGACAAATTGGACTGGACTGCCAATACTGATGCTCTATGTAAGAAAGGTCAGAGCAGACTATACTTTCTGAGAAGGTTGGCATCGTTCAACATCTGCAGTAAGATGCTGCAGATGTTCTACCAGACGGTTGTGGCGAGTGCCCTCTTCTACGCGGTGGTGTGCTGGGGTGGCAGCATAAAGATGAAAGACGCCTCACGCCTGGACAAACTTGTTAAGAAGGCAGGCTCTATTGTAGGAGTAAAGTTGGACAGTTTAACATCTGTGGCAGAGCAACGGGCACTAAGCAAACTCCTGTCAATCATGAATAATCCACTGCATCCACTGAACAGTGTCATCTCCAGGCAGAGGAGTAGCTTCAGTGACAGACTTTTGTCACTGTCCTGCTCCACTGACAGACTGAGGAGATCGTTCCTCCCCCACACTATGCGACTCTTCAATTCCACCCGGGGGAGTAAATGCTAACTTTTTTTTTTTCATTTTTATTACTATTTAATTTAATATTGTTTCTTTGTATCAGTATACTGCTGCTGGATTATGTGAATTTCCCCTTGGGATTAATAAAGTATCTATCTATCTATCTATCTATCTATCTATCTATCTATCTATCTATCTATCTATCTATCTATCTAATAACAAATTATCATGTGATTTGAAATGGCTTTGGATACAGTAGCTCCTATCAAAACAAAACCACATCGAAACTCACCCTAGTTTAATGAGAATATCAAAAGCTCTTCAATTAGAATGTTTAAAACTGGAGCGTAGATGGAGAGTAACAAAACTGCAGGTCTTCCTGATTACATGGACAGAAAGTATTAAAGCTGCATTTCCCAACCTTGGGTTCACCTGATATGCTAAAGGGATCACAAGAAAGTATTTAAAAATAGAAAAAGAAAAAAAAAACAGCAATAATGTATTGAATAGGAAGTGAATGTCAATATTTCCGATAGCTATGGTCACAGAATCTCTCTTTATAGCCCGTTGGGACTACTATTCTAGATTAATAGATAACAGCAGTAATAATCCTCAAGAACTGTTTAGAACAGTGGCTAATCTAACACATGGGAATTCTAAACTACAGTGCAAACTACCTACAGACATTAGCAGTGCAGACTTCATGAACTTCTTGACTGAGAAAATTGATAATATAACATCCCAGATTTCAGCGTCAGCTCACAAACTTAATACTAGATTAGCAAACTCTGTCTCATCTTGCAAGCACCCCTATTGTAATTTTACCAGAACAGGGAAGTTATTATTTTAATTTCTAAAATGAAACATATTAATTGTTCCTAAGACCCAGTACCAACCAACCTAGTAAAAAAACTCAATAGATGTTCTGACAGCACCCATTCTTATCCTTATCAATAGTTAATTACCTAATGGCACAGATCCTGATAAACTTAAAGTGTCAGTTATCAGAGCCAGATCCACATACACTTGTGAGTCCATTTATGTTTAATCAGTCTCTAACTTGTTCTCTGTTTGTTTTAACAAATATGCATTTATGTGTGTACCAGTTCTCCATTTAATAATTAGTATAATCTATACTTGTGTTTTACTGAGAATTGTTTATAGCTGTCTGTGCCTCTACTCAATGTAGAGAACTATACAAAAAATAAGATGTACTGTATTCTATCTTTATTTAGTGATTTTGCTATGATGACAGAGAAGGAAGAATTCACAGTTTTGACCTTTGCTTATTTTGTGACCTACATTTCATCACCCAATATTATTTAAAAAAGTATCTCTGCCTTTTCCCTCATAAGGCATTCCAACCATCACGTACAGGGGGAACTAATAACGTGATAGAATATGTCACATGAATTCTGTAAACAATAACTGGCAAAGGACATAACAACCGTAAACAATATTGTTGTGGCAAAAATTAGAAAAATTGCCAAAAACCACAAAAGCAAATAAAATTAATTCAATAAAGAAATGGGGTGTCAAAAATTCAGATTTGTCATTGATAGTATATGTAAGTTTTTTTTGTTTTGTTTTTTTTAGTACATCTGCTAATAAGTATTCAATACCCCTTCTCCATGAGCCCAAGAGAAGTACTTGGAGTGATGGAGAAGCTAAAATAAAATGTAATCGGTAAGTAAAAGATTCTCTATTTTTCCCTGCTTCAGAAAGCATTTGAGGCAATACATCATCACACTTCCAGGGGATTTACATAGCATGCCACAAAACTAAATGATCATGAAGTATTTGTAGATTAGTATGAAAATAAAACATTATATAGATTTTATTGTTGGAGCACAGTGTTAACCTGTTACGCTGACAATATCCATTTACATTGTTTTAGTGAGTTTCTTCTTTGGGGTCATGGAAATTGTATCTATTGTGAACTCTAAAGGGCACCCTAGAGCCCCAGTCCCCGAACACAAATGAACAAACACAAGTCCCAGGTTCAAATACTTAATTTATTATACAAAAATACCTTGCCACAATCCAAATACAGCTCTTTTTCTCTGCTTTTATTGTCCATCTATCTCCCTCTGGCAACTGTTGCTTTCCTTCCTCCCAGTTATGATTCACTGCAGGAGGCCAGACAACTCCCTTTTATGTTAGACCTCGGAGTACTTCCAGTGCCACCAATTGAACCCAACAGGACTGTTACATTCGACTGCATTTCCCAACATGCCCTATCAACGCTGCCAACTAGCGTTCTGGGGAAAATATAACCCAAATTGGATGTCTTCCCCTGCCCTTCCATTATATTGGTCTCCCGGCTGGGTATGGATCCTTCTGCACTCTCAGCTGGAGTCTCTTACACTATCTATCTATCTATCTATCTATCTATCTATCTATCTATCTATCTATCTATCTATCTATCTATCTATCTATCTATCTATC
>JANRMT010027041.1:47187546-47198736 GCA_026402145.1 Polypterus bichir lapradei | reverse complement strand
TATATATATATGACAGCAACACTCATCACTCACAACAGTGACAAAACAATTACATTGACAATCATGTTACGTTATTTTCAAAATGTTTCCTTTTCTTTTTCATTGCTTCTTTAACACATTACTTCTCCGCTGCGAAGCGCGGGTATTCTGCTAGTATAATATATAAGATATGTTGGCCAGTTCCCTGAGAAAGTGATAACAGGTATCCGATATAAATTGATGAAGAACCTAAAAGGTTATTCAGTGCAAATATGCAGTATTGACCCTCCTTAAAAGAGAAGTAAAATACAGTGTGTACAACATAATTATCACTTTTGAGGGGTTATATGTTTGTCACATCAATGCACATCATAATATGATATAAATTATTATATGCATGAGTCGTCACTTAGCCGGTTTGGATCCATTTCCCTACTTGATCAAGAGTGCCATCATTTTCCAATTTCTATGAAACATTGTGTACACATGGGTTAGAGTTGCCGTAAATATACACACATTCTCCCATCAAGTTCTCTTTTATTAATCCCAGTGTTTGAATGGAAAGCTGCATTCACACACACACACACACACACACACACACACATATATATACACTAATAAAAGGCAAAGCCCTCACTGACTGACTGACTGACTGATCAATAATTCTCCAACTTCCCGTGTAGGTAGATCTCTGAAATTTGGCAGGCTCATTCCTTACAGCCTACTTACAAAAGTTAAGCAGGTTTTGTTTCGAAATTCTACACGTAACGGTCATAACTAGAACCTACTTACGTACATATATACGGCCATAGCCTGCTGCTCGGTTGCCATGAGAGGCAGAGTTGCGTCCCCCATCATCACGCCTCCCACGTAATTGAGTGCCTGCCAATACAGTATAAGGCCGTCCATCTGCAGCAATCCAATAGACACGCTGCCACTAAGTATTCGCGGGTGAAGGACTGTGCTTATGCAAACGAAGATGAGATGGTCAGGGATAGACTAGTGTTTGGCACAAACTCAGCGAAAGTGCAAGAGAAACTTTTATGTGCCGGGTCTTAGCTAACATTAAATAAAGCCATGGACATCGTAAGATCGCACGAGATAGCACAAGCACAGCTGAGAACCTTCAATGCATGTACTCCGAGCGGCTCACGTGAACTGACTGTGAACTCAGTACACGGAGAACAAGCAAGAGCTCCAAAGAGCGCTGAACAAAAAATGCATTACACAATTGAGAAGGCAGCAAAAGAATATGAAGCGAGTGAGGCATGCAAGTATATTCATAAGTGCAGCTACTGCGGAAACAAAGCACGGTGTAAATCTTAAGTTTAAATTAAGTTCTGTGAACGTTACCCAGGAACAGACAAACAGACATGTTGTTTTTCCACCACCACACTTTTATTTACAATATATACAAAGTCAAAAATCAGTGCACACACAAACCCCACAAAGTCCTGGCCACACAATGCCTTCTTCGGGCTGCCTCCACACTCTCTTCTGCTTCATCCTGCTTCCACCCAACTCCAGCCTCAAATGAAGGGAGGCAGCCCCTTTTATCCACACCCGGATGTGCTCCAGGTGCTCCCCGGCAATCACCCGCCGACACACCCCAGTGTGGCGGAAGTGCAGGCTGTCCTCCCGGAAGCACTCCGGGTGTCCCTGCTTCTCTTCCTCCCAGCACTTTCTGGTGTGGCGGAAGTGCTGAGGTCCAGGGCTCCCAAGGCATCGGGGCGCCCCCTGGCGGTAACCACGGGCCCCTACAGGGTTGGGCTTCCAAGCCCTCAACCCGTGGCCCCCAAAGCAACCAGGGTGGCGGCCCCCACGTGATCCCAGGTGGGCGCACGCCCTCTTCCGGTCCTTCATGGCATCCCGGCCGGGCCGTCACCCCTGGCATCCCTGACAGTTCATAGACAGGCTGCCGCTGGCGTTTGTCATGCCTGCAACGAATATGATATTTGCAAGATACAAGTTTAATGAGAAGACGCAGGGTATAAACGAGACTTTTGATCACTTTGTAACAGAGTTAAAATTGCTGTAACAGAGTTAAAATTGCTGGTGAAGGACTGTGCTTATGCAAACGAAGGTGAGATGGTCAGGGATTGAATAGTGTTTGGCACAAACTCAGCAAAAGTACGAGAGAAACTTTTAAATGCCGGGTCTGAGCTAACATTAAATAAAGCCGTGGACATCCCAAGATCTCACGAGATAGCACAAGCACAGCTGAGAACCTTTGATGCATGTACTCTGAGCGGCTCACGTGAACTGACTTTGCAGGACTGGGAAAGGTAAACCTGTGCATGCAGTGTGTGATGTCTCAGATAAAGAGGAAGACGAGCAGCTTATTGATGCAGTAGGAAAGGAACAACCCTCTGACGCTGAAGAAGCCTTTGTAGACAAATCAATAGGAAAGCAAGGTGTAAAGCTTAAGTTTAAATTACGTTCATAGACACGCTGCCGCTAAATATCCGCAGGCAAATCCACAACTTAATACCGGGAATGCCTGTTAAACATCTTAGATGCACGAGAACCGATTTGGGTAGTGATCACTTCGATGAATGAAACCTGTTATCTTTACAACGGTTGACAATGAAGATGAGATGGTCAGGGATAGACTAGACAAACACAGAATGTAACTTGAACACAACACATCCTCCAAATATGAACCTGCTTGAACGAAATAATGATAATCAAATCCTTGATGACAGCAACACTCATAACAGTCACAAAACAATTACATTGACAATCATGTTACGTTATTTTTAATATGTTTCCTTTTCTTTTTCATAACTTCTTTAACACACTACTTCTCCGCTGCAAAGTGCTGGTATTTTGCTAGTATATATATATACAGTATATATATATATATATATAGGCGGCACGGTGGTGCAGTGGTGGCACTGCTGCCTCGCAGTAATGAGACCTGGGTTCGCTTCCCAGGTCCTCCCTGCGTGGAGTTGGCATGTTCTCCCCATGTCTGTGTGGGTTTCCTCTGGGTGCTCCAGTTTCCTCCCACAGTCCAAAGACATGAAGGTTATGTGCATTGGCGATCTTAAATTGTCCCAAGTGTGTGCTTGGTGTGTGGGCGTGTGTGTGTGTATGTAGCCTGTGGTGGGCTGGCGCCCAGGTTTGTTCCCGCCTTGTGCCCTGTGTTGGCTGGGATTGGCTCCAGCAGACCCCCGTGACCCTGTGTTAGGATATACAGTATATACTGTATATCTAATCCAGGAGATCAAGTAATCAACACATCTGAGTCAAAACACTAAACAAAATTTTAGTAAAACAGATCAGAAGCAAAGGATCAAAGCTGTAAAACTGAAAAAAAACACACAAGACATTTTTAGAAGTATCCGTAATCATGGACAACCAGGGATTGTAAGATGCTGACCTATGTACCATTGCAACTTTAAAGTCATGCATCAAGCAATTCCAGTTGTTCCAGATAAGAATGAGATGGCAGCCTTAAACAAAAAAATAAAATGACGTCACAGGAAAACAAAAATAAGAAGGGAAAAAATATTAATTATTAGAATATACACTCACCTAAAGGATTATTAGGAACACCATACTAATACGGTGTTTGACCCCCTTTCGCCTTCAGAACTGCCTTAATTCTACGTGGCATTGATTCAACAAGGTGCTGAAAGCATTCTTTAGAAATGTTGGCCCATATTGATAGGATAGCATCTTGCAGTTGATGGAGATTTGTGGGATGCACATCCAGGGCACGAAGCTCCCGTTCCACCACATCCCAAAGATGCTCTATTGGGTTGAGATCTGGTGACTGTGGGGGCCATTTTAGTACAGTGAACTCATTGTCATGTTCAAGAAACCAATTTGAAATGATTCGAGCTTTGTGACATGGTGCATTATCCTGCTGGAAGTAGCCATCAGAGGATGGGTACATGGTGGTCATGAAGGGATGGACATGGTCAGAAACAATGCTCAGGTAGCCCGTGGCATTTAAACGATGCCCAATTGGCACTAAGGGGCCTAAAGTGTGCCAAGAAAACATCCCCCACACCATTACACCACCACCACCAGCCTGCACAGTGGTAACAAGGCATGATGGATCCATGTTCTCATTCTGTTTACGCCAAATTCTGACTCTACCATTTGAATGTCTCAACAGAAATCGAGACTCATCAGACCAGGCAACATTTTTCCAGTCTTCAACTGTCCAATTTTGGTGAGCTCGTGCAAATTGTAGCCTCTTTTTCCTATTTGTAGTGGAGATGAGTGGTACCCGGTGGGGTCTTCTGCTGTTGTAGCCCATCCGCCTCAAGGTTGTGCGTGTTGTGGCTTCACAAATGCTTTGCTGCATACCTCGGTTGTAACGAGTGGTTATTTCAGTCAAAGTTGCTCTTCTATCAGCTTGAATCAGTCGGCCCATTCTCCTCTGACCTCTAGCATCAACAAGGCATTTTTGCCCACAGGACTGCCGCATACTGGATGTTTTTCCCTTTTCACACCATTCTTTGTAAACCCTAGAAATGGTTGTGCGTGAAAATCCCAGTAACTGAGCAGATTGTGAAATACTCAGACCGGCCCGTCTGGCACCAACAACCATGCCACGCTCAGAATTGCTTAAATCACCTTTCTTTCCCATTCTGACATTCAGTTTGGAGTTCAGGAGATTGTCTTGACCAGGACCACACCCCTAAATGCATTGAAGCAACTGCCATGTGATTGGTTGATTAGATAATTGCATTAATGAGAAATTGAACAGGTGTTCCTAATAATGCTTTAGGTGAGTGTAAAGTGGAAATCTTCCAAATAGGAACAAAACATGTAAAATTACACAAAAAGAAACATAATCATAACACAATAGGCCTTTTGAATATTAGAATGCTCGGAATATTAGAATGCCAATCAGGTCCATCCCTTAATGACAGCAGTGTACCCGTCAGTAAGTGGATGTTTTTAATAGGATTCGTCTCTTTGATGCAAATCTAAAAAAGGCCTGAAATGATTTCAGGTAACATACAGTTTGGCGCTTAATGTAGTGGCGACCTAATGATCAGATTTCAATCACTTTGAGCATCTGTGGCAAGCAATGAATCAAATTATTCTGACTACACCACTATCAGCAGATTTGCCTCAACTATGGGACACAGTGAAGTCTTCATAGGCCCGCACTCCTCTGCCACAGTTTTACTACCCTGTGTAGCTCAGGTCATTCTGAAAACAAATTAAATGCCAGGCTGTAATTAAGTAGCTGCTTGGTCAGCATTTGATTTATTTATTTTTTTCATTTTTTTAACTTTCAAAAGTGATGTTGTATATTAAGATAAAATAACAGTATACTTTTAATATCTTTAAAACTGTTGCTTCTAATGTAATGTTAAAAATATGCTAAATTTTAGCATTAAGTCTGTGTGCCCCTTTTTTGTATTATCTTTGTTTTTAGGCTCTTGGAAAGCAATGCATTGTCTTTAACTGTTCTGAAAGTATAGATTATAAGGTAAGATTTTACATATAGTTATTATTATTAACCATTCTTAAGAGAAACATTTTACAGATATCTGAAGTGGGTAAATCCATGCAAAGTTACTGTTACAAAGGTTTTATGTTGGCATAACCTGAAAAAATGTTTTTTGCTACCCACATAGTCGCCATCTCCTTGGTGTTTCAACATCAGTGTACTTCCTATACAAGTTTATGCCTTTTCTTCACGTAACTCTTTTGATTCCATGCCATATCCCTTTGACAAGCATGCAAGGTTAAGTGTCAGGTCAGACTTGGCTTTGTTTGGTGTGCTCTCTAATGAAGTGGCACTTCACCCAGGGCTCATACCTGGCTTGCATGCTGTTCTGTTAGGGTGGGCTCCAATAAATGGCAGCTTTAATTACCTGCTTGTTTTCCAATGTTTTTCAGTGTTCACATTTAAGAAAACAGGAATAAACAAGCACCCTGTGAAATGTAAAGTACATATTTTGCTGACCCTGCATTAATTTTGTTACATCACTGATTAAATAAATGTGAATTTCATGTAAGACAAATGTAAAGTATTAGCTTGATACTGTCCATTACAAAAATGTATAATAAAAATGTATAATAATTTTCCTGTAGCTTACTTTGATTTTAATATTGTTACATACTGTTAAAGATCAACTCAGTTAAATGTTCTACAAACTTCACTTACTTGATACTATGTCTTTTTGGTTATTGGTGGTAGAAAAAAATAATAGCTTATTTTGATCATAAATTTTGTATGATTAAATTCATTATGGATTTTAGTATGACTTTAGGACAACCCAGTAGTCTCAATATTAACACTATTTAGCTTTGATATACAGTACAGTATGTATATGTTGAAAGCCTTAATATTCCAGCCAGCACTTACTCTTTGATTCCTTTGAGCTGTCATTGCTACAAAACCAAAGATGCAGAAGTGTAATGCACTTTGTGTATTAGTACTGCTAAGCTAGCTAGATTAAAAATTGGAATATAAAATGCCTGTAGCTAGTTCAGGAATATGTGTACAGTATATGTTCATAGAGAAAATGTAAAACACAAACTTGAGTGCCTATGTTTACGGTATGTAATTAAACTAATGAACATTTAGGTATGTGCTCTTCAGTTTAATTTGTAAACTGATTAAAGAGCTGTTAGATGGTCTCATTGAAAACCTCTGTAGTATTTAATAAAATGCTAAACTGAATCAACATGATTTATTAATAACAGCAGTGGTCAGCATTTTATACATTGTTATATTAAAGGGAATAATTCACAACTTTAATTTAGTTGTAGGCAATGTTTTCTAATTTCAGAATTTTATATTAAACAATAATGATGCTCATTGCAGATGATGGGAAAGCTTTTCTCTGGTATTATACAATCTGGCGCCTGGTGTTGCTTCGATGAATTCAACAGAATTGATGTGGAAGTCCTTTCAGTGATTGCATCACAGATTCAGGCTATCAAGGTAGCAAAAGATAACCAGGTTACAAGGTACTATCTACTGTATGATTTATGTTTAATATATAAAATTTACATGTAGGCCAATTGACAGTATTTAGCAAAAGTCTGAAACAGGTATGTCCCCCCCCAAACTACGAGGTGTGGCAGAAAAGTAATGAGACTGGCAACACTGCAAGCGATCTGGCAACGCTGCGCTGTTGTCCTTGATAGAGCACGTGTATCAGTACCCTCCCATAGCTCAGTGCGAGTTTCAACTCCTTCCGTTAACTACGTGATTTTTGTGACTGCTATTAGTGAAGTTGTGTTTTTGGTTGTGCGTCACGCAAAATGGAACAGCAGAATTTGGAGCAACGTTGTGCCATTAAATTTTATGTTAAGCTTGGAGAATCGGCAAGTGTGACGTTTGAAAAGTTAAAACAGGCCTATGGGGAACATTCTTTATCCCGAGCTCAAGTTTTTCAGGGAGGCCTTCAACTTCGAAAACCAATGAAAACATCGAACGTGTGAACACTCTTGTGAGATCAGACCGTCGTTTAACATTAAGAATGTTGAGTGAACAATTAAATTTGAACAGATTTACCGTTCATCAAATTTTGACTGAACATTTGCACATGCGAAAGTTCTGTGCCAAAATGGTGCCGAAACACCTCACAATTGAGCAGAAGGACAATCGCAAAAACGCATTCCTGTGGTTCCCCAGCCCCCTTATTCACCTGACCTCAGTCCGTGTGACTTTTTCCTTTTTCCTAAACTGAAAAATGTCCTCAAAGGACGTCATTTCGGGACTTTAGAAAACATCCAAAAGAGTGTAACGGACATGCTGAAGACCATACCGGTTAAAGACTTCCAGCGCTGCTACCAACAGTGGGAACAACGTCTCCATTGGTGTGTAGCTGCCCAAGGGAACTACTTTGAAGGGGATAACATTGATGTTTGAAAAAAATAAAAACTTTGGTAAATAAAAAATCAGTCTCATTACTTTTCTGCCACACCTCTTAACTTTAATGGAGCTTATGGAATTTGCAAAGAAGAAAAGTGTTTTATCCTGTAAGGTTCTTTGATTTTCTTTCTGCTAAGTTCCTTAATAGATCAAAGTTGAGAAAATTTACAGAATTGGTTGTTTTTCCTGGCATGTGGTAATGCAATGAGGTGAACAGAGTACCCCAGGCTACATGTTCTGAATATGATACAACACAAATGGCAAGTACACACATACTGCTGTAACCTGTAATGTAAATTCAGCAATGCAGTCAATAAATCAGACTGACAACAGACATTATATGCTTGATTAACTGAAACCGAAAGTATGAAAATAAAATCAAGATCAGCACAGTTCTAACAGTGACCATGCTGGGTAAAGACTTTATTTCACCATTTTATTAACCATTGTGCTATTCAATTTCATGCCTCACTATAAATATGGACCAGAGATCACACAACAATATAAAATGCACCAAAATGACTTTGAACTCTAAACATATCGCATATGGCAAGCCAACTGAACATTTAGAGATATCTCAAAATTAATTTGAGATATCTTAAAATGTAATTTAATTTTTAGGATATCTGAAACTCACTTTGAGATGTCTTAAAATAATTTCCTTTACATTTTAAGATATCTGTAATACATTTTGAGATATCTCAAATGGATTTCAAGACATCTCAAATACATTTTCAAATATTTCAACATAACCATGCCTGCATTTCAAGATATCTTCAAAAGAATTTTCAGATTTCTTAAATTGACCTCCTATCATGCATTTTAAGGTACCTCAAATACATTTCAAGATATCTCAAAATCATTTCCTGTAAAAATGCCTATACTTTCGTAAAAATGCCTATTCTTTCAATGGGACTTCCCGTTCATTATAAGATATCTTAAAATATATTTCAGATATCTTTAAATGAGCAGGAAGTGATTTTGAGATATCTGAAAATGTATTTGGGATATCTGAAAATGTACAGGAAACAGTTTTGAGATATCTGGAAATGTATTTCAGATATCTTAAATTGTATTGTAGATATCTGAAAATGCTTTTGAGATATCTTGAAATAATTTAATGTCTTTTTAAAGGTATCTTAAAATGTATTTTGCATATCTTGAAATACAACTTGAGATATCTAGAAATATATTGTAAGATATCTGAAATGGACCAGAGACCCATTTTAAGATATCATGAAATGAATTTTACATATCCAAAAATGTATTTTAGATATCTCAAACAACAGTGAATTTTAGGTTATCTTACATGTTTTTTAAGATATCTTAATTATGTTTTGACATATCTTAAAATAGCTTCCTGTGCATTTCAAGATATCTCAAATACATTTTGAGATATCTTAAAATAGACAGGATGTCCAATTGAAAGAATAGGAAGTTTTACAGGAAGTGATTTTGAGATATCTCAAAATGTATTTATGTATATATATTGAAATGCACAAGAAGTTATTTTAAGATATCTCGAAATGTATTTGAGATACCTCAAAATGCACAGGAACCTATTTCAAGATATCTCAAATTGTACAGCATATCATTTCAAGATATCATGAAATCTATTTGAGATATCATAAAATGCTTTTTAGATATCCTAAAATAGATGCATTTGTAGATATCCGTAATTCAATTTGAGATATCTGAAAAGCATTTCCAGATATCTTGAAATTCATTTTGAGATATCTCTAAATGTTAATTCGGCCTGCCATGCATATCACATGTAAACAACCATACAAAATACTAAACCCCAAAATGAAACCCAGAAACTTTAAATAAAAGGTAGTTCAGAAAAATTACTGTAGAAGTAAAATGATTGACCTTTATACCAACTGTGTCTCTTATGTCACTGACAATGTGTCTACAATAACCCAAGAAAAAAAAAGAAAGAAGAAAAATAATTTGGATGTTAGTATCCAGTAGGCTTTGCGTCCTATGAACCAAGTTACTCAAAGTATTCTATAAATTCCATCCATCCATCCATTATCCAACCCACTATATCCTAACACAGGGTCACGGGGGTCTGCTAGAGCCAATCTCAGCCAACACAGGGCACAAGGCAGGAACAAACCCCAGGCAGGTCCCAGCCCACCGCAGTATTCTATAACATTTCAGTATTTATTTATTTTTCTGATGTGCTGATCTTTCTTATCATAAAATAGGTAATTACGATAGCAACTGATAAGAAGAATTCATAGTGAATGTTTCTCTTGCATGATTTGGCTCAAAAACTAATCAGCACATTGTCATCTCATAACAGGCATATGTTTCAAGTTTGGTATTTTTCCATCCAGCCATTTTAACTCTAGACACTCCTTAAGAAACTGTGACACACAGACATACACATAGACAGATAACACCCATCATTGAGACATTGATGTTTTCAGTAGCATCTATCCATCCATTATCCAGTCCGCTATATCCTAACTACAGGGTCACTGGGGTCTGCTGGAGCCAATCCCAGCCAATACAGGGCGCAAGGCAGGAAACAAACCCCGGGCAGGGCACCAACCCACCGCAGGTTTTCAGTATCAAGGGACCTTAAAACATCGAGATCTGTGAAAACCGGAGATCATAATTTTTGACAAATCTAAAGCTTTTACTCCTCCCCATAGATGATAGGTTACAGTGGGGAGGGTGCAAAGCAAAAAATGACAAACATGGTCTGTAAACTTTATTAGTAAAAATAAACTAAATATTTGGTATCCCCATGTTCCAAAACCTTAAATAGGACAGAAAAAGGATTCCAACGCGATTCCAAATGTAATGTAAAAAAATGTAATAACCAATTTCTATTATGTCACTAGCTAATATGTGGAAAAGTACAGCACGAGCCTGGATTTGTTTAATGTAGGTTGAATACTGAAAATGTCCCTTTTACAGGGTCATTTCTTTTTCCACAGGCTGGATGAGCATTGGTTTAAATTTCTTGTAAATTCTCTTGTTGCTTTTTAACCATATAGTGGACATTAAATGTAGAAAAATCTTAGAATATTAATGTGTTAAGCAACTTAAAACTGCACCAATGTGAGTGAGAGTATGCATATGTCAGCATATTCTGTGACGGACTGGCTTCATGTCCAAGGCTGTAGCTCTGCAAAGGTCTGTAACAGAAGAAAGTAAAACAATAAGCGGGTAGATAAATTATGGTAAAACTTTTGTTTAGGTACTGCAGAAAATGCATCCATTACTCGTTTACTCTTATGTAAGAAGATCATAATAAAGGCTTCTGTTGATGTTACTAACATTTATAAAGCATCAGTAAAGTGGTTACTCATCTGTAGAATGTGGCCTACTAA
>JANRMT010027041.1:47174775-47187446 GCA_026402145.1 Polypterus bichir lapradei | reverse complement strand
TGATGATCAGAAACATTTTGTGTGACAAACATGCAAAAGAATAAGAAGTCAGGAAGGGGGCAAATAGCTTTTCACACCACTGTATATGTATGTGTCTATATGTGTGTGTATAGCTTTGGTCACTGAGTGCAAGGGAAAAATAATAAAATATAGTCTATAAGTTATTAAACAGTAAAACATTAACGTTTTAAGAAGTATAGGTACATTGAGCACTACTGGAGTGGTTGCGGGTAAACTACATTTTAAAGACTGTGTAACACAACAGGTAAGTAGTACTAACAGCAGCTAAAATGTATATGGATCATCTCTCGGTAGTAGATCTCTTTTGAAAGGCGCTACACGACGGCTGTGGTATAGAAATTACATTTTCTATGTGAACGTTCAAATTTCTGCCTCTGGTAATGTGCCTTACCGGCATTACCAGCAATTAAAGAAAATTAGTTTTGTGTCCTCTGCAGTGTTAAGAGAGAAAGGCTTTGGTTTGGGATAAAAGGAAAAAAGGTGTAAAGAAAGGAAAGTTGCCTTTTTCTTTTATATAGTATAGAGAGATGTGTTCGCTGACGTTATGATCGCCTTTTGGGGACAGTCGCGGTGGGTCTTGTGTAGACTGGTGAGACGTCCCTGCCATTAATCGGCTGTGATGGCACTGTCGGTCCTCCACTCGTGTGCGTGTCTTCATAATCCGAGCTGACGACCTCATAATCGTATACGTGCAAAAGTAAGTGTCAATCGCCTTAACATTAGTTTGCCGCGGTGTAGAAAAGGGGTCCCCTGTTTGCACTTGTCTGGGCTATAGCTCAGGGGGAGGATGAAAAAAATTAAAAGTGCTCACTTTGACTTAAGGCAGAAGCGCAGTCAGTATCTCAAAGGCCGGCACAGCTATGCGTGCGCGCCGGCTGCTCGACTTTTGCTGGGCAGGAGACCCCAGTTTTTGCAGACACGTTCACGATATCAAAAGTCTCAGCGCTCTTTGGAGGTCATTCATATATATATATATATATATATATATATATATATATATATATATATATATAGCAAAATACCCGCGCCTCGCAGCGGAGAAATAGTGGGTTAAAGAAGTAATGAAAAAGAAAAGGAAACATTTTAATAATAACGTAACATGATTGACATTGTCATTAGTGTTGCTGTCATATATATGCCTGCCTAAATAAGTCACCCTCGCTTCGCTCTTACTTTTTTACCGTTCATTTATTCATGGCTAGTGGCAGAAAAATTATAAAATGGAAGGAGGATTACACTGAGTATGGCTTTACCAAAACAATTATTGATGGCGAATCGATTATTCATAAAGCTTGAATTGGTGATCTGTTTTTCTGTGTTAACCTCATATTTTTTCATACTTCTTCTCAAACCAAGGTGGTGCGAGGGTAAAATGAATCGGGATGCGCTGATCAATGTAATCGGTGTATCAGGAAATCATGCATTGACAAAAGTTCCCCTTTGCTTGTAATGCAAAGTGTGATTAAATTCATTATTTTTTAACGCGTTATGGAGCACATGCATCGAAGCTTCTCAGCTGTGCTTGTGCTAAGAAAAGGAAAGATTTTAAAAATAACGTAACACGATTGTCAATGTAACCTTTTGTAAGTGGTGCCTGGAGGATTCAGTGTGGAGAAACTCTAGAGACAGCGTGTGTATTAACTTGTGGATTTTTCTGTGAGTATATGGTGGCAGTGTGACGAAGTTGCTTCGGAAGACGGCTTAAGCCGCGGAGCTCAGCTCAGAGCAAAATGAGGTAAATGGGAGGGGAGATGATGACGTGACTCCCCCACCTGCCTTAACTGTCAATCCCCCACAAACACAGTCTCTCGGAATTTGCATAAGCACACCCCTTCACCTGCAATTTTAACTTGGTTACAAAGTGATCAAAACTCTCGTTTATATCCTGCATCCTCTCATTAAACTTGTATCCCACATTACCCGTGGGCATGAGAAACGCCAGCGGCAGCCTGTCTATGAACTTAAAGTTTAGGTTTACACCTTGCTTTCTTTCCGAAGTAGCAGCACTCATGAATATGGTAGTATATGTCACTCGCTCGCTTCTTATTGTTTCGCTGCCTTCTCAATTATGTAATGCATGTTTTCTTCAGCGCTTTTTGGAGGTCTTCCTGGTTTTCTACACACTGCGTTGACAGTCAGTTCACGTGATTACGTGGGAGGCGTGATGATGTCACACAAAACTCCGACCCCCACGGCTTTCGAGCTCAACTCCATTACAATATATGCAGAAAAATAGCTTCCAGTTATGACCATTACGCGTAGAATTTCGAAATGAAACCTGCCCAACTTTTGTAAGTAAGCTGTAAGGAATGAGCCTGCCAAATTTCAGCCTTCTACCTACACGGGAACTTGGAGAATTAGTGGAGTCAGTGAGTGAGTGAGTCAGTCAGTCAGTCAGTGAGGGCTTTGCCTTTTATTAGTATAGATTACCCTAACCTGCTGCACATCTTTCCTAGCTCGCTCCCTCTGTCTAGCTAATCGGTACAGGTCCTTTTCTCCCTCCTTAGTGTTCAACCTCTCATACAACTCATCATACACCTTTTCTTTAGCCTTCACCACCTCTCTTCACCTTGTGCCTTATCTACTTGTACTCTTGTCTACTTTCTGCATCTCTCTGACTATCCCACTTCTTCTTTGTCATCCTCGTCCTCTGTATACTCTCCTGTACTTCCCCATTCCACCACCAGCTGCTTGAAGTACTGCAGTGCATCTCCTCCTCATGGACTGGACCAGATTTGTCAGTTCTTGCTGTGAGATGTTACCCCACTCTTCCACCAAGGCACCTGCAAGTTCCTGGACATTTCTGGGGGAAATGGCCCTAGCCCTCACCCTGCGATCCAACAGGTCCCAGACGTGCTCAATTCCTTCAACGATAAACACAAATCCGTCCATCACCCCTGGTGAGACAAAACCGTGACTCATCAGTGAAGAGCACTTTTTGCCACTCCTGTCTGGTCCAGCGAAGGTGGGTTTGTGCCCATAGGCGGCGTTGTTGCTGGTGATGTCTGGTAAGGACCTGCCTTACAACAGGCCTACAAGCCCTCAGTCCAGCCTCTCTCAGCCTATTGCGGACAGTCTGAGCACTGATGGAGGGATTGTGTGTTCCTGGTGTGACTCGGGCAGTTGTTGTGGCCATCCTGTACCTGTCACGCAGGTGTTGTTACACGTGGTCTTCCACTGCGAGGATGATCAGCTGTCCTTCCTGTCTCCCTGTAGCGCTGTCTTAGGCGTCTCACAGTGCGGACATGGCAATTTATTGCCCTAGCCACATCAGCAGTCCTCATGCCTCCCTGCAGCATGCCTAATGCACGTTCACGCAGATGAGCAGGGACCCTGGGCGTCTTTCTTTGGGTGTTTTTCACAGTCGGTAGACAAGTCTCTTTAGTGTCCTGCGTTTTTAGAACTGTGACCTTAAATGCCTACTTTCTGTAAGCTGTTAAGGTCTTAACGACCATTCCACAGGTGCATGTTAATTAATTGATTATTGTTAATTGAACATGCATGGAAAACATTGTTTAAACAATTTACAATGAAGATCTGTAAAGTTATTTGGATTTTTAAAACATTATTGTTGAAATACACAGTCCTGAAAAAGGGACGTTTCTTTTTTTGCTGAGTATATATATATATATATATATACACATATATATATACACACACATATATTAAATTAATATTAATATATTCAATTTATCAAAAAGAAATCTTATTTCAAATAGTCAAACTACTATGTTTGAACTGTGGTGGCCAACATTAAAATATTGGTCCTCATCGTTATACCATGTAGACACTTTGTGACCTCATGTGCTTTAGCACTGTCTTACTGTCATCTGTTGTATTTAACGGTTAATCTACTAAGTTACGCTCTGACTTCATCAGCATTATATTAGTGATTCACAAAACTCTTCTCATTGGTGGGGAAGTGTCTAAGCATGTTGCTTTATTTATGACAGTTACTTCACAGGCAGATAATCTTTTGGAAGCCCTCATCAGGAATGCATCATAGTGAAGGGAGCTCAATGAACTATAATAATGCTTGATTGCTTGTTTACATGTTTTTCCCCTCTAATATTATAAACTGTTTAGAAAGAGTACCTATTTTTTTCAAGTTGTAATTTTCAGCTTGTTGAACTGATCACTTTTTTTTTTTTTTTTTTTTTTTTTTTTTTACTTTTAATGGTCTTTTTAATTTTGGGATAAATTATGCCAGTTCCTTACGTGCCTCCTTTTGTTGTTCAGAAGACCAGCAAGGCTACTTTTATTTTGAGGAGTAAGTAGCATACAGTATGCTTGATACATTGTTTAAATTAAAGAAAATATATGAGTAATAGTGTCTTGAAAGCAAACCGTGTATTTCATTTTTGTGCATCTCTTGTTGTAGCAGTCAAATTTTAGATGCTGTTCAGGTCTGACACTGAAAATTATTTAGTTTTAATATAGTAATGTATTTCTCTACAATGCAGTAATATTTTAAAAGTAGAAAGGTTTTTATGTAGCTTTGCTTATTTCATGACACATTTGATTCTGATGCATACAGTGCACTACTTGCTGTGGTACTTGTGTATTGTAGATTAACTTAATGTTGTTGTGCATGTAGTATATATGGTGAACTTTGTTTAGCACTTTTTTGCATGTTTTCAAGTCTACAGTCAAAAATGACCACCTTCACAGCTTGTGGTGTGAAATTCTATCTGTTATAAATACATATTTCTTTTAAGCCAATTATAAGATGTCAGTGAAGTTGTATCTATGCTGCTTTACTTTTATTAGCAATCTTGTGATGCAGTGCAGAGATTTCCGTTCTAAACAAACACAAGGTCTTGAAAGAGGTCAGCATATTTGAGGATCGAATGTTTCTGTGTACTCTGCTGACAGCATGTGATTTTGTTTTGTATACTAAAGCTTATTATAAGACTTGACAAGTCAAATTAAACTCATCAGCATGATGTACAGCTACAAAGCTCATATTCAGATTTACAATTTGAGATCTCCTTGATACTATTCAAATAATCAATTTAACATCAAGAATGTTTAATTCCTTTCAACATTCTACTATAATGTGGATTGTACTGAAAACCAGAGTCTAATACAGGCTCTTTTTATCTTTGCCATTTTAATTTATTTGTCATAAGGTTCTTTTGTAAATCCTAAAACCTAACTAAAGGCTATACAATTGGTTTGATAATTTATGTGATTTTATAAGAAAGCATCTATACTTATTAAAGTTGGATTCTAGCTGTCTAAAAGAAACATCTGTCAGTGCTTACATTTTCCATTTTTTGTAATTTCATAATGGAATATGTGGTAGGCATTAAGTAATTAAGGACTCTATGAAAAGTGTCCTCCTAGCTCTGAGATTAAAGGGTCCAGACCTTCATTTTCATGAAATGATTATGAAGTTGCAAAATCTAAGTGTGAATCGTTCTGTAAAAGTGAACAGCTAACAGCTGTAACTATTGTGTTAATTTTTCACTAAGTTTTTTTTTTTGTTTGTTTTCTTTTATGGTACCACCTAGTTATTACTCATTATCAATTTTCACCTGATCGTGCTCAGCAAGTAATGAAAGTTACTTTTACTTTTAAAATTTGTCTAGCTTGGTTTTTTGCCGATTTCAGTTTCTTTTCTTTTCATGTTCTTGAACATTATCATTGATGGTTTACTACAATCACTTTTCTCTCCTATTCAACCTTCATTCTGTCCACCTACTTTTTCACTCAGTTGTTTGCCTATGCTTGCTGAATACACTTAAAAGAATACTCCATCCATAAATTAAATTTTTTTAAATGTTACCCCATGTAGTTTGTAGTGATGTCTGAGAGAAATTTTTAATCTCATTCTTTCATGTAGATAAAGTTTGATATAATGGTTGTCTATGGTTACCAGTTCTGTAAACAGCAAACAATAGCAAAAATGTCCATGAAAAGATCTCGGGTTACTCGTGTTGCATGATCCACATGTCAGATTTTTCAGACATATGCATACATCATTCCAAACACATGTATTTGTACTAAAATATTGTTAAACAAACCATCTCTGAGGAAAAAAAATGCTTTTGTAAATGAAAATGCAATGTTGTCAGAATCCAGAGAGCGTTTGAATTGTAAATCCTCCTCCTGTCATTAGATTTTTTTTCATAGTGGTGAGCATCACCTGGATTTTTACCACCTGTCTGTGAAACTGCACAGACGTGAGTTGTCCATCTGCTTGTTGGAGCAGTGCAGATATGCACAAGTATGAGGCCTATATTCTTCCTGGTGATGTTTTCTTCAGCTTTTAACCTTTAGTTTTACAAATCACTCAGATCTAGCTTTTTGTTGATATCACGTGATCAGCAATGTTGGCAAATGAAAAAGCTGTTACTGGGCAGGATTCCAGACTAATGGATGAGGTTGGGAGGGGGAGTCTTCAGTTCAAATGCTTGGGTATGTCTGAGCACAAGTGATGAGTGAGACCCATGGAGATGACTTCATTGTGTTTTCATAAACACAGAGAAAATATAACAAATAAATTAATAAAATATAGATCATTGTGATCACAGAGTTCCAAGCAGCATGGGACCGGTTCATTCCAATCTTTGAAATCAGGCTCCGGACACAGCTGTATCTATGTTTCTTTGCACTGTTTTCTTAAATGAAGAAGAAAGAAACACCTTGTAAATAGTAATGAATATTTTGTTATTTTACAGGGTCTCCTGCGCTTTCTAAGAATGTGCCTGCTCCTTTAAGGCTTGTTTTGAGGGTGTAATTGGGCTCATGGCTGAATATGCATGAAAATTAGACATGTGGTGCTGCCCAGAGATCAGAGTTCTACATCCGGTGGCAGTACTGTTTATGGCTATCTAATGTTCCCCTCAAATGAAATTACTGCGTTTTTTTTTTTTTTTTTTTTTTTTTTTTATGCATGTGGGATCTGGTTTAAGTACTGATCAGGTCATGACATCACAAATATGTGAAGCAGATCAGCAACGATCTTAAAATAGACATGTATGAAAATTATGCATGTGGCTGCTACAGCTCTGGTGCTGGTCTTGTACAGCATCATGGGATGCTGGGGAAAAATGTTTGCCTAAGCTCCTGCACAGTAATTTTCCAGAAAAACATCTGACTAAGTAAGTCACTGGTGAACACAACATATTTACTGCAGAATGCGCTTTGGTGAATTTCGACGATCAACACTACTGATTACGTTCCATTTTTGTTCATGAAAGCACTTTTTGGAGGTGGTTTGTTAAGAATATTTTAGTAAAAAATACATGGGTTTGAGAGGTTGTAAGCATGCAACTAGATTACATTATGTGTGGATTATGTGACACAAGTAATGTGAGATTTTTTTTTTTTTTTTTTGATATGGTTCACTGTTGATTACCATAGGCCACTGTTATATATGGAACTTTGTCATCTGCAGTCAACATGAAAGCATGAGATTAAAGTAACAAAAAAATTTTTTTAGATCATCCTGTAAGACTTGCTTCATGCTAAACAGCTGAAGCATATTCAAATGATCACTTTTACCCTGCATAGTCTTGAATCTTTTATTAGATGCTTCATCATTCACTTGCGTACTCATCTGACATCATCTGTATACAAATCATGCTTTTTGCCACTATGAATCTGAGCCCTTTACTTCATTCAGCATGTCGCCTATAGTGTTTTTCAAAGGGTGGTTTGTGCACCAGCAATGATCTGCAAATATCAAGCAGGTGTCTGTGAGTAAAGTGAATAATTACTTGGGTACATTAGTATTATGTATTAATTACAGAAAGTTTTAACATGCCTGCGGGTTTCTTGCATACAATGTTCAATTACGAATATACATAATGTTATTGCCTGAGCATTATCTTACTTATCTCTCATTCAAAGGCATTGAAGTTTCTTTTTTTGTTTCTGTGTATGTTATTCATTTTGCATTCTGCTTATGTCACAGCAAAATATTGTTATAAGAACTAAGACTGAAAGTGATTGGCTGCCTTTGCAGTTTAGCCCTTCCTTTATTGTTTTGTTAAAAATCAGGCAGCTCCCCAACCTCCAAAAAAATCCATTTGAACTTCCCTTCTCTTATGACCACGGACATATAATAACTACAAGCACTGTGTTCAGATTTAATTGTCTTCAATGAATCCATTGGAGATCAGTCACTCAGTTTCTTTTGCCTCCAGTGCATTGTCAAATCTTTGATCTTCGTGTCTCTTAAAAGATTCCTGGCCCACTTCTGCCCTCCCCTTTCAGATCTTTTGTGGTAACTCCATGGGCTGTCCAACTCCTAAAATAAAATATTTCGTTAGACTAGCCAGGTCTTTTTTGGAAAAATCATACTATGCTGTCCAGCAGCTACAGAATTTTTTATTATCTGGTGTGACATGTCAGCTGTCAGTCAACTCATTGACTGTGGTTTGTATTTTGATGTATTACAGTTTACAAATTATACATTTCATCTTTGTTTAGTTTTTAATAAATGATATACTTAAGAAGTGTACCTAGCTTGAAAATATTGTAATGGGCACCATTCAAAAAGTTTTAAGTTTAGACTGCTATAACTCACAGAGTTTGCGATTACCAATTAACCTAACATGCACATTTTCAGAATATGGGAGGAAAATCGATAGACATGTGGGGATTGTGCAGACTTTACAAAGAAAACAATTGGGAGTTGGAATCGAGCCAAAGACATTTGATCCATAAGATAGCCTTTCTAACTGTCTACTTAAACACAGGGTAATAAAAATGTGATAATTTCAACACAGATTTTGAACAAACAAGTGATATTAGGCTGCATGTCGTCTACTGTATCTTTAATTTTAGTAAACTTGATCCTATATATGAAGCACTTTGAGAAACAGTGGTCAATTAGATAACTTTCATACTTTCTTAAAAATGATTTAATTGCTGACACCAAAGTTTACAAGCAATATATTACTCTATAAAGTATGGGACAAGCATACTAAACAACGAACTAGATTTATACTCAGTACCCCTTCTAATGCTACATTTTTGTCAACCCACTTCTATCTAGAGACAGAGTTCTCCTCAGCTTGCCACTTTTTTTTTTTTTGCCTTATTTCCTTTTGCAGACAGTCACCTTTTTCCTTTCAAGCTTTTCACTTCAGTTTGAGCAATTCATTTTAGTATCTTCGTTGTTTCCCCTTTGCTTTTTGCCATTTGTAGAAGAAAGTAGTGATGGGATTGATTTGTAAGTTTTATGATCCTATATCTCAAAGGTAATATATTACTATTCCTTTACATGTTGTTAACATGCACTGGTTAACCTGCAAAATGATGTTTAAAAACAAAAAAAGCAGTAACACAAAATCGCCTATTTTTAAAAGTAGCACTGGTAAAGTTCCATCAACAGGTACAAATAGCCATTAACTAAATTTTCTCCCATTGCATTTTGATAGTAGCAGGAACAGTGATTTACTTTTTTATAAATATGATTTTAATTATATGTATGTGAACCTGACTTGTTCTTGAGTATTGGGGTGTGCATAAGAGAACTATTGATGTACTGTGTGATGGTATATTGCTTCCCCATTCAAAGCGGTTTTATGCATTTTGTGCTCAGTGCTTCTGGCATAGATTCCTCCTTATGACCTTGAACTGAAATAAAAGTGTGAATTAATGGATAGATAAATAATGTCTTATTAATATAAGAGATGCTTACAAGGGTAAAAACTTTCTGGTTACTTTACTAGATAGGTTAGCTACAGTAAGTTAGAGAGACTGTTTGTTTCTCTCCATCAATTAGAACCTATCTTTTAGTTTATTTTAGGAATATTCATCTTAACAGATTAATCAAACCCATCTGTTTGAGTTACATGCCAGTCTCCAAGCATGAAGGCAAACTGAAACATGAAATTGATTTGGTGCATCTATAACATTGTTCAGCCACTCCAATACATGTTATATATGTATGCATATGTGAATATTGTAAGGCTGTTGGTGTACTAACTACTGACTTGATTGTTTCAGAATATTGTACATAAGTCATGTTTAGAGGACACAAGAAGAAAGGCCTAACACACTGGTGGAGGAATTATTGTTAGGGATAAGGTAGTGTGGGGATTCCAGCTGCTTATGTTAAAGTGAATGGAGAGTGTAAATATGCCTCTTATATTGTTAATAAAAACATGTTAATGTAGTAATCTTCAAGATCAGTAATTTCAGCAATTAGAGAGCAACCTACCCCACCAAAACTGTTTTTGGACAGACTCAGATAGGCATTAATGGTTGCAATTCTGCTTGAGTGTCAGTTATCACTGTGCACTTTTTTAATTGTTTCTTAAGTTAAATTCCCTGTAAATCAGTATGATCTATGTTATGCTTCAGTAACTGAAACATTATTTTTAAACCACACATCTTCATGCAATTAAAAATGTGTTTATATAAAAATGAAAAATATTTATAAATAATTTGTGTCAAGCTTTTTAGGGTTTCCCTATGTAATTAAAAAAAAACAAACAAAAAAAACTTTAAATATTAAAAGGACACTATCCCCCTGAAATAACATGATAGAAAAATCCTGTATCTACATTGTGTGATCATTTTAACTTCTAAGCAAAGCAGACTCATTGCTATCTGCCAGCAAACTGCAGGTACTTCCAACACAATGTCACTTAAGATTCCAGCAATTTAATCCAAAGTAAGCATTTCTTAATTGTTCATTGTTGTTTTGTGCTGCAGTGCATTTTAGAATTATGATACTTCCATTCAGGAAGGATAGGGTTTTTCTTCATAGAATTACAAATTATAATTCTGTGATGGACTAGCTTGATTCCTACCTTAATAGCTCATGTTGCTGAGAGAGATTCCAACCCTTTGACTCTGAGCTGGATTAGGCTGGTTGCATAATGGATGTGAAAATGTGTGTTATGAAATGTTCAGCAGCCACACACATATAAGAAACTAGCTCATAGGAAACATTAGGCACATTTCCATGCGCCCCAATAACCCAATTATTCATAGAAACCTGATTTCTAAAATGCCTTGAAAACCTTTATTCCCATTAGAGAACACTGGTTGTCGGACTCTGAGAAACCTGATTAACAGGGGTAGATATCTCTGTGAAATATTGCAAGTGAAAATCTGAATGTTTACTAACTAGTGGTTAAAAACTAATTTTTTAAGTTGCCTGTCATGAAATTTTGTTGCATCTGCTATTATTTTATTCACAATGTAGTGGGCTGGACTATGACTCCAATTATTCCTCACTTAAACAGAAAGTCATATTGTTATGCCTAGTCTAGCAAACATTGCGTTCATATATCCGTGTCACATAATGGTGAAGTATCATTCCACTTACTGGGGTGAGGGCGAGTACTGATCCTCCACAGAGCCTGTAACAGTATGTTTCCTATTGAAATGTTTGTGCATCTCTGTTGTGTTCTCGTGGCTTACAAGATCAGACCTACATATTTTGCAACTCTTTACCTTTTTTTTTTTTTTTTTTCCTGCATACAGAGTAAAGTGCTCCCAAACTCTGGAAGTCTAAGATCACATTGTCTCTTCTGTCTCTGGCATTTTTCAAATGCGCTCATAGCTGAATATAGTAGTGATGCAATTGCATGGCGTAATGTACTCGGCCAAATAACTTAATTAACTAATTGATGAAAGTGATCTTGCTGCTTTTAATAACCAATATCGATTATGATGATTAGTTGTTGCAGCCCTAGTAAATAAGATAAATTAGTATAGAAGTAGTTTCCCTTTAATATTCAACAAATCTCCATATAAGACAGTGCACTAGAAGATTCATCAGTTATTTACCCCCACTATTGTTTTCTTTTAGTGTATTGGCAATTTTCTTAGGCCAAAGAATGAAATAAAAAAACTGTAAACAGATATGTTAGGGTGATTATTTTTTTTTAATCTTTTAAACTAAACTTGAAGCAAACCTTTCAATATTTAGTTGCTTCCTACTAAAAACAATATGTATACCTTTATTATATTTGACATAAAATAAACATATTAATATCTTTTATAAAGATAATGCAGAATATCTTAATCTGAAATACAGAACCTCAGTCCATCAATGTATCTACTAGGTGTAGGGTTTTCAAACTCAGTCCAGGGGACCCATTATGGCTGCAGGTTTTTGTTCCAACCAACTTCTGTTTTTAATTAATCTCCTGGGCTAATTAAATGAACTGTCATTTCCAAGATTCTGCATTTTGGGAACAATTTAGAAATTAGAAAACAAGTTAAGTAAAATATATCCTCTTTAATAAAACCCCTGTGTGCGTCCAGGTGTCCGTGTGTGTGTGTGTCTTCTGGTGAAGTGCGCATGCGCGGGCCGTGCCGCACATAGCACTGTGCCCCGTCCATGCGCACGGCACCATGTACGCACACACACTGGAAGTTGGGCACACAGTGAATGGCCTAGACGCTGCCGCGCACGATAAGCAAATAAAGCACACACACTGGAAGCTGGACACACAGTGAATGGCCTTGCCACTGCTGCGCATGATAAGAAACAAAGGACACCATTGCTGGGGAGAGTGCTGATTGGGTAGTCGGGGCCACGCACATAAAATCTGTTGCTGGGGAGACGCCACACATACAATAATCAGCCGCACGCCAGCACAGATTAAAATACTTGCTGGGGAACTAAACAGTACTTGCTGGGGAGACGCCACGGGCACAATTATCAGCTACAC
>JANRMT010027041.1:47153834-47165650 GCA_026402145.1 Polypterus bichir lapradei | reverse complement strand
TGATGATCAGAAACATTTTGTGTGACAAACATGCAAAAGAATAAGAAATCAGGAAGGGGGCAAATAGTTTTTCACACCACTGTATATACACATATATATATATACCTGTGTGTATGTTTGTATGTATGTGTATATATTATATTATATTATATTATATTATATTATATTATATTATATTATATTTACACACACACATATATATAATTTGTGTGCAATGTTTGCTCTGAGGGTGTTGATGGAGAAGTTTAGAGAAGGCCAGAAGGAGTTGCATTGCATCTTTGTGGACTTGGAGAAAGCATATGACAGGGTGCCTCGAGAGGAGTTGGGGTATTGTATGAGGAAGTCAGGAGTGGCAGAGAAGTACATAAGAGTTGTATAGGATATGTATGAGGGAAGTGTGACTGTGGCAAGGTCTGCGTTAAGAGTGACTGATGCATTCAAGGTGGAGGTGGGATTACATCAGGGATCGGCACTGAGCCTTTTCTTATTTGCAATGATGATGGACAGGTTGACAGACGAGATTAGACCGGAGTCCCCGTGGACTATGATGTTTGCTGATGACATTGTGATCTGTAGCAATAGCAGGGAGCAGGTTGAGGAGACACTGGAGAGGTGGAGATATGCTCTAAAGAGGAGAGGAATAAAGGTCAGTAGGAACAAGACAGAATACATGTGAGTAAATGAGAGGGAGGTCAGTGGAATGGTGAGGATGCAGGGAGTAGAGTTGGTGAAGGTGGATGAGTTTAAATACTTGGGATCAACAGTACAGAGTAATGGGTTATTGAGGAAGACAGGTGAAAAAGAGAGTGGAGGCAGGGTGGAATGGGTGGAGAAGAGTGTCAGGAGTGATCTGTAACAGACGGATATCAGCAAGAGTGAAATGGAAGGCCTACAAGGACGGTAGTGAGGCCAGCTACGTTATATGGGTTGGAGACCGTGGCACTGACCAGAAAGCAGGAGACAGAGCTAGAGGTAGCAGAGTTAAAGATAAGATATGCATTTGGTGTGACAAGGATGGATAGGATTAGAAACGAGTACATTAGAGGGTCAGCTCAAGTTGGATGGTTGGGAGCAGCGAGATTGTGTTGGATTGGACATGTGCAGAGGAGAGATGCTGGGTATATTGGAAGAAAGATGCTAAGGATAGAGATGCCAGGGAAGAGAAAAAGAGGAAGGCCTAAGAGAAGGTTTATGGATGTGATGAGAGAGGACATGCAGGTGATGGATGTAACAGAACAAGATGCAGAGGACAGAAAGATATGGAAGAAGATGATCCGCTAAGCGACCCCTAACGGGAGCAGCCGAAAGAAGGTTCTTGAGGCTTTACAAAACCACTGTGTCATACTAAAAATTGTCAGCTGCGTTATCACTCTTGGTAATATATATTCATATCATATTCCCAATGGGCTGCATATTGACTAGCTGCATTACAGTTTATTATTGCATCTGCACCATGATGGTACTAGGGCCATTATTCATCCATACATTAGATTTTTCATAAAAATTGTCTGGGACTTCACACAACCCTTAAATAGTTTATTTCCTTGCCATTCTGCCGATGCTATTGTTGCATCAGTGCTATAGTAGTATTTTAGCAAACGGTTTTTATCTTTTGGTCATTAATCTGTTAATGGGCATCTCCTCAACCAATAACTAACATAAGATGAGTCTAGGCACCATTTCTACTAATTCAGCAATACTGATCATTCTGCAAGCGTCCATTTTTAAGCATAGAGTGAACAAATAGTGCTTAGAGTTGCATTTTGTACACGCTGTAATGATTCAGTATTTCTCCAGCACTATTATTTACCGGCAAAGCCCCAGACCTGCTCTCCATCATGAGCCAAAACAGTCAGCAATTTTATCTTGAGACTTAAAGATATTATTTCTCCATTAGTTACATTTTTCAAAAATGGTATTTTTAAGAAAATCTGAACTACATTTAGTCATAGACCCTCCACAATTTCATTCTGGAAATAGTGCTGTCTGTGAAAGCTATTGAGCTATCACAAACCATTTTAAATGACATATTGTAAGGTGCTGTTAAAAAGTATCTATTAATGCATGTTTTTACATTCTATTATGAGTGTTACTTTTGATTGTGGCTAACTGCTAAAAAATAAAAATTGAACAAAACAAAAAAATAACAACTGACGTGTGTGTGTGTGTATGTATATATATGTATATATATGTATATATATATATATATATATATATATATATAATATAATAAATATATATATATATAATATAATAAATATGAGGGGCTGTCAAAAAGTTCCCAAAATTGTGAAATAGTGGGACAGTGAGTGCCACTAACGTATCTGAAGCTGATTTGCCCAATTTGTACACAAACTTGATGTTAGCACGTTGTTTGAACTGCGACATTGCACTGAATGACTAGGCACATGTCAAAGTCAAACAGTACTACACACCAAAACCAATCCAGACCTGTTGTAACTGGTCTACGGATGTGCTGCGCTCCCCTCCACAACAATGTGTGTGTAATCTGATTTCTCACTCTCCCAAGAGATATATATATATATATAATGTAAATAAATTAACACACACACAGGTTTGGAAGCATGCACTATGGTGTGTTGCTGTCTGAATCCTGCTTGGCAATCCCCGAGGCAGTCAGACCTGACGTCCAGTCTCACCCTTTGGAGATGTCCATCAATCTGCTGCAGCCAAGTGATACTTGGGTATTCCCTTGGCCTGGTTTAGCCACTTGGGTCTTCAATAATGAGGATCTTGTGAGTCGGACCACCATCTGGGAATCGCGCCACATGCCCGCAGTGACATAAGTGACACTCCCCCACAATGCAGGTAATGTGCCTCATTCAGGAGGCACATGAGCAACTGCTTATTCAGTGCAAAATCAAACTAGCAGTAATCAAGGATTCTCCGAAGGGACACAGTACTCAAGCAGTCCAGTCTTTGTCTCAGTTCACTGGATAGCATTCATGTCGCACAACCATTTAGGAACCAAACAGGAAGCACCAGAACTCTGAAGATGTGGACTTTTGCGGAGATATTGGGAGCACCACACACTCTTTTCCAGTGACTTCATGATCTCCCCCACAACCCATCCCCCCCATTCTCTCACAAACTGTCTAATGACTTCATAGGAAGAGTCATTAGAGGCTTGAATGTCGTTGCCTAGGTAAGTATACCTCTCAATGTGGTCAACATTCTCTCTGCAGACAGACACACTGCTGATGGCTGTGCCCAAGAGGTCATTAAAGACCTGGATCTTGATTTTTATTCAGGACACTCACAAGCCCAGACACTCAGACTGCTTGCTCAGTCTCTCGAGAGCCCCGATCAGAGCCTCCATTGGCTCCGCTAACATCACAGCATCATCAACAAAATCAAAATCAGTGAATCTTTCTTCACTCTCTGATGCCCCACAGCCACTGGACCCCATGACCTTGCCCAACGCCCAGTCCATGCAAGCACTGAATAAACTAGGAGCAAGAAAACACCCCTGATGAACCCCAGAATCGAACGGGAAAAGCACAGAGGTTCTGCCTCCACTCTGCACAGCACTAACAGTACCAGTGTAAAGACATGCCTGATACATGATTAGACAAACATATTGTAGGAGAAACCAACTCTTCATGATGGAATGGGTTTGTGGTGAGTGGTACTGCCAATAATTATTGGCAACCTCAGATGCCAAAAAATAAAAATATTTACAGGAAGAAGTAATCCATGGGGAAGAGAACCCACTTGTACCGTTCTGCTGAGATGAATATCGGTATGTACTAACAAACCGGCTTTGCCTGAAAATCTGTTCTTGTAATAAACACTCCTTTTCAATTACTTGTTAATAACACTAGATTGTTCTAATCGATTTGTGGTCTCTCCCTAGACCCAAGATTGTGGAATTTTTAAAATAATGGGTGGAAAATATTTTTTGCAGTATAGTTTTAAAATGCAGTACAGTATATACTATTGGGAAGAAGCTTAAAATGTTTAATATTAAGCAGTTTGCAGTGGTCATGCACTATAGTTTTCACTAAAGTTATATTACTAGTTAGTTACTTTTTTAGGATGGTCAGTTTAATTTATTTTAATAATTTTTGTTTTTGTTTTGCTTAAAAATGTATTATTGCACTTAACAAGTACTAGATTATACAAAACCTGAGTTATATTCTACCTAGCTTGATCAAATTTAAATTCACTTTACTCATCATGATGGTTTTGCACAGCAGGGCTGTTAGAAACTCTGGAATCAATTCATAGCTCAATGCAGTGTTTTGGAAAATAAATGGAACAGGAGATCGGAAGCTTACTTCATGCCGACTGCTTTCAGTATTAAAACTGAACCTAGTCATATTTTCTTTAGTCTTCTGTGAAATTAACTGAACATACGGTTAATTGTAATTTTTTTTTTATTTTAAAGCAAATTTCCAGATTAACTTTATCTTTAAAAATATATTCTTCATCTTTATGTAATGATCTAAGTATTTTAAGAAGTTTGAAACATGTACAAGTGTTATTTTAATTTCTCTGAAGGGGTTTGTGTCCTTGGAAATCCAACCAGCTATTTTTTTCCACTCATTAGGTAAACTCCAGTTTTTTTAATTGTACTTTTTTTTTACTACTTTTTTTTATTAATAAAAAGTCTATGCTTTGTCATAATACCCTGTAATTTTCTGCTGATGGTGTTGTTTTCAATGGACTTTGAAATATACTGTTCAACAACATGTCAACTGCCTCATTTCTTTTCCATATCAAGCATTTTTAAGAGATGCGATTTTCTGTTTTTTTTTTGTTTTTTTTTTTGTTTTTTTTTTTTTTTTCATCAGTGCATTGTTTCCAGAATTATAGTGGGGAAGTTATAGTAAATGTATTTAAACCTTGGTGGTAGTACTATACAATGACCTGTATACGGTCCACTGTCCCACATGTGACCTTGTATGCTGCCTACATGATGTGATCAAGATCCCAGTGTTTCCTAAGTAGTGCTGGGCAGTATGACCAAAATTCTATATCACAGTGTTTTTCAAAATTATACTGGTTTCACAGTATTCAACAGTATTTTTTTCCCATGCATGAGTGGATGTTAACCACATTTTCCATTGCAATTACTGCAGTAGACTGGCTCAGAATAACCTATTCCACTGTCATGAGAATTGTACATTGTACAAAAAAAATTTTAATGTGCACACAAATACTAATACAGGTTTCGGTGGCACTAATGAAGAGAACGAATCACATTGCATGACAGTTGCTGTCAAAATATAGAACCTTTTTATTGAACATTGAGTTTTGAAAGCAAACTGTAATTTTGACAACATATTTTCAACCGTCCAAAGAGGCATTTAGACTTAGTAAAATATCCAGAGGTGCTTGTCAAAAGTTGTATTGCACTGAAGGTGTCTTAGAAAAGGAATAAATAGTAAATATTTTTTTGTAAACCAACTACACTTTCTGTTAATGTTAACAATCTCTGTCCACTGACACGTTAGCTATGTGGATTGTAATGGCGTTGGTTATCTCGATCCACTGCTTGCTTTTTTTGGTCATAGGCAGTACGTCTAGCAAACGCGTCTACAAGTGACATCTGCCTCGAGTGTTCTCTAGGTTTTTCAGTTTTACCTGAGGACATGGAGGGTGCCAATCTTCGTTCCTTACATTCATGGTACTCCAAAGCATGTTTGCAGCAAATTGCTCGTGTTGCCGCCTCCGGTGACAACTTTAGCTTGACAACATTTGCAGTAAATAGTTGTTTGGCCCACATCTGACCTTTTAAAACCAAAGTATCTTCAGACAACAGACACGGCTCCTTTTTGCGGCAAAAGTTCTTCTCTGTCATCATGTTCAATTTTATCGTCTGCTACAGCTTCAGTTTCAGAATGTTCTCTGTCCATTTTCACTGTTCAATACCTCAACTAACGCATGTACTCTGTTGCATGCATGTTTAGCGGTGTAGCAGTGAAAAAGTTCCCTCCTTACACAGTTTCCCGCTGCGCCACGTTCTGAACGTTGTTTAGGCTATTTAAACCGGTGTTGCAGTATAAGAAAAATCCAAAACATAACAAAAAATCAATGGTTTTCGGTATGAACCGGTATACCTCCCAGCACTATTCCTAAGTATAGAGATTATTGTGAGTGCCATCTCAGACTAGTCCCTCCATACAGTTTCTTTATCCTTACTAATGGTCATGTGCTCAGACTGGAAAAATAAGAGATTGTTACTTGCATGTTTCCCCCAGACTAGTGACAGTAGTACAATACCAACTGAAGTTAGTGAATTCAATATTAAACATAAAATGCAACATCATATACAAAAGCACCCCAACACACGGCAGGGGTGTTCTCTCATGCAGTTGTCAATATATTAAGTAGTTTTAAAAAAAAAAAAAAAAAAAAAAAAAAAGCACGTATCAATTTATTAGTGTGAAAACTAGGGGTCTTTTGTCATTTCCCTGGAGGAGGGGGAAATGGTAACTGCTGGATGGCTGAGGTTTTTCATAATTCCCTTTACCTTTCTAAGCCAGCATGCCATACATGTATCCTACACTGACCGAAACTACATTCAAGTAATATTCTATGCCACATTTATCACTGTTTGTAATGCTCTATATATTCTTGCGCTCACCAAGTGTCATTTCAGAATGGTTTTTCTGCCAGATTGGATGGAGTCACCTGTACACTTACCGAAAGTGGTGAGCATAGATGGAGAATACACAGAAAGTAGAGGCCTAGGAAAGCCTGCTTGACTGGAACGATTAGGTCAATGGTGATAGTTACTCCAAAAAATTTAAAACAGCTGACTGTTTTCACAGCATCTTCACTTTACACCAGATGTAAATGGGAGATTTTGATTACATTAAGGGAAAAAAATAATCTTAATCTCCACTGTGTAAGAAAGAAAACCTCTTGTATTGTAGGTAATGTAATGGGAATACACATTCAGCATCTCATATTGGTGGTATACTAGGCACAGTCCCAGGGACAGGATATTTCAGGTTATTTTTAATACATTTAATACATTCTAAAATTCTGTTTTTTCTTTATTCTGGAGTATTCGGTGTTGCTTAATTAAAAAAAAAAAAAAAAAAGATTTTTAGCACAAGGCTAAAACATAGCATAATGTGAAGAAAGTGAAGGGGTCTGAATACTTTCTGAATCTACTGCTGCATTATGTCCCTCATTCATTGCTTAAGATTGTGCTGGAATTCCACAGAAACCTTTGGAAACTGTTTCTAGAGAGAAAGAGAGACCAGAACAAACTAATGGATGGTAAATTAGACCTTGTCCACACTAACACAGTTAAATTTGAAAATGCAGCTTTATTATTTCTTTTTTAGATCTTTTCCTTTGCTACCCTCTCTATATTTAAAAATAAAAAAAATCTATTTTCATATATAAGTTTGAACCACCCTTTCCCTAACCCTAACCCCCATTCCTATACAAAGTATCAGAGTAAAAAATAAATCAATAAAACATAAAGGTCACTTGCAAAGCTCAGAGGCCCACACGTCCTGCTGAGCGAGGAAAAACTAAAATTTACAAATTAAGTTGGATCATCGGCTCGCTGTCATCCATGACTTCATTGTGGAAATAGTGCCTTCCCACTTGTTTGAGCCGCTACACTCTCCATCTGTGCGGCTGACAGTTTTAACAGAGCAAGGTTATAAAAAAGAAGACCTCCAAACAGTGAGAGTAACAAGGGCAGTGTTCTTCCTTTGGGAAGCAATAATAACTTTGGCTAATTCTGTAGCTATTGAAGTAATATGCTATTGATAAAAGAGTGAGAGAGAGTAGAGAAATCTGAAAGGGGTTAAATGATATGAAATGCAAAGAATAAAGAGAGAAAATGGAGGAAAGAGCAAAAGCAATTGGGGCTCAGAACTGCAATAGTGGGACATTCCCAGAACATGTGGGGAAAAGTACATTAAGGGAACACTGGTGACAGATTGGGTCAGCAGCTAAACCCATTGGGAAACCCTTTCTAGTGATAAAATATATGACTAGCTTTATGTTGGGTGTGTTGAGAAAAGCCAAGCAAAATGACACCTTTTATTGGCTAACTAAAAAGATTACAATTTGCAAGCTTTTGAGGCAACTCAGGCCCCTTCTTCAGGCAAGATGTGTTGATAATTCAGATTTCTGGGAGAATTTTTGATGTTTTTGAAAACTGTGTTCCAACACAATGGGCCTGGAAGGAATAGGTTAGTGATTCATCTCTAGATGACTAGGATAGATGTAATAATGGAATCATGAAGACAAGCGTACAAAAAGGAAATGTGTCTAGTCATATAATGGATGGATGGGAACGGGGCAGAAAAACCTATTCCTCATGACCTGAGAACAGATCTAATCTGTAAATAGAAAATTATAAAAAGATAGAGGTGATTCTAAGTTCTTTTTAAGAAACTGGAAAGAGGCGAGCCCAGTTCTATGAATCAAACTGCACAGTGTGCAGATACCTTCCATCCATAATAAGATGGTATTTTTCACCACTGCAGAATGTGTCTTTATTGAGAATGCTGTCCAAAGTGTATAAATTTGAAAATACCAGCAGTGAGAATGTGGAAACTAAGCTTTTTAAAATGCTGACGTATGATTGTCATGTGCTCGGCCTCAGACTAGAGTTTTGTTGCTGGAATTTCAATTGTGATCTCATTTTTACTGTAGAGACAGTCTTTTCTTAAATACTCTGTGTGACACTTGTGAAATATTTCACCATATTTCTTTCTCAGGGCTGCCAGTCTGTATTATCTGTTGAATTTACTACCTTACACTCATTTGTAAATTTTAAAAACAGTTGCTGCCTGTCTGGTGTTCATTCTATTTCATTTTCTCGCTTTTCATCACTTTGATTTACTTTATGTTTGCTCCATAAACATGCATCTCTCTTGATTCACAGAAGTGATAGGTTTACATGTTTTTGGCATTTCCCTATGGGCGAGAACGTTTATGAAAACAGTCTCAAAATGTCAAGTGTTCTCAAATTTATTTGTGTTAGTGTTGACTAAACCTAACAGTTTTGCTGCTATTGAATGGTTTGTTTGTGCAGCAATCAGTGGAACAGGCCATTTGAGAGTCTTTCAACTCATGCTGTATTCTTCTGATATAGACAGTTCAGTAAACTAAGTTGTGTTTATTTAAATAATGTTATTTCTAAGTTTTGTTTACTCTTTTTCACTCATTGATTTTCCATTCTGGAATAAAATAATCTATCTTATGTTTTATACTTCCTCATTGTTTTTTTTTTTTTTTTATTTTCTCAACAGAAAATAGTCAAGGCCCACCAGCTCCTCCTCCACCCCCTCCACTTCCTCCAGGAGCTTCACTACCGCTAGTGACAGGTCCTCCACCTCCTCCATGCCCACCTCCACCCCCACCTTTACCTTCTTCCTCTGGACCTCCACCACCTCCTGGACCTCCTCCACCACTTCCAGGCCAGGTACCACCACCTGCACCACCCCCACCCCCAGCCCCTCCTCTTCCCACAGCAGGTTTCTCTCCTGTGTCAGATGAAAACCGTCCGCTGGCTGGATTAGCGGCAGCTTTGGCTGGAGCCAAACTGAGAAAAGTGCCAAGGGTAAGTGAAAACAACGGCATGCAACGCCACTTGCATTAAGTTAGAAGTGGTGATGTTCTGACAAACTTTTTTTTTTTTTTCCCCTTAAAGTGCAATATTGTGACAGCTGTATTGATCCTTCAAAAACAAATGAGCAAAAACCATATTCATCAGATTTGTGCAGAAGATTGTTGAGATGATGATGTTAAGATGATTAAGTCATGCCATTCCTTTCAAAATAGAAAAGTTCTAAAAGAGGCTGTTGGAGTTGCAGCATGTATTGATGTAGTGCTTATGTTGTATGATCATTCTGAACAAATGTTATTTTGGTAATATTTTTGATAATTAGTTTGTAACTCACTTTCAAGCAACATTTCAATCAACCATTTGGTTACTAAAATATAATAAACCTTGTGTTTACTTCATGTTATAGTCTAATTTAAGGCAATTGATCATTTTTTGAGTAGAGTGAAGATTCTACAGGCGTTGCCGCTGCCTCTACACTGACAAAAATAGAGTCTAGTCGTGGAAATGGACCACTGTCTGTGGGTGGAGGTGGTCTCATGGAAGAAATGAGTGCCCTGCTGGCCAGGAGGTAGATTTCTATTTTTTCTGTTACATTTACATTGATTTCATTAATCTGGTACAACAGTTATAAGTGCTTCTCCATAATTTAAGAGATCCTTGTAGATTACTTAGTATTTTTCTTTGGACGATTGCACATTCTATCCTTGTTTGTTTTCTTGGTTTGTTTTTTTTTTTTTTTTTGTTTTTCCATCCATTTATGTATTTGCTCAAAACTTTTTGTAGTTTTATTTTTAGTGAACTTGGAATCCTTAAACACCACTGTGCTGTAAATATCATACTGTACATATTAAAATATCAGAAGCTTTAGCATTTAATATAATGGTATTTCAGAGTTGTTTCTCTGTAGCCCAAATGGCCAGTTTCATTTTGGAAGGAATCAATGTTTCCTGACACCATTAAAATAAATTGTTACATGCATCATGAACTTTTTAAATGTTCTATTTTGGGTAACATTTTTACAGATACCTTTATTAAAATTAATGATTCATGTCATCATAGGCAGTCTAGTCAAATCAGATTTGCCCATACATTTCTGTTTACCTCTTTTTGTGTTATCAGTCTTAATTAAAATGTTGAAGATATTAAAGAAAATTCATTTCTTGCTACAATATTTCATCGTGGGTAATTCTAGTATGCCATTGTGAGTTTCAGAGTGAGCATGTGTAGATCCCATGATAGACTTTTACCTTGTCCAAGGGTGATTTTTGCCAGAGTAGGCTCTGGCCTCTGCAATTCTATATTGGACTTAGTTGAACTGAGAATGTTATGCTTTGTCATCAAGAAACTTTTACTTGAATATCCCCATATGGGATAATAATTTGGTTTATGCATCAACAATAAACTTAACATAGAAATATGTTTTAATATATTAAAAAAAGACAAAAAAATACAATGTAGAAATCCACATACATCTGAACACCAACTTGCACACACATATTAGACATGCATACATATGCAAATACATATACTAAAAAATGTTACACCCATATATGTATCTGCCATGTAAGTGATGAACGTGTTTTCCAGTAACTTGTTACCACTACACACCCCAATTGCTGAAGGTACAAATTATCTATAATTATAATGTCAGTAAAGTGTTTATTCGATACGTAAGAATCTGTTTAATGCCAGGAAATTGAAGTTTACTATGTAGTGGGTGTGGGAGATTGTTGAGAATTTCATTGGGACATATTTTAGTACCAAATAAAAATGTTGGTAGTATACCTTTCAGTCTTTTTTTTAGTATAGTTCTTCAGTAGTTTGGAATTAATCTAAAGCCACTACAGGTTGGTGTTAGGAATGAGACCAAAGATGTCCAATAAAGATTTTATTAATTTTTATCTGTCTGAAACATTTTCTGAAGGCAGGCAAGTTTGAATTTGAGGGTGGGGTCCAAATGATGAAATCATATAACTAGGGGTTTATCTGATAATTATCATTGTACAGAGTACAATAATACTCCTTAAAGAAATGTTCTAAAAAATATTTTTTATATGTTCCTCGCCCCAAGTGATGTTTAATCTCATGTTTTCATGCAGAGTGGAGACAGCAATACAATAGGCATTTATGCTGACCAACACTGGATAATAGAAAACAATATGAACATGTCCATGAAAATCTTACATTACTCTTGTTGTGTAATCCTGTAATCCACTTATGAAGTTGTCCCAAACATGTGTATGTA
>JANRMT010027041.1:47066333-47078684 GCA_026402145.1 Polypterus bichir lapradei | reverse complement strand
AAATGTTTCCTTTTCTTTTTCATTGCTTCTTTAACACACTACTTCTCTGCTGCGAAGCGCGGGTATTTTGCTAGTATATATATATATATATATATATACACACACATACATACATACACACACACAGATAGATGATATGAACTTAAATTATTATACATCGATGGGGTTGTATAAAATAATTTAAACACTGCTTAATAGTAAAATACATAAATACAAAAGCAATTAGAAAATAAATGAAAATTAAACCTCACTTTACTTTTTAATAACGTCTTTGTTTTTCACAATCGTAGATACCATCGTTCTCCGCATGCGGTATGCAGCAGCCATGTCCCGGATACGCATGCCACCTTCATACTTTTCAACAATCAATTCAAATTTACATGAAAAAACACAAAATCACGTGAAAATTCACATAGAGTTATAGAGCGGGTTGTTCACTGAATGCTAGCAACTGGCGTACTAATGCTCGTGGGCATTTGTAGCTTTGTCCCAAGAGAGGTAAACAAGGGTAGCACACGGTGTTCTAGTGCACAAGTCGTATTCCAAACAAAGGTCGTATACCAAGCAAAATTTTTCACGTCCTAACAGGACGTATACCAAGTCGGACTAATTCCAAAGCGGACATATACCGAGGTACCACTATATATATATAGATAGACAGATAGATAGATAGAATGAATAGTAAAAGTAGGGCGGGGTGATATGAACTTAAATTGAGTGATTACGTTGAACAAGAATGTTATATTCAATATATCTCAATATGTTCTCAAAACACCTTAAAGACTGAATATCAGCACCAAATATGCCATAAGCCTGGAATATTTTCTAAAATTTATAATAGGAAATATCAGCAAAAGAAAACTGTTTTACCCTCAAAAGGTAACAATTTCAAATAGCATATTTTGCCAACCATTCTTGTTTTATATCTCCTTTATTTATTTTTCAGTTTCCATTGTATGTACTCCAATTAAAACCTTGCCTACCTTACAGGCATCAGTGTCTGACAACCAGTAAACATTGCTTACTCTCTCCCTCTTCCTGTTTGAGTGTTTTGCTTTATATAAGGAAAGACAAAGGTCTTAATTGACCTCACAAATCACAGATTGTAATGTATATATACAGGCATATATGGTACACATTATTTTTAGAATTGACATCATTTGTGATGATTTCAAATTATGTATTTGCACATACTATTATGGCTTTTCTGACTCTGATCAGAGAGTCACAGAATAAAGCACAGAGGATGACAGTATTTCTGATCCTTTTATTGCTTATTTTCCAAATATAAAAAAATAAGTTATTTAGTCTGATGACTTTCATTTGTTTGAGGGGCGTAAAATAAATATTGAAACATAACAGTTAAAGTACACCAAATGACGAGGAAAATACAATATCTTTATAGCGCTTTTGACAGCTCATGTTTAAACAGTTTTGAAAAACTTGTTGATAAGTTCGTGAAAGAGAATTACAAAACAAATGTAACAATTAACTGAACATATAGTAAAATAAGGTGCATTTAGGTACCTGAAGAGAAGCCATATCCCAAATGTCGCTTTCTGTGTTTAAAGATGTGAATGAATTTTTGCTAGAAAGATTATATATGACTGACTACAAAGGCTGCTGTTTTTATTCCTGCTTGTAACATTTCAGTGGCATAGTGCACATGAAATGAATGAATGATAGCTTAAACGCAGTGCAGATGCCTCACTTGTCATGTGATATGAATTACTGGCTTGTGTAGTTATTTGATCACTGACAAAGAAAAAGTATATTCTGGGCACAAGTTAAGTTGACAAAATTTTGCTTTGCAATATGGTAGTCGCTGCAGATCTTAACCTTATTAAACCCTTACTGCTTGCCCGCTCATACGCTATGCAACAGAACAGCAAACATTTATGGAATTATGCTTAGCAGGGACCCATTTTGCCTAGAAGGCAGAAAAGCAAATTGCAGGTGCTGCACATGCCAGGATGGCTTTTTCATTTGCAGTAAGAAGTTTTACCTTTAAAGGCTGTACTGCCTGAACTGTTATCCTGGGAAAAATCAAATAATTTACAAATAGCAGTGCTAACTCCACCTGTTCTAAACACTTCCTCTTCTGATCCTGGCTCTGTTTTTTTCATGCTTTACACCACCAGGCTACATGGGCAGAGTCGATGTAGACACGTTTATAAAGAGCTGTGGAAATTTGTGGAATTTATTTAACCTTAAGAAGATATGCAAAATCAAATTAGAGTGCTGAACATCGCAATATTGGCTTCTGCATATTGATTTTTATTAAATACCAAATATAAAAGTCAATATATTACCCAGCGCTAAGTGGCAATATGACAGATTTTAGTTCTAGTGATAGTGTAACATACAAAGAATATAACTTTGCTCAACCAGTAAATTATGACACAACATGGTGAAACAAGAGTGCTTAAAAACACTCAAAGCTGCTGTTCACAAGATCTACAGATAATAAGATAAATTTGATCACATACAGAATTTCAGTCAATTCAAAAATGACAGCATGTTAGATGCACTGTGACAGAGCCAAGAAGACATGCACGGGAACTGACACAACTAAACACATTAAACCAAATTCAGGGTGTACATATGGTCTGATATCAGCTGAGACAAGAAGCTGGTTTTCTTTGTACTTACTGTACAGTGTATGAAGATGCAATTTTAAAGCCCGAAGGTAAAAAGTACTGTTCAACAAAACATTTTCCTTTCGAACAGTAAATCATGAGTAAAAAAAGCTGTTTATTTCTAAGGTGTTTTTATTTTGTTTTCCACAGCTTAAAGGTCACTTCACAAAGGAGAAATCCTTTTTGAAACATATAACAGTTTCTTGTCTCACAGATAGAGAGGCTCACTAGAGTCTACATACAGTACCTGAACAGAATGCTGTTGCTGATGAATTACTTGTGCTTTGGAAAGGTTGTCTGGCAGTGAAGCAATACAAGTGTAGAGCTACTACTGAGTGGGCCACATCTTAGGTGAACAACAAATAAAGTTTATTAATGGCAAGACAAAAATGCCTAGAGTCTGCAAACTGGTGAAAAACTCAATCTGCTGAATGTTTTTGTATTTTTTTTTATGTTTAATCGAATTATTTTTATTGAGCATTTTTTACACTCGCAGCTGAAAGTACCTGCTACTGTGAAAATAATTTGGTGCCAGAATAGTTTTTAAAAATATTCTCCCCTGCCTCCTTTCATTATCCCTCAACACAGATAGCTGAAGGACAATACTCTCTTTGTTAATAATATTTAGCATGTCAAATATATACAAAATATAACATATACACATATTTCTCATAATCTCAGATACTGTTTCTGTCATTTTGTGACTCTCCATCATCAACTTTCCTGTTCTCACTGTCTGCTGATGAGCAACAGTACTTGCTCTTCTTGTGCAATGGGTACTCAAGTCTAAGCGAATCCAAAACCTCATTGTTACATACTAATTTTTCTATGGCCTTCCTCAGTACAGCTAGGTGGGGCCCAAACAATGATTTTAACCCAGGTGTCTCCTACCCCCATGTTTTTTGTGTTCATGTCTGTCAGAACACAAAATAACCTATTTTCTGATTTTTTCAGAATATTTTATGCCTGCTGGTAGCAAAATTCTGTACATCAACACTCTTTGACTGAGACGGCTTCAGAAATCAACAAGCTAAGAAGAAAACAACAAGGCCCACTTATGGGGAAAAAACATTTAAAGTGGTGATAGTAAGCACGTTCTACTCAAACAAGATACAGTATGCTATGGTGCTGTAGACATTATGGGTAAAAACCAAACAAACCTTAAAGTTCGCTAAAAGTTCATCCTAAAATTAACCTATTACTTATTTATGGGTAAGGAAAATGAAATGTTCAACAAAGTAGCACAAAACGGGCATGTCTACAAGGCTATATGACATGCAATCATTCAGAAAATTTGCTGCTTTTCACAACCCCAAAATTAACACACCACATGCTGCACAAATAAATGTTATGGCTGAACTGTAAAAAAGTGAATTGCGTAACAGATATATTAAGTGTTCCTCTAACAAAAATGTGTTTGTTTTAGGCTACTTCAGGCATTTGTTGTTTGCATGGTTCCAGTTGAACTTGGACTGATAAATTGCATGCAAAAATGCAGTTTTGTCAGCAGAGATGATCAAAAAATAAGAATCCCATAAAACTGTCCATATTCAGCATGTGGTTTTGTTTTATTTATTTATTTTTTAAATGGGACATACCAATAGGCTTCTAAGAACATTTTCAACCTCATCAAATCTATAGTTCTCTCTGCTCATGACAAAATTCAACAGTGTAATCTCTCTATAACCACACAATAATTACAAAAAGTAAAACTTAAAACCAATATAAAGTATATAAAGCTAAAATAGAAATGTCTATGTGGAAAAAAAAAAAAAACATAAACACACACTAAAATACGAATGAAGACTAACTAAAACTAAACTGAATTTCCAAGGAAGATTAGCAATAGTATAGAAATAAATATTATAATAACAATGACTCCAACCAATGAGGCTTTGCCCAAAAACCCAGACTCAATTTGACTACCTTGAGGTTGCTTTTAAATATTACAGCAAAATCATTTTCAGCCATTCTTCAGTATCAAGTGAAATACTTTGTTTGGTACAGAAAAAAAACAGACTGTACCTCCCTCTAGTGGTCACTAGTGTCCCTGCTCCATGAGTATTCAGTAACTTAAAAGCAATTTTCTCCAGAAGCTGAACAACATACTCCAGTTTCCTTTAGCAGCCTTGAAATATTCTGGCCTCCAGTCAGATTTTCATGGTGTATAACTCTGTTGTATACATTTTTACTCCAAAAGACAAAACCCTGTTGCTGGTTCTCCTTGCCCCCTTCTCTTACTCTAAATGAAACGTCCGGCAATCCTAACAACTGATGGATCTCCTGTCCTCTACTCTTATACTGGAACATCACATATTTATGTGTCTGGCAATGGTGCTCCTACTCAATATCTTGTGTTGCTCCCTGTGCCGTGACAATGTCCCCTGCACTAGAAAACCCTCTTACTGGGCACAGATGTTGCTGGAAAGGGCAGATATTTAAACTGTGGGTCAAGTGCAGTGATCACATGAAGAAACTGAGTAAGTATTGTCTGTTGTTGAAGTCAGATGCAATGGCAGATTTGAGATCTTTCACAACTGCTGATTCGGAATCACTCTGTTTCACGGATGGCAGGATTATGTGTGTTTCAGTAGTATTATCATTTAAACTTTTAGCAGCTTTTAGTACTCAAGAGTGTTGTCACCGTTTTCAGTGGTTTGAGAGCGTGAACCACGTCCTCAGCCATTTTTACATCTTCATCAGACAGAGTAACAATTTCGTTAATGTTCCTCTTAACACTCCTGTTTGTAAGTGCTGAGAAAACAGCAGCCTGCTGTTTAAGGTAGCGCTCAAGCATATCATGGCTTGAATTCCACCTAGTGGGAACATTCTTAATAAGCATTTGTGAAGGAAGCTAGGACATTTGTTTTTCCTTTAACACTTCTGCAGCCCCATGCTTTCACTGCATAATATCATGGTTTAGCCTTTAAAAAAAAAACACGCAAGTTTTGTGTTGCAGTTATGCCCCAAAAGCATAACACAAGTCCTTCTGGCTTTAAGCCTAAGAGTTTAGTCAGTGATGTCGTTTAGTGAGAAAATAAAGGTGTTAGATAAATTTCGTGCTAGTGTAATAAAAAGTTCAGCTCCAAATGAAATGAATGTCAACTGTGACTTTGATGTTATTGTTAAGGAGATCACGAATCAACCAGCCAGCCAGAGGTTAAACATCAACTCACCTGTGTTATGCTCCCCTATACCAAACACACAAAGCATGCGTAGCTGTCAGATTATTTGAACCTGGTGCATCATTAATGATGTCCAGCACAATCTGCCAGAGTACAGGAGAGTTGATGTTGAAACACCAGCAACTAAAGTTCTTTTTTTTCAGATATTAGTGCAAAGGATGACAGAATTCTAGGGAATGATTAGCAAGAAAAAATGTTTTTTGTGCATGTTACCAACTGAATTTGTCTGTACTCAATTTTATGGGTTAATTCCTGATGTTATGAAAAGTAGATATTGTGAAAAATAGTATTTTGATATAAAGAATTCCATGAAGAAAATTGTATTTTGAGCAATATCTAGCAAAAGATGGCAGTTTTTATTGGTTGCTGTAACCTGACCATCTGTTTTCCACAGGTTCAATGTATTAACATTTGCATTGTTGCCTAGTAAAGTAATCCGTGCAAAAGCTGAGAATTAGTTATTTACAAAATATACAGCTTGCCCTAATTTTAAATAGAATAATAATTTTAAAATTTACATGTGTTAGAGTGTTAATTGTGAAATAAGAAATGAGTTTTGTAATATAATGAGATCTTAACGGGCTACAGCTAAAGCGGTGGCAGCGGGTTGGAAGGGTGTCATAGTTCTGAGACTGTGGATGCTTGAAGTGAAGTTTCAGAACAGGCACATGCCTATTTGCTACACATGTCTGGAATGGGTATGTATTCTAATTCATTGATATATTTTATTTAAAGCGAAACATGAAAACAGGCTTTTTTTTTTTTTTTAACAGCTGTTAACAATATATAGACAAAAGCCTAAGAACAAATAAAAGGTGTAATTTTACATTTCTAAACAATAGTGAAGAAGTCTCAAATTCTCTTTCACAGATAAAAAATTATGAAAAGAAATGGAAAAAAGTTCCAAATAAAAATTTTGCAGCAGCCCCTACACTTGCAGAAGAAGAAATGGGTTACAGTATGGAATCCCTTCTGTTGATTCTTGGGATTTGAGTTCTTCTATCAGCTCATACTAAAAACTTTTCTCAGGCAATTTTTACAAAAATATCTTTTTTTACACTGTTTCTTTCCCCAAAATTCCCACAAAAAAGGTTACTATTTTGCTATTAAATGGCAAAAAAACATGACTGTGCACTTTTATTTAAAGTAATTACTCATAATAAGACTGCTTTCCATCCACTCCTATACCATTCAAATACATTTTGAACAAGATTTTGCTGCGCATTTTATCAGCTTTACTAATTGACATTACACTGCCTTCAAACCCCCAATCACTGTCTAATGTCATCATAAGACTTTCTTTGCAAATTTAGCACTGAAATTGGGAGAATACTGTCTGGTTGCCTTCATGCTCAATAATATCTTTTTTTCCATGGAGCAGCAAAATAAATTATCTTTATTCTAAAAATTAAAGAATTCAAAAAAAGTTCTCAGGAATGTTTGCTTGATCAGCCATGTGCCGATAACTATCAGTTCTAACTACAAGCTTTATTAATAAAGTCTCCTAAATTTATTACACATACTCTAGTTTGATTTCTAACACTAAAACTTTATCACTTGTCTATGTTCACATTTGTTCTAGACTTTCTAATATGCATTTTTTTTTTACTTTTTCCAGGCTTACTGGCAGCATTATGTGTTTAGGATTAAATATCAAAATATGCACAAGAAATAAGATATAATACATAGGAGGAGATATATTATACTGTATGTCAAAAGTTAATGGACACCTAACCATCACACTAATATAAGCTTATTGGACATCCCATTCCTAAACCAAAGATATTAATATGGAGTTCTGGGAAGGCTTTCCACAAGATTTTGGAGTGAAGTGAATGTGGGAATTTGTGCCCATGCAGGCAAAAGAGTATATGTAGTCAAGTACTGATGTTGGATGAGAAGACCTGGCTTGTAATCGGCTCAATAATGTTGACGTCAGAACTATGTCCAAGCTCCTCCACACCAAACTCATCAAACTTGTTCTTTATGGACCTGGCTTTGCACACAGGAGCATAATCCTGCTGGAACAGAAAAGGATAACAATCTAAGCTTATTTTATAGCTTAGACATTTTATAATGATTCCAGGCTTGTAGGACGGTGTAATTAGTATAGGTTGAAAAAATTAGCAAGGTAAATAAAATTACTAAAATTATTTAAAAGATATACACATTAAAGTTTATTTTAAAAAAGTCACAAACTAAATAGTTTATGCAATAAATTATAAAACTTACGCTTTGGCAGCTCTTCTTTTTGGCCGCTCAATAGGAGCCACATCATTTACAGAATTATAGCCTTCCAAAAGTGTCTTAGCAGGCTCAGGTGTCACAGGGAGGCCTTGTTCAAGCTGCAGGGCCAACAACTCTGCTTTTGACTTTCTCCCTCTCTTCTTATAAACCTTGGCTGGTGGCATTTGGATTTCACCATTTTCTATACTCTGCTCAGGCTGGATTTCTGTTGGCCCAGGGGGTGTATGATGTTTTTTAGGTACAGGATTTTTTCTTGATCTGGATTTTCCTGTTGAGAATGGAGTAGTTGGTAATGAATTTTCACTTGGAGTAGGAGTTTTTGAAAGCTCAAGTTGATTCTCTTCAAGATGACCTGCAAATTGACAAGTTTGAAAATATATTAATTCTTTCAGTGCTGAAGTAAATAATGTCTAACCAAAAAGTATACAAATATTACCAAATTTATCAAAATAATCTTGACTTTTTATATAAGCAATACAATTTGCATGTCGCATAATACACAGAAGTATTTTGGTGTGTACTTTTATAATGCAGCACTCTCTAATGCTCATTTACATGTTCTTTCACAGGCATGTGTTGATGAAACTTAAAACACACACACACACACACACACACACACACGAAAGGTGACAACAGTGGTGACATGGAACATTAAACAATTTGGAACTGCCACACAAACCCAAGGCCAGAGCAATTGTGAAAACTTGATAATATGGAAATACTCAGCAACAGTATACAAATATAAACAATACAATTCAGACACAGATTTAAAAATACAGCCTTTTCATAGTATTTTTCAGATTTTTTTTTTTTTTTTAAGACGTACTGTACACATTCATAGTGTAATGATGTGGCTGGAGACACAGAGGGAGATAGATAGCAACTGAGTACTGTGCTTTCAGAAGGTGCAGACAGGGTGGAGATCAGAAGGTGCTGGAATGGAGAATCCCTGTCTTGGCGTTGGTGAGAGGGAGATAGAATAGCAAGTGTGTGGACGAAAAAGAGCAGCATGGTGCTCAGGAGCTGTCCAGCCACATCAGCCCTCTCATTACATTATGATGCTTGGCAATCAAAATTGAGGCATTGCTGCTATATCCTGTAAAGGAGTGCAGTTCTCATTATTTATTTACTGTTGCTAAGTGATTCCACAGAGGCCCTAAAGGCACATGGGCAAACAAAAAAAAAATATCTGACTATAAGGCAAAAAGAAAAACGTAGCTTTTTGGTTTCATTGACTAAAAAGTTTCTGTGGCTGGATCATGAATGACAAGGTAAACGACACAATGTACCATTGGGTATGTTGTCAATTCCCCACAATTTCTGCCTTAACGAGCACTTTTGTTACTGAAAGCAGTAATTTTAGGAAAGAATCTATCAAAAAGCATGACCAATCTGTGTAGCACAAGAAGCATCATGGGTGCCCAGTAACCAGCATCTTTCCCTGAACAAACGCCAAAAGCAAAAGCAAACTTCAAGCAGCAAATGGCCTAGATCTTTATTTTACTTATCACAATTATCATGCATGCAGAGAATTTATTGGAGCAATAGCACAAATGTCAATAGTTCAGACTGAAAACAAAATACAAGAAAGCAAATTCTTATCAGTTCTTGTAGCTGACAGCACAGATATTGGCATCAAAGAACAGGTGTTATTTCATGTCAGGTATGTGAATGATAATTGTGATATATCCACTTGCATGATCAAATGTCATCCAGTGCACAGCACAAATGCTTCAGGTGTTTTAGAAGATACTGATGAGGCATTGGACACTATGGATATCAGTGAAGAGACATGGAAGGAGATAGCAGTGTGTGCACATTTTGATGGCGCTACAGTGATGATGGATGAGAAAACAGGAGTTGCTGTGAGACTGAAACAGCAGATACCCCACATCATAACAATCAACTGTGTTGCACACTAGTTTGAACTAGCAGTACTGGATAGAGTAAAAGGTTGTGAGTAGTTGGTCAAGTCTGGGGATACACTGAAAACCATCTTTAGGAACTGAATAAAATAAGTGAACTGCTTATTGAGAGAGTGGCTCATTTCAGTGGCCTGAAAAGAACATGGTGGCTGCCAAGCAGGCTATGAGGTGTAAAGGCTGTGGAAAAAAATACACTCCCACCATTGTGCATATGGAGAATATGGCAGGAGGAGGTGAATATCAAGAAATTTGCTCACTTCCTACATTTCATGTTGGACTACAGTACCATCTTATCCAAGTGCAATACTGATTTTCAGTATGACAACTAAAACATCAAGTGAAGAAATCTGTTAGTGGAGAGCACCACATCACATTTACTCATCCTAAGAACAAAACCAGAAGAATACCAGAAAGCCTTGGAAACAAAGTTAACAGTGAAAGATTATGGTATCATGTGCTTCTGTGGAACTCGGCTCACAAAAAGCCAATATCCTGCTTGAAGAAGTAAGGGCACAGACAAAGACACTCTTGGTGCAGAGTTTCAGAACATTATTGACAACACAGTAAAGTACATGGACAGCAGATTTAAAAATCTGTCTTAAAAGCCTCTCTCTTGTTTCAAAGTTTTTGACTCTTCCACTCTTTGCTGCCCCAGAGATGAACTGGCAAATTATGGGGATGAAGAGGTGGATTATCTTGTCACACAGTCTGAAACACTGAATGAACTAATTCATCTCTCCATAAATAGGGAATCATTTGAAATGTTTTGCACTGACAAGGCAATTAGTTTTGGGATTCATTCTGGAAAAGGTTTAAGACACCTGGAACATAACATCCCAGCAAAATCCAATAGCACAGAAGTAGAGACTAATTTATGGAACCTGATGAAGCTGTACCTCAACGTCGAGGGTACTCTCTCAAATATGATTTCAGTCGAGATCTCAGATTCAGAATCTCACACAGACTGATTCATACTTAAATTCACTATATTGTTCATAAATGTTTCAATTCAGTTAGAACCTAATGCATGTCATTTATTGATTTTGTTGATTGTTACACTGATTGTAGAATAACTTATGTAAGATTGTTGCTATTTATGTTTGTAATATACAGGTTTTTGATTGATTTTTCAACTATATCTAACTTTCTACATTAAGAAATTGCCTTTTTAATTTCGGGCTATTTAATTTTTTTTTCAGGCTACCAAAATATGAACAGTGCATGCCCGAAGGGCTACCAGAGATTTTGAAATTTTGTGAGCCCTGTCAACAGTTGTCAAATGAAAAAAGCTCTGGAGATTTATATCAAGAAGCAAAAAGCAATACTGCTGCTAGAGTGCTGAGGCACAGCAATTCATGTTGGTAAGAGGTGAGCAAAAGAACTGATTGATCCTACAGAAGAACAGTTTGGGAGAAAGGAGTAATACATACAGACAAAACGCAAAAGAAAAGCTGGCTTACAGTATCTGTAACCAGAAAGAGAAGACTTACAAACCAAGCGAACAAAGATGACAAAGCATATCATGGGAACAACCTATGAGAAAATGTTATTGAAGTAAGGTAAAGTCTATGAAGTATTTTCATAGGGTGAAATATGAAGTTCATAAAAGTTTTTTCCAAGAAAAAGGAGAAGGCAGGGAAGCATGATTGCCAGGCAACTGTGAGAATAAAGGGAAGAGGCTTGTAGGTCGATTTACACGGTAGAAAACAGAGTATACAGACTAGTTTCATTGGGGATTAAAAGCAGGAAAAATGGAGAAAAAGAGGAAGCAAGAGAAGAGGGTCAGATAGGATGTAGATCAATCTATACTAATAAACGGCAAAGCCCTCACTCACTCACTCACTCACTCACTCAATCACTGACTGACTGACTGACTGACTGACTCATCACTAATTCTCCAACTTCCCGTGTAGGTAGAAGGCTGAAATTTGGCAGGCTTATTCCTTACAGCTTCCTTACAAAAGTTGGGCAGGTTTCATTTCGAAATTCTACGCGTAATGGTCATAACTGGAAGCTGTTTTTCTCCATTTACTGTAATGGAGATGAGCTTGAAACCCGTGGGGGCGGAGTTACGTCTGACATCATCACGCCTCCTACGTAATCACGCAGTACGTAGAAAACCAGGAAGAGGCCCAAAAAGCGCTTTAGAAAACATGCATTATATAATTGAGAAGGCAGCGAAACAATAAGAAGCGAGCGAGTGATATATACAACCATATTCATGAGTTCTGCTACTTCGGAAACAAAGCACAGTGTAAACCTACACTTTAAATTAAGTTCATAGACAGGCTGCCGCTGGCGTTTGTAATTTAGTGCCTGCCCATATAAGGCCGTCCGTCAGCGGCAATCCAATAG
>JANRMT010027041.1:47048151-47065933 GCA_026402145.1 Polypterus bichir lapradei | reverse complement strand
AAATGTTTCCTTTTCTTTTTCATTGCTTCTTTAACACACTACTTCTCCGCTGCGAAGCGCGGGTATTTTGCTAGTGTAACATAAAAGAAGCACTGATCAGAGTGCAAGGAACAAGGACATGCTAGGAAGATGAAAAGAAGATAGGAGAGACTGGAAAATTATAAGGACCAAACTGTCAGAGAAATCACCAAAAAGGCTGACTCTCCAATTTTACAAGTCAGCAAAATTGCTTGGCTTGCTGCCAATACAGAGGGCAGGCTAGCATAAAGATGGAAGTACAGGTATGCCATTTCATAATAAGGGCAAAAAAATTATTGTAATCAATAGTATAAGAAAGCACTGCTCCTAAAAACAGCCTTAATAGCTTTGATTTAATTGAGTTTGACAACACATCATACAAACAGAAAAAGAAGGGTAGCCAAATCATATTCCATAAGGAGCCAGACAGAAGGAGGGGAAGATAAAAAAAACCCTGAGCTAGACAGGATGCAGGATGAATGCTCAGTGATGGAATTTAAAGTGAGCATAAAATATCTTACCTGCACTGTATTTAAGTCACATGTTTAAGGGATGGTCTTCTTCCATCTCAAAAGAAGTTAGAAAGCAATAATGAATTTGCCTTGAGACAGTGTTTGCTGGGGGCACGAGAAGTAGCACACAGCTGATAAAAATTTAAATGTGGGACAATATTCATTTTAATAACAGAAAGTTGAGAATGACAAGAGAGTGAGAGCTTGTGCCAAACCTTAAAAGGGTCTCCAGCATCAGAGAAAATGCAGAGGTAATTATGAGAGGCAATTATATGTAACTGAGAAAGACAGAATAGAACATTGATTCAGTGATTGCATATTCAGAGTTTTCCTGCATTTGCAAAATTTTGAATGCAGTGGACAATAAAAATGTTTAACTTAACAAAAGCAAGTCTATTAAGACAACACTCACAGTACAGCTAAAAGTGACTCTGTAATGAATTTTGTCTCATATCTACATTTTTTGGCTGTTCAAATTAATTTTAAGAGTGATCTAAATGTAATATGCTGGTGTACATGCAACTATGCAGAATGTGTGTCACATGTGCACGATGAACAAAACAAGTTTATCAGACTGATGCTGGTTGCTGTGTTACTTCACATCATTTTAGAGCAGGATGTCTGCAATTTGTTCACCTCATGATGGCAAGGAAAAGAAACAGAAAACAAAAAATTGTAGCTGTTACTCTGAGTGCAATTATCTATGCTGTGTATAACTGTAGAAGCCAGTGGATGCAAAAGAGGAGCTAGGAATGCTAGGAATTAAATGCTGATGTTTTGGATGCAGTGTGTATCCTTTACAAAAAGATACAATTCCACACAGTTTTTTTTTTTTCCTTTGCTGATCTTACTTCTAAATAAAGTTCAGATCTTTGTCACATGAGTGAAAAAAATCAGAATTAAGCAGCAGTGTAAACATAGTTTGTAACAACCATGCTCACATTCGGTGGCAGCACGTTACACACTCCGGCTGTGCTGCAGCGAAGTCCGGACTCGGCCACGCCAAACCGTATTTACCCCTTCGTTCTTGACGCACTCAAACTCCCTAGATGATGGTAAAAACAAAGAAGTTGGGTGCAGATAAAAGGTTCAGTATGTAAAGAAATGCATATACTTAAAAAAGCAAGAAATATAACACAGAAAAATCCCCATATCCCCCAAACACGATGCAGGTACAAATATACAGTGGGTATGGAAAGTATTCAGAGCCCCTTCAATTTTTCACTCTTTGTTATATTGCAGCCATTTGCTAAAATCATTTTAGTTAATTTTTTCCCTCATTAATGTACACACAGCACCCCATATTGACAGACAAAAAAAGAATTTTTGAAATTATTTCAGTTTTTCTTTTTTAATAAATCTGCAACATCACATGGTCCTAAGTATTCAGACCCTTTGCTCAGTATTTAGAAGCAGCACCCTTTTGAGCTAATACAGCCATGAGTCTTCTTGGGAAAGATGCAACAAGTTTTTCACACCTGGATTTGGGGATCCTCTGCCATTCCTCCTTGCAGATCCTCTCCAGTTCTGTCAGGTTGGATGGTAAACATTGGTGGACAGCCATTTTTAGGTCTCTCCAGAGATGCTAAATTGAGTTAGCTTTGGTCAGGGCTCTGGCTGGGCCATTCAAGAACAGTCACAGAGTTGTTGTGAAGCCACTCCTTCGTTATTTTAGCTGTATGCTTAGGGTCATTGTCTTGTTAGAAGGTAAACCTTCGGCCCAGTCTGAGGTCCTTAGCACTCTGGAGAAGGTTTTTGTCCAGGATATCCCTGTACTTGGCCGCATTCATCTTTCCCTCGATTGCAACCAGTCGTCCTGTCCCTGCAGCTGAAAAACACCCCCACAGCTTGATGCTGCCACCGTCATGCTTCACTGTGGGGACTGTATTGGACAAGTGATGAGCAGTGCCTGGTTGTCTCCACACATACCGATTAGAATTAAGGCCGAAAAGTTCTATCTTGGTCTCATCAGAATTTCAAAAATTCTTTTTTTTGTCTGTCAATATGGGGTGCTGAGTGTACATTAATGGGAGGGAAAAAATTAATTTAAATGATTTTAGCAAATGGCTGTAATATAACAAAGTGTGAAAAATCGAAGGGGGTCTGAATACTTTTCGTACCCACTGTATACAGTGTTAGAGAAAAGAGGAAAAAAAAAAAAAAAAAAACCCAACACAGCCCAGACCACACCCTTGATCTCCCATTGTTTTAATCCGAAAACATGTATAATTTACCAAATGACAAACAAACATTCATATACACAACAGAAATTGTGGAGATAAGCAACAGATGAATGCCGGGCCAAGTCCCAAGTAATAAAAATGATAGAAAATCAAAATTTAAAACAGTGCTATTTCCTAGTATGAGCCAACATATTCTCACTGATGACTCCAGCTTATCAGTCCAACAGTCCTGGGAAATGGAAGATGAAAAAGTCTACCTTACTGCTAGTGCTGGGCGGTATACAGGTTCATACTGTTGTCACGATATGGTTTTTTCATATACCGCAACACCGATTTAAATTGCCTAAACAATGTTCAGGGAGCAGGAATATCATGAAATTAATGTATTCTGTGTGCTGCTTGCGCCTCCTCTTAGTGCAGAGGAAGTCAGTTTAAGGAGCACGTAGCGATTAACAACTGGGTCAGGGAACACAACACAAAGCATTTAATGTGCTACATTAACTTATGACGGGGTTTGAGAAAATCTAGTACATTAAACATTGATTTTAGGGTGAAGTTTAGTTTACGACATTCTACTTTAATGAGAAAATAAACTATGACAATAAAGTGGAACTGTCGACTTTAATCTCGACATAAACTATGACAATAAAGTGGAAATGTCAACTTTAATCTCGAAATAAGCGTCAAGATTAAAGTGGAAATGTCGAGAATAAAGTCAACATGTCGACTTTATTCTCGACATATAGTTTTTTTTTTCACTGTGGCCCTAATACGCTTCCATAGGGCTATTCCACAAATAGCATTATAAATGCAAGTTGCTGTTTTATTATCTATAATAATAAAAGGCAAAGCCCTCACTCACTCACTGACTGACTGACTGACTGACTGACTGACTGACTGACTCATCACTAATTCTCCAACTTCCCATGTAGGTAGAAAGCTGAAATTTGGCAGGCTCATTCCTTACAGCTTACTTACAAAAGTTAAGCAGGTTTCATTTCGAAATTCTACACGTAACGGTCATAACGGTCGACAACGTCCGCCATGTTGAACTTTCTCATTTATGGCCCCATCTTCACGAAATTTGGTAGGCGGCTTCCCTGCACTAACCGAAACCGATGTATGTACTTATTTCGATGGTATGACGCCACTGTCGGCCGCCATATTGAACTTTCCAACGTCACCAATTTTCAAACTTCCCGTGTAGGTAGAAGGCTGACCCCATCTTCACGAAATTTGGTAGGTGACTTCCCTGCGCTAACCGAAACCGATGTACGTACTTATTTCGATGGTATGACGCCACTGTTGGCCGCCATATTGAATTTTCCAAACGTCACTAATTCTCCAACTTCCCGTGTAGGTGGAAGGCTGAAATTTGGTAGGCCCATTCCTTACAGCTTACTTACAAAAGTTAAGCAGGTTTCATTTCGAAATTCTACGCGTAACGGTCATAACGATCAACAACGTCCGCCATATTGAACTTTCTTATTCATGGCCCCATCTTCACGAAATTTGGTAGGCAGCTTCCCTGCGCTAACCGAAACCAATGTACGTACTTATTTCGGTGGTATGACGCCACTGTCAGCCGCCATATTGAATTTTCCAACATCACTAATTCTCCAACTTCCCGTATAGGTAGAAGGCTGAAATTTGGCAGGCTCATTCCTTACAGCTTACTTACAAAAGTTAAGCAGGTTTCATTTTGAAATTCTACGCATAACGGTCATAACGGTCAACAACGTCCGCCATGTTGAACTTTCTTATTTACGGCCCCATCTTCACGAAATTTGGTAGGTGGCTTCCCTGAGCTAATCAAAACCAATGTACGTACTTATTTCGGTGGTATGACGCCACTGTCAGCCACCATATTGAATTTTCCAACATCACCAATTCTACAACTTCCCGTATAGGTAGAAGGCTGAAATTTGGCAGGCTCATTCCTTACAGCTTACTTACAAAAGTTAAGCAGGTTTCATTTCGAAATTCTACGCGTATCGGTCATAACGTTCAACAACGTCCGCCATGTTGAACTTTCTTATTTATGGCCCCATCTTCTCGAAATTTGGTAGGCGGCTTCCCTGCACTAACCGAAACCAATGTACGTACTTATTTCAGTGGTATGATGCCACTGTCGGCCGCCATATTGAACTTTTCAACAGTCTTTGTTACTTATGGGCCCATCTTCAAGAAATTTGGTACACGGGTTCCCAACGCTAACTGAATCCTACTTACGTACATATATATGTCCATAGCCTGCAGCTTGGTCACCATGTGAGGCGGCGTTGGGTCCCCCATCCCAACGCCTCCCACGTTGTTGGCTGCCTGCCTATATAAGGCCGTCCATCGCTCCGGTCTCTACATTCCCTTCCTTGCTTCGCCACGGGATTCACGTCTCCCTGCTGATAACTACAGCCTTTTTGTTTAATCCACGGATTCTCCGCTGTTTTATTGTTTGTTTATTACAATTATAGTTATTGTATAGGTATTTTACACTTACTTTACGTTACTCAGGTACCCATTTCCTTCATCATTCCAACCCCCATTACCATGTCTATCGAGGTAATCACCATCGATCAAAGAACTGTCACTTACCGAGTGGTTTCCTTGCCCGGAGATGGCACCTACCTTTTCCATTCTCTGTGTTACATATTGCACGGCCATATCAGGCTCACTCTTGATATCCGGAAGAACATTGTGTCTTATGTATTGAATGACTGGGACAGGTTCAAGGTGTGGACTGATGACGGTACAGGAGATAATTATACTACACAGGAGCACTAGAAGAGTGAAATGCTTAAGCCCTTCACCTATGGTTCTGCATGTGAGTTGATGGCTGCCGCTGAATTGTTCGGTTGGTGCTTTCAAGTGTACCGAAATGGTCAAATATATTACACCTTTCGACAACCGCCAATGGCTCTTAAACATCTTACATTCACAGGTGACGATTTCAGTAGTGGACACTTTGATGTTTATGAATGTTTAAACTCTCAAAAGCTGGATGTGAAGTTATCGATGAAACCGGTTGTAAGCTTACAACGCTTGACAGATGCCGAATGTCACTTCAACACAAGTCCTGCAAATACTGTCGTAATTGAAACAAACCATGAACCTCAAACTGATTATGACAGCAGCAATCCAAGCTGTGAGATTTGAGACAAGATTACTGTTCACATGGCCAACTGTAAGTTGCATGCTCAAGAGTAAGCTCAGCGCACAGCTTGGTCATGTTACAACCGGATGGCCGAGCTCACAATGTGGTATACAAAGAGATCCTTAACAAATAATTATTGGCATATTTTCCCTCAGTTTAAAAAGGTTAAATTTTCTTCTTAATAAAAATTTTAATGCAGTACTTCGCCGCTGCGAAGCGCGGGTATTTTGCTAGTTTATGTATATAGCTTAGCTTGAAGCAAGGTCCAAATTAATGCAATTTGCCTTAATGATGGTTCAGTTGGTAAAAATGTCTCACCAAGTTGCACTTGTTTAATTTTACTTTTATTTGGTGAATACTGTGTAATGCACCTGGGCTTGAAGTCTTGATTTAATAGTATTATTACTGGAAGTTGCACTATTATTTATTTTATTGTTATTATTTATTAGTTTAAATATTATGCAGTTTAATGATGGTAAAGATGTTTAAAAAGTCACTTTAACGTGTCAGTGGACAGAGACTGTTAACATTAACAGAAAGTGTAGATGGTTTACAAAAAGATATATTCAATGCAATACAACTTTTGACAAACACCTCTGAATATGCCTCTTTGGATGGTTGCAAATATGTTGTTAAAATTTTATCTTAAGTTGTTTGCAAAATTTGTTCAATAAAAAGGTTCTATATTTTGACTGCAACTGTCATGCAATGTGATTCCTTCTCTTTATTAGTGCCACCCCCTTAAAAACTATCACTTTATGGGGCCATGCAAACCTGTATTAATACTTGTGTGCACATTAAAATGTTTTTTGTACAATGTACAATTCTCATGACAGTGGAATAGGTTATTCTTAGCCAGTCTTCTGCAGTAATTGCAGTGGAAAATGTGGTTAACATCCACTCACCTAAGGGAAAAAAATACCATTGAATACCGTGAAATCGGTATAATTTTGAAAAATACCGTGATATAGAATTTTGGTCATACCGCCCAGCACTACTTACTGCCATGTTTAACCGGATAAGCAGTGATGATCTATGGATGCCTTCGATGAAAGAATACCAGTGCTTGATGTGGTGGATCATGGTCGTCTTATGGTTCCTTTCTTCTTTCTCCTTCCTCTTTTGGAAATCCGTTGTCTGAGCTTATAATGTACACAGCACCAGAACTAAACATGAAACCCCACCTCCTAAATGGTCAAGTGCAGTGCTTGGCGACGTTCTTGCCGAAGCAGCAAGGAAACTCTTTTTCAGGTATACACACCTTTTATATGCAAAAAAAAAAAGGCCAGCCAAACACAACACTTACCAACATTAAACAGATACAATTGACACTTTATGTAGCCCTGGTACAAGTTTAACAACAGTTGTATTGCTATCAACACCATGAAACAGAGCAACACTCAGAAGTGACAAAACGGACAATAATAATTCCATAAATTAAACAAAACAGTTCAGGACATATTCAAATTGGATCACAAGTGGTAATCTAAAGAAAGCTGCAGTGAAACTTTTATATTAAAACAGTAAATCCAGACCTGTGCTAATGGGATCCTGAAAAATCAGTGAAAATTTAATTCAGTTAATACAGTTCCTGCATTTAACATTTTTTTCCAGCTGGTCCCAAAAATAAATAAATAAACATCTGAGCCTGTAAAACAATGGCATCAGTGATGTTAGAGGGACTCATTTTGTTGGGTGACAGAATGAAGGATATTGCCTAGTTTATTTTAATACTGGAAAAAAGGTTCAAAACAGCTCAACAAAATGTAATTAATGTGGCTAAACAGAGAAGTTTGTCTCTTACATATAAGTGTTAAGCTCAAGAGGCAAACTGAAAAGGAGGGAGAAAAGGAATGGCCTTGCCTATCCTTTCTGTAAATGGGAATCTTCTCTGTAAATGGTAGAGATAGGCAAAATAGTTGAATTTGTCGAATCCCGGAAAGAAGCGCACAGGAAATATCCGCACAGAAAAAAATCACACAGTCATATAAGCGCTCAGGAAATAATCGCACACGGAAAAATGCGTACACGTGGAAGAATATGCATATGGTAAAGTGTGCATGCGGAAAGAAGCACACGGCGGCGACATATAACTATTACAAATATAAAATAAACTCCACCTATACTGCTAGACATTTTTTATTATAATAAAACAGTGACTGGTTTGCTCTTGTACAATGTCTCCGTTCTTCATTTTCATTAAGGAATGGCACTTTGTTGATCTATTCTCATGGCACTTCCAAGTATCTATTCCATTTGTCGTGCGAAAACGCAGATATTCAGATCCCTTATAACCGAGAATTTGCTTGCCTTTCTGACTGGTCGAAAACTCCATCTCGCTTATTCAAAAAAAAAATGTCGACTTGCCTTGCTCGAAAGTTAGGGAAGATTAAAGAAAACTCTCCAACTGTGTGGCCTATTTATAGGATGACCTTTACTTACTTGCCGTAATCAAAACTATAAAACTCTAATTTGCCTACCTGTGGAATAAGAAGGTATAATATAAATTCTAAAAACTACTGTAAAGAATAATAATTTCCTAGAAATGGTAATTTCAGGCACAACAATGACAGTAATAAAAAGATTAATGACTATTTTATTTTATGGACCATCCAACAGCCCACTACCCCAATTAGCACAAATTAAAACATACAAGCTTATAAATATGTTTAGTGAACAATTATAAAATTTCGTTTATTGTGATGTATAATTTAATTTTTTTTTCTTCTTTGCATATACTCTTTTGTTGTACGCGCATTTTTCCATGTGCACATTTATCCACGTGCGTTTTTTCCCTGTGTGCGCATTTTTCTGTGTGCAGTTATTTCCCGTGCGTTTATATGACTGCACTTTTTTCTGTGTGGATATTTCCTGTGCGCTTCTTTCTGGTCACCGAATTTGTCAGTACAACTCAATCTGGGGATGCATACAAAGTTTTGAACCAAATCATTTACATCAGGTCATCCTATCCATATTGATCAGACCAGACCAGTTCATATGGTCAAAAACCTTTTTGAGATTGTGGGAAAGGGCAGCTGCAGAGCTAGAGGAAGATGGGGTTGCATTATTGATAAGTGATATTCTGCAATTATTGTTGGGAGTCAGACAAAAGCACATTAAATCAGCTTGATCTGAATGAATTAATTTACAAATCATCTTCTGAAGCCAATGTATCTGGACTTTGTCACACAATCTTGCATTGCTATTCTTGAGGGAGACAGATCTATAGCTTAAAACTGAGAAGGGTTCTTATTTTGTTTCAAAGGCTGAATTATGACAACCATATTAAACCACTGAGCTTAAATGCTTGAGAGAAACTGCTTCCTATACCATGTCAACATGAGTTGTGGAAAACCAATTCCAAAAAGTGGGAATCAGTTCCAGAGGAAAGACAATCAAACAAGGTGCCCTCTCTGCTTCTATTTAACTTAGGTGCCTCCCTAAGTTAATGTAATTAGGTAAGAGATTCTAAAGAAAGCAGCAAGATAAATCAGAAAGCAGAGGATTTGAGAGAATACATGAGAAAGATTTGATGGAGGAAGGTGAGGAGCTGGAGCAGTCCTAAAAAAGTTCAGAATAATATTTAAGAAATTAATTGCTAATCAAAAAAGAATTATTGAATGTGGTGATATGCTTAGTGTAAATGGATGGGATCGATGAAAAGAAGTCATTTGTCTTGATCCTTCGCTCAAGTAGTCTGCTAGTCCATCAGGATTTGAATTTCACCATAGGATTGTGAATATCAAAAATCCCATTTATAACAACTTAATAAAGCAGGACAATACTGTAGGTCTTTTAAGGCAAAAACGGCTTTTGTTTTTTCTGATTATTGAATTGGTTTCAGAAATAAAATGTGACCAATTAATTATTAGTTAGCTGTTAAGGTGTGATTGTTTTAACCTGCAGCGTCACACATTTAAATGAAGTTCCAAATAATAGTGATAGTACTAATGTCACAATACCAGAATATTTGTACAGTATTTGAAACCAATATCCGTGAAATTTTACGATACTCAATACTTTTCAACACCATGTCAAAAACAGAAATCCCATTCAATGGCTTTTTTTATTAAAGTAACTGCATTATTGAAGCGAACAATATTGTGTCTTTTTTTGTGATACAAGATAAAATATTAAAACACAGTAAAAACAGTTTTAAAATACTGGTGTATAAACTGTATAATAAGAAGTTACCCAGCTATCATTTAAGTAAACTAGTATTGGCATTCATAAATATTAAAATGCAATGCAGGCTTTGAACTTTACTTTGTGGCAGAAGTGGGGTTCTCACAAGTGTAACAAAAATGGGGAGTTAATAAACTTGCTGGGATTTCAGCATAGGGCTTATAAAGAATGGTATTATCACAAACTACCCAATTTATTAGTGTGAGCAAATTCTAAATGTATTATATTTTCTGTCCAGTAACTGAAAAATACTGCTTAAAAGCCATACTAAATATAAAAATTCAAAACATAATTATAAACTGAATTAGTGAATTCCAAGATAATGATTTCTATCTAAACAACTCTTTAGAGCAGTTTCTTTTAACAACATGCTTTTAAAGTATGGTTTCTCAGTGAACCATTCTGTTAAGTTTGTAACATTTGTTTTGTAAGATTTAACATTTGAATCATTAGCTGGTTAAAAAAATATTGCTGAAAAGTAGTATTTAATGGATGACTCAAATTAATTCAAATTTCAAATCTCAGAAACCTTAATTACTTTAATTTTCCAAATCTCTTTTTTTTACATTCTGTGTGAAATCAGACTTGCCATCTTTACATGAATCCTTTTCCGAATTTCAGAACTCAATATTTGTTATGCGAGTGATCACCTTTTGTTATAGCTTATGCCAGTGTACAAATCTAGAATTAGAGAAGCACTTTGGCCCTCATTACCTGTACTTAAAAAATATATAACTGTGAGACAGCACTACATTCTTCAGTGTACTATTCAAATATATGATGTGCACTTTCACTTACTGGTCATACTAATCAATGGTAGTTTGCCTTCAAAAGCCAGATGAATGACAATTTCAGTGTTTGCAGATTTGCATTTAATAATAAAGTATGCTGTTGTATTTGTCCTGCTAAATGCATGTTTTGGTGATTACGCCTCTCTGTTAACACAGTGAATATCATACTAATAAGGAGATGTACCTTGTCCTTTGAAGTATTAAAACATTAAATAAATGTTATTTTGGTATTAATAAATGTAACCTGTGCCATCACCCGTGTAGACCAGCCAAATAGCCACTTTGTTAACTGTTATTAGCCTACCAGCCCTCCGTATCCCACAGTCCTATATGTGCACCTGTGGATGCATGCGAGATTCCCCTCCTCAATCCTGAACATTGAACTGCATGCACACTGGACAAATGCTTGGACTGACAGACATTTGTAGAAGTGCTATTTTACAATCACAGAATGAATGTGAAGTCTCTATTCATTTATCAGGACTGTGTAGGGAACTATTAAAAATGATTAATCGTGTTTTCTTTTCATCTCCTCTTACAAATGTGTGACAATACAAGTTAAATGTGTGCACCTCATTTGATCAGTAACATTATTTCACTTTCAAAGTAAGCACAAATCTGTATCAGAACTAAATTCATAAAGGTGTAAAACTGGCAATAACACATATCTGTGTGTGTGATGTTGCTTTTTTTTTGTTATTAAATTCTCTTGCACAAACACAAAGCATTTCTAGACAGGACTTCTGCAGGTTTTCTTTTTGACAGGTGTTGATGTGATATCTCTAAGTGAGGTTATTTTTTTTTTTTTTTTTAAAATGCAGAACCATATGTAACCTTAAAGGAAAATATGCTTTACATTCATTCTCTCAATGTAATGGACATGGCTGCAGTTGCCCATTAAATCAACCATTTATTGTTTTAACTGGCTTATCTGTACCGGCGGCTAATCTACATTGCATCAAGCACTGCAGCAACCTGTTCTGACACAAAGGATTTTTTCTAGAATGACACCTAACACCCCTTTGCCAGCATCTACAGATGCTTTAGAATCTGTACAAAGAACCCTTGGGCTGGAGGGCCATGAAGCATTTTATAAGAAGTAGGAGACATGTTCAAAACAACAGGTAAGTCTTCTTATATAATACGCTACCGTGGCTGTCTGTTTGTCCAGGATTTTAAATCATCTGTAGCTCGCAAACCATTTGACTTATTGCCCTCAAATTTGGTACACATATACTTCGTGACCTCTACTATTCGCTTTCAGGGTGATGATTGACCTCCAAAGTTATTCTTCTTTTTATTTTATTGTAGAATCAACTCTAGGCAGCGGCCATTCCCTACCACATTTGCCGCCACTTCCCCTTCCTCTTCATATCTTGAATCATTCCTGAGGCAGATTGAAGACCTAAGTGCCAGCTTAAGTAAAAAATTAAAGAAAACGTACTAAGTAATTGCAACACAAACACTGACTTAATCAGTTTTAACGCGAAAAGATGCCAATGAAAGGAGAGAAGAAGCTGGCTGCTAGGGTGGAGAAAAGAAGAGCTGCTAAGGAAGCAGCAAGCGCATCAACCTCTGAGCAAACGAATGCTAAACGTACAGAGAAAGAGTATGAAAACTATGAATGCTCAAGTCAAGTGTATTCACTGCATGTTTTCGTGCAGTGCACTGTTACTGGTATAAAATAATCAACAATACAAATTATGTGGTTTTAGGGAGTTCACCAATAGGAAGAGTCACCATCCATCTGAAGCCAAATGTTACATAGTCTGAAAATTTTTCATTCTTCTTTTATTGTGCATACACCTATTCAAAAACTATCAGCATCCCTTTTCAGCTACAATAACACACCAAATTCCTGTCATTGGGATACTGTTTCTAACAGTCTTGCAGATGCAACTGTGTCTTCAACACCCTTCTGTGTGACCACAGGAACCTTGCATCATAGTACTTGATATGCATTTGGGATTATCTCTTATATATATTTCTCTTCTGGTTCGTCCTGCTTCATCTTCAAACCCGGTCCCACCCACACACAGCCCACACGGTATTTCTCGATTCCTATTCGTCCTCTTCCAAACCCTTCCCCACTCTGCCTGCGGCCTTCCATACACCCCCACGCTGCTTTTCTCGAGTCCTATTCCTCCTTTGGACTACCGCATTCCCAGCTTCTCTCTCATGACCGTATTGGTGTCACGTCACCTCCCAATATCTAGCCTGACCGCGTGACCTTTCACTTGGGCCATGTCTGCGGCTGAGAGTCTTTTCTGTAGCCTGCTACAGGAAGGTACTCTATCGACCATTGCCATTGGTTTTGCCCCTTGCTATTTTCGTTATACTGTGACGGTTGTTTCCTAAGCCTTTGTTATAAAATGAACAACAGTATCTTCTCTGTCGACGGGTTTTTGTAAAACGTCATCTGTATTCCGGGATCCGGCAACTGCCTGTTCCTATCAGTGGGTTATTTCTTGACACAAATGGCTGATGAAGGCAATGCACTCACTACGACATAGGACAGTAGATTTCGTTACATCACATTGGGACAGATTTGGAGACAATCTTCCTGTTATTCTTTCCAACGCAAGTCGAGTTATCACAAGTCACAAGTACTATCAATACATGTCAACATCTACAGTTTATGGTGGTGAAGCTGAAATTCAAGCTCTTTCCGAGATTAGATCTTTCGACTCATTATCTGTCGTCTCCAGCAAAACACCTATTCACAACTACGTCTTTCAAGAAGTATTTCTTTCTTCTTGATTTCTGAATTCCTTTCTCATGTTTTCCGTTCCTATTCTTACACCGCCGGGCGTCCACTAGTGTTATATAAATCAACTGGTGCTCATATTTATTATTTCCCAGTTATTGCCTTAGGGTTATTCAAAGCTCTTTAAGGGCAGCTCTGGATATGGCCAAAACTTGGTACTTAACTAAGAAGTAAAACCTGTGATTAAACTACACCAAAGGAATAGTCTTGACCTTGTGGCACAGGGGTTTCAGCTGCTCCTTAAGGAGGACATCATCAAACCAACTGAGGCCTCCTCCTTGGGTCTTAAATCTGGTCATCACACATGTTCTTACCATGACTATGTGGATGTCCTTATGGGTACTCTAGTTTTAATATAGCAGGTAAACTAGTGTTCTGCCCAGGCCTGACTCCTGTCTTTTGCTTGACATTACTGGGATAGTCTCTATCCAGTCTCTGACTTGGTTCTGGAATCCCTACAGATTTTATTTTATTTTTTTTCTCCAGCCGTCTGGAGTTTTTTTTTTTGTTTTTTCTGTCCCCGCTGGCCATTGGACCTTACTCTTATTCGATGTTAATTAATGCTGATTTATTTTGTTTTCTTATTATGTTTTTTATTTTTCTATTCTTTATTATGTAAAGCACTTTGAGCTACTGTTTGTATGAATATGTGCTATATAAATAAATTTTGTTGTTGTTGTTGTTGTTGTTTAAGTATAAATTGAGGCCTCTGTATTGCTTTTTAAGTTATAATTAAAATTAACTTAACATGAATAAAAAGTTTCTGAACTTACAGTTACTTTTGCATTCATTAGTCTTGTGACGAGGAGTGGTGCCTTCTGACAGTTCAACAAGGATGGTATTAGTATTAGCTTCCTCATGTTGATCACATTCACCACCTGCCACATTCTCTGGTCTGTATTCCTGCAGTTTATTATTTTTATTTTCATCAAGCCCATTCTTTATCTGATCTGAAGGTTGAAGCACACTGCCTTGTTCAATTTCTGAAGAACACTTAGTCTGTGCTACCTTTGAAGAATTGGACAAATCAGCCTTTTGCTTAACAGTTTTTCCAAAGTCAAGATTTGAAGGTAATACCATTGCTCCTTCTTCAGGTACTTGTTTCTTCTCATCATTAGCTGCCATCAAAATCCCTGATAGCTTTATTGAAAAGAGAACACCCCACTCAAATGTGCATAATTTATCCTTAATTATACCTGAAAGGGAAAAAAAAAGTAATTTAAAAACAGTGAACCATATGTGCAAGACTGTATTTTTAATGTGATATTTCTGCAGTTGCTGCTAGGGAGTTAATCTGTTTTGAAATTCACTCAACTTACCAAGTCCTTCACTGCAAAATGAAGAAGAAGCACACTTCAATGCAGATTTGTGTGATCAAACGCTACCTGCACATTGTGCCTTGTAAAATGCATCAACATTCTACTTACCACGAAGCAGTGAATGTGTTTTGATTGGTGCCTCCATGTTGTTCCTTTCTACTAGCTTTAAGGCTGCTAATATGTTCTGAAATAAACTAGTTATAGACTGCAGAGGACCTCACAGATCAAGACCCTTCTTGCTCGGTTGGTTAATCTGGCTTGATAGCCAAATCTAGGAAGAATTCCTGTGGCTGCAAACTATTTCCATTTCACAATAATTGAGACCACTATGCTCCTGGTAACACTCAGAGCTGTAGAAATGGTTCTATACCCTTGCCCTAATCTATACCTCACCACAATTTTATTGCAGAGGTCTACAGAGAGTTCCTTGGACTTCATGGTTTGCTTTCTGTTCTGACATGCAATGTGAACTGTGGGACCTTGCATACTGTAACTGACTTTACCTCCCTGCAACCCTGCCATCAAACACTCAGAAAACAGAAGGAATGTATTTTTAAGGCAATTTCACACACTTGGTCTCACACAGCAAACTTTCAAGGGGAACAGAACGCAACACAAAAATCTCAGTGGTCATATCCTAGACTTGTTTTATTGGAAAGAAACAATTATTTCCCAGGAAAAATTCAGAATGGAGGGTCACAACAGCTACACATATGCGCTGCTGCAAGTGTAATAATTATGTTGTTTGTTTACCAAAAACAGGACTATTAGCAGAACTTCTGTTATCGTTAATTTGCAAGTTACAGAAAGGATACATTTCATTTAGTCAACACTACAGAACATGGCAAGCTCTGCTGAGGGCATACAGTGAAGCACATCGATTTCATTTATACAGCAAACATATCAGGCAAGTTTAATTTCTCAATACAGCCATTTATAATATGAATTATCTCAAATAACATATTTACTACATTAAGGCCTTTAAATATTTGTTAATGATGTTAATTTAGAATGTTTTATTAACATTTACTATGTATCAGAGTTAATATGCCTCCAGTGTTCACATCATAAGCAAAGAATGAGCACATCTCTCTCTCTCTTCTGGTGTAATATCGTGGGGGCTGATCACAGATCACAAAGAGCATTACTATTTGTTCCTTGCCACCTCTGTATGTGGTTTGATTGACCTGATCACAGGTACACTTTTTTTAGTGATGCATGAATCAATCAGCCTTAGATATGAAATTGGCAGATTTTTACCTGTTGCTGTGAAATTTTCAATCAGATTGTAACTGGCCAATCAGGATGCCAGTTTTGTGACACAGACTACCATATATTAAGCTTAAGGGCATGTGCAGTACTGGTAAAAAATGGAAACTGCTGAAGAAAATAACTGCTGTTGTGAAGAATTTTAAAGTGTCCAAAATTGGCAAGATTGTTATCTGTAAAGAATATAATGAAAAAATGAGTCAAGATGAATTTAAAGAAAACATGTTAAGCACAACTAATTTGATTAGAAACTTGCAGGTGAGTACATCACACAGCTGAGCACACGACTTTCGACAATATATTGAAAGCTATAAAAATAGCTAAGGAACCAAATCCATCTCAGACACCTATAATAACACTTTTTTAAAAAGAAGCAAAATACGACCAAGAGAAGAAAAAAAAATAAAGTGGATTACTAATAAAACAATGGAGTTCATTATTATAGATAGCCAACAATTTTCTATAAAGAATTTCTGGGATTCCATAATTTAATTAATCATTTGGATGCCCAATATACTCTGCAAGCAGACAATTCTTTTTGGACATCAGACCATTGCTTAAGATGTATACTTCCATCATCTCATATACAAGCCCCACTGAGTGGTAATACAATGTCTTTTAAGTTTAAGAAGGGACATCTGGAGCTCTGATGAAAGCCCATTTTCATTTTTGAGCTTGACTACTCTGATTTTCATTTAAGGAAAATGTTTCTACATGCACAAGTAACTTTCTGGCTCACTCAGTGCTTGAAGTGAGTTGGTACTCAATCCGTAGTATCACATCCCCACCGAATACGGTCAGTTAATGTTTGTAAACCTTCATCTCTCATGATGTATGCAATAATACTTTCCCGTATTTGGAAGAAACTAAAAAAGTTGTCCTTTCGATGAGCTTTTGCACTTCCCAAAATAACAACCCCTATCCTAACCCCATAACCCACTCTCTTAATAGTTTCTGTACATAACTGTACTTTTGGACATTCAGTTTCAGGAAACATCCACACAATCACTCTCACTAGGCCAGTATGAAGTGGTCTGTCACCTTAACCTACAGTAAACATCAGCTATGTTAAAAATTAAAATGTTTAGGATGTGACTACTATGGGAAAGCCTGAAAGCAGAAAGTGTCCAGAATTTGGTTTAAATCCATTTCTCAGGAAACATGGGGCAGCTTGCACTCAAGAAAATAAATAAATAATATAAGATATGTGCTGTGGCCAACTTGTTTGTCAGAGGTCTTGTGCAGTGATGATGTTATGGATGTGTTTTGAAAGATCTGAACAGCAAGGTGAAAAGTCAATGAGAGACTTTTTATCCTGTTATCCCTGGCTTTGCTGATGGATCTTTGTAACTGCTGTTGAATAGTTAAATGTAATTTAATTTGCTTTTGTACAATACTAAATACAAGTGGAAGCAAAAGTGAATGAATAAAAGGATGCATATATGTGTGTACTTATGTGAAATGAATGTACAGTACTTTTTCAAACATGCTTTCATTACAAAGATGCCTTCTATACAAAACTAGATAGATAGATAGATAGATAGATAGATAGATAGATAGATAGATAGATAGATAGATAGATAGATA
>JANRMT010027041.1:47027068-47048141 GCA_026402145.1 Polypterus bichir lapradei | reverse complement strand
ATAGATAGATAGATAGATAGATAGATAGATAGATAGATAGATAGATACTTTGTTCATGCCCTCAGAGAAATTCAGGTGTCCAGCAGCTGAAGCACATCAATAAAAAATTGTTACAAATTATTAAAAAAGGGAGAACAAAACATACATAGGCTACATACATATATACATAATAAAAAATACAAATGGTCAGTTGTTACAGTGTTGGAAGGTTGAGTGGTGACCAGGTCATGAATTAATTGTGTTGACAACAGAGTTATAAAGTCATACAGCATTAGGAACAAATGATCTTCTAAAGCGTTCTGTTCTGCAGCACAGTGAGAGAAGACGACTGCTATGTTTACTTCTCTGACCTGTCAAAAGGTTGTGAAGAGGGTGCCTGCTATCGTCAAGGATGGCCTGTACCAAGCCAGCCTTCTTCACCAACTTCTGAAGCCTCTTCGTGTTCTTATATGTCATACTGCCTCCCCAACACACGACATACATTGAATGATCCGAGTGTTCTGAGGAAAAAAAGCCTGCTCTGCACCTAGATATTTATAACTCTGTACCATCTCAATGTCCTCCTCTCAAATGTTAATAGGCTGCTGGAGGGGTGGGGGGGTTACATTTGTGGAAATCCACAATCATCTTGTTGGTCTTCATTATCTTCAGAACCAGGCAGTTTTTATTGCTCCAGTCACTGAAAGCTCCAATCAGATTACTATAAACCACTTCTTGCTCATTCCTTATACACGCCACAATAGCTGTATCATCAGAGTACTTTTGAATGTAACAAAAGTCCAACTTCAAATTAAAGTCTGCTGTGTATAATGTGAGCAGGAACGGAACCAGGACGTATTATGAGGTATTTTTTGTGGGATGGAAGTAATTTTATCTTTTATATAAATTACACTTTTAAATATCTACAACACTCTGGGCTTTATATTATATACGAATTTTAATTGAACTTGACAGAATCCTAATGTTAACTGTCTCCGCATGAATTGTTCGTATAAAACTTGGAATTCACATGGAATAAAATAGGAAATCAGATTCAGACAGGACAATTTTCCAAAAAAATACCGGTGATCAAAACTGCAATCAATGCATCACAAGATTTTGTACCTCTTTAATGTGGCCAACTGCTATTCATGCGAGGGATAGAGAGACACTAATCCTGAATCAAACAAGTTAGTCTTAAACAACAGCATTCGCTGTTTTCAATTGCTCTTTATTAGCAATAGATGAAAATGACAAGGGAACAAGAAGTTCTCCATCTTATTTGTTTTCATTTACATGTTGTCACAGATGTCTGGGGTTCTTACCTGGCCGGGATGCCTGGAGGGACCAGATAGAGACATTAAAAGCTTCCGGGTCAGGAGGACACAACCGCCCTGGAGCAGGAGAGGACCATGGGAGAGGAGGAGAGACTTTCCAACTCGTTGGGACCCATGGCCCCCGCCAGGGGGTGCCTTAAGCCCCCTAGAACCCGGGAGAACTTTACTTCCGCCACACTTGGCAAGATGGCAGAGGAACCTGCCAGGGACGCCCGGAGTGCTTCCGGGGCAAAGGGCAGCACTTCCACCACACCAGGAAGTGCTGCCGGAAGATCGTCACCAGCCACCTGGAGCACAGTTAAATGCAAAAAAAACAACGAAATCACAAGCGCACAGACGCGTAGATCCTCACACTATGGGAGAACAAGGAACACTGAGTGAGCTGACAGGCGGGCAGCGTCAGCTTGGGTGAATCCCTGAGTCGAGGCAGATCGGGAAACGCGTCACGCATACCCACAGCCTGGCTCGTGGCTTGTTACGCGAGCCAATGCTTGTATTTAGATCCAAATTTTTCGCTCATACTTTCCTCGTATCTTGAATTTCTCGTATACAGAGCTGTTCGTATCTCGAGCTTCCACTGTAGTTTGCAGGACTGGGAAAGATAAACCCATGCATGCAGTGTGTGATGTCTCAGATAAAGAGGAAGACGAGCTGTTTATTGATGCAGCAAGAGAGAAGCAACCCTCTGAAGCTGAACAAGCCTTTGAGGACATATCAATAGGAAAGCACGGTGTGAAGCTTAAGTTTAAATTAAGTTCATAGACACGCTGCCACTGGCGTTTGTCCTGCCTACGACGAATACGATATTCGCGAGATACAAGTTTAATGAGAAGACGCAGGGTATAAACGAGACTTTTGATCTCTTTGTAACTGAGTTAAAATTGCTGTAACGGAGTTAAAATTGCTGGTGAAGGACTGTGCTTATGCAAACGAATAGGAAAGCAAGGTGTAAAGCTTAACTTTAAATTAAGTTCATAGACACGCTGCCGCTGGCGTTTGTCATGCCGAGAGACTGTGTTTGTGGAGGGATGGACAGTTAAGGCGGGTGGGGGAGTCACATCATCATCTCCCCTCCCATTCACATCATTTCGCTCCAAGCTCAGCTCCGCAGCTGACGCGGTCTTGCCGTTCTTTTTCGTTAGTGTTTAGTCCTCTCTCCTTTACTGATTTATATAAAGGAGAGTTGAGATCCAAGAGACTGTGTTTGTGTGTTTGTGGAGGGATTGAGAGTTAAGGCGGGTGGGGGAGTCATGTCATGATCTCCCCTTCCATTTCACCTCATTTCATTCACTTCATTTCGCTCCAAGCTGAGCTCCGCTGAGCTCTGCAGTTAACGCGGTCTTGCGGAAACAACTTCATGACGCCGCCAGATACTCACAGAAAAATCCACAAGCTAATAGACATGCTGTTGCTAGAGTTTCTCCACACTCTGAATCCTCCAGGCACTCCTGAGCATAATCTAATTTTGAGGTTTGGGACACCAATAATGTTACTGAAAAACTTACACCCACCGAAACTTTGTAACGGCATGAGACTTCAGGTCATGTGTCTGCAAAAGAACGTAATTGAGGAAACAAGTACCGATTTGGGTAGTGAACACTTCGATGAATGAAACCTGTTATCTTTACAATGGTTGGCAACGAAGATGATATGGTCAGGGATAGACTAGACAAACATGGAATGTAACTTGAACACAACACATCCTCCAAATACAAACCTGATTAAAAGAAATAATGATAATCAAATCCTTGATGACAGCAACACTCACTCATAACAGTCACAAAACAATTACATTGACAATCATGTTACGTTATTTTTAAAATGTTTCCTTTTCTTTTTCATAACTTTTTTAACACACTACTTCTCCGCTGTGAAGCGCGGGTGTTTTGCTAGTCTTGGATAAAGGAGGACGGAAATCAGTGGCAGCGGCACGGTGGTGCAGTGGTAGCACTGCTGCCTCACAGTAAGGAGACCTGGGTTTGCTTCCCAGGTCCTCACTGCGTGGACTTTGCATGTTCTCCCAGTGTCTGCGTGGGTTTCCTCCAAGTGCTCCAGTTTCCTCCCACAGTCTAAAGGCATACAGGTTAGCTGCATTGGCGATGCTAAATTGTGCTTGGTGTGTGTCCTGAGGTGGGTTGGCGTCCTGCCCAGGGTTTGTTCCTGCATTGTGCTCTGGGATTGGCACCAGCAGATTTTCTTATCAGAAAAGATGACCAGCACAGACTCCACTACAAAAAACCCAGGAGCAGGTGGGAGGCCAGGTGGCCACGGTCTCAAGGACTGTGACTTTATTTCTTACTTTCTGTTTTACAATTTTAATCTCAACTGTTGACAACTGGCTATAGCTCCTGAATTAATTAATGGACAGATATTGCTGATTCCAATTTATGTTTAATCAGTTTCTAATGTGTTCTTTATGTGTTTGAAATTTGCATTTGTGTACCAGTTCTGTATTTAATAATTAGAACAATATACAGGTAAAATTCCATTACAATGAACTCCATCCATCCATCCATTTTCCAACCCGCTGAATCCGAACACAGGGTCACGGGGGTCTGCTGGAGCCAATCCCAGCCAACACAGGGCACAAGGCAGGAACCAATCCTGGGCAGGGTGCCAACCCACCGCAGACAATGAACTCCCAGGGACCTAAAAAATATTTAGTTTTAACGAAAATTTTGTTGTAATGAGATTCTGTATTTGTTACTATAGTGCTTTCTTTAACTTGTAGCCAGGCGTTTGCAATCATTTCAATAGCTTCTTTCGCGTTAATTTTAATCTCCTCCTGCCTAAAAATTATGCTGATGAGAATTTTTCTCAGCATTTCCTTGCGATAATACACTTTCAGGGTGCGAATGATGCCCAAATCCAATGGCTGAAGCACTGCTGTGCAATTGGGTGGGAGGAATTCAACGCAAACATTATCTAAATGTGGAAGCATGTTGTGGACAGCACGGTTATAAATCAGGAGCCGAATCATCCTTTTCTTCTTCATATTGTGAGGTTTCTGAACTCTTTTGAGACCCCCACTCGCCATCCCCCACCCAACGGGAACAACACGCTGAAGTGTGTCCCAAAGCACGATTGCATCGTCTGTGGAAGATTGCTTGTCCATTGCTGGGGCAGAGCAATAGGAAGCTCACAGCGGTGCTGTGAAGCGCCACAGAAGCAAATCATAAAAGATCAGGGTTGCGCTATAAGTCCCTGTCTTGCACCCCAAAACACAAGGCTTAGTCTCAGTACTTTAGCAAAACCAGCTTTATTCAGCTTGAAACAGGAACAGCACATTTATTTATTGTAGCCTGATCTGCCACTCTGTTATACACAGACACAGCAGTCAGGCAGGGACGTGGCCAGGTCAGTGACCAAATAATCCTGTTATCTGCATTTACAATTTACATGCTCCTAACCTTGCATAATGGGGATAGTTGTGCACAACTAAGCTGTGACCACAGAACTAACTGCTCTGTGGATGATTCATTCAGGCATTTCAAGGTCTTTTGTGCACTTCGTTGTAAGGAAAGTATCTGCTGAATGTACTTCGTAGTAACGAGATTTCTATAGACTCATGTCATATGGGGAATCTGTCAGGACCATAAAAATACTTTGTTGTAATGAAAATTTTGTTGTAAAGATATTCGTTGTAACGGAATTTTACCTGTAATCTATACTTGGATTTTATCTGAGAACTGTTAATAGCACTCTGCGCCTGCACTTGGTTAAGAGAGCTATACAAAAAATAAGTTACATAGTATTGTATTTCAGCAAGCATCAGGTGCAAGGCTGGGACAATCCCTGGACAGGGAGCTAGTCCATCGTGGGGTGAACACACACACAGGCCAATTTATTATCACTGATTCACCTAACGTGAATGTTTCAGGACCATGGGAGGGAACCCAAGAAGATATTTGAAGAACACATAAAATTCAAATAGGGCACCCAGGGGTAGAACTTCTGTCTCCTTAATTCAGGGAGGGCAGGGGCGCTACCACTGTGCTGCACATACTTTGTCCTGTGTTAAAAATGCTTAAATTACTGATAATTTATTGCTATCTGTAAGGAAACCATACACTGCAGCTAATACTGTTGTTCTCTGGGGATTTATGCCAAAATTAGGAAACATTTTTCATTTTGTTAGGCTCAGGGACGGATTACTGAAGCCAACTCTGGTAGTTTAGGATTGTTGAAGATTTTTATTTTCATTTGTTGGAGCACACTATCAAATGAAAGCAAAATTATAAAAAGGACTGCAGAATGGAATCATATTCAGTGTACTTCAAGTAATGAAGGATGTATTCCGTGTGTCTTTTGAAAATAAATCTTGCACTTTAAACTTCATCTGCTAATTAAGAAGTGCTTTAGTTGTGAAAGCATTTATGCACTGTTGCCTAATAAGTGAATTATACCACCACAATCCTCATTGGCTAGACTTAAGCAAGTCACGTGACACAATGAAGAGCCACGCACAGAGTTGGAATTCTGACGTTAAGAGGTGAACACTTCAGATTGAAATTCTGTAAAGTAGCAGGTAAAGCAAGCTGCCGTATCATTTCACAGCTTCTTAATTACTCGAAATATAGGATGTTAAAACAGCAAATACGTTTTCAGAAACCAAAAGCTGACGCCTGATTCCCAAGTCTGGCAACCATTTTAAACGTTACTTGTTAAGCCCTTTCAATCGTAAGAATTTTACTCCTTATCCTGTGTAATGCACATTTTTGACAAGTTGTACTGTAAATACTTGTAGGATTCCCGTTTTAAACTACTAGTTTTGCTCTTCTGCATAGTACTTTCTTTTAATAAATTTTGTTGTATTAAGCTTGTAATGTGATGGCTACTCGAACTTAAAGTGTAAAATTCAACCGGCAAAACAATTTAATAATTTAAACATATTAAAAAGGAAAAGGGCGATCAGATGGAGTGCACACCAGCAGCATCACATAACTAGCGTATATTTTATGCATATATGTTTCAGTAGTATGACGTAAATGATTCAACTAAAACATGTTTGAAATAATCACATTTCTGAAAAGATATACGAAGATCCGTTATCGGTTCTGGAGTGTTGCATATTCTGTCAAAAACAGCCGTTCTCCCTCTCTGGTAACTTAGTGGACACACCCAAATAATATTTATTTCCAATCGTTCCCCGATGTGGGTATGTAATTTCATAAAAAGAGTGAGATAACTGCTGAGGGGAGGAAGGCGCGACTTCACGTCATTTGAACTCTGCTCACTCCTCATGGCTCTTCAATTGCCTGCTACATGTGTTTAAATTATTATCGGTAATAAACAATAACAAATAAACGCAATCATTATTGTCCCAAATCTGTAGGTTTGTACATTTAAAATCATATGCTTACAATGCCACTAAGAGTACGTCTCTAGGCCTTATTACAAGGTTTCAGCGTAATAATGGCACGAGGAAAACATGAATGTTGTCAACACGACTATGCGAGGCCACGCGCATTACACCGTAGAAGAGGTTTCTGACACAAGCCCCCACTCCACGAAAGACTACTTGAAAATAGCAGTCTATAAAGGACGTTACGAGAATAGCTCACGATTTAGGTCATTCCAATTTTACCGGGTCGACAGTGCTTTGAGGAACATAAACCGAAAAGCCTCGCTTCGAAACCCGACTCTCCACGATGCAGAAAAACTTCTCCACAGTATTGAGGCGACCTTGGTTAAGGTAAAATAAACGATTAAAATGTGATCTCTGAATAAATGCACTGTGCAAAAATAAACAGTCTATGTATGAAATAAAAGTCGAAAAAGAATTAAGCAAGAGGTGTGCGGTTTTGAAGCTTACCTTAACAGCCAGATCAGTCAGACATATTTGTTGCCATTCGTCAGCACTTAGTGCTATGCACTTCTCTCTGCTGCCCCCTAGTGCTGGAGGGACAAGAAATACTCGTTATTCGTGTGTAATTCTCCTCGTTACCGCTTGTAGGGTGTATTGAGAACGAATCTGCCACTATTTTCTTTTGAGCTAAACGTAAAGTTTTTACAATCACATTGATATAGCACGTGCAATGAGGGGAAAAGAACATTAGTTTACATCACCAGCATAATGATGCAACGGTAGCCAAGAATGACTGAAATATACACAAGCAGTTTTAGTTACGAATAACTTCCCTTAACTATTCAATGTCGATCACCAACAGCAAATCCTCCTTCCACATCAAGCTGCTTTTGAAAGGATAGAGGCCTCTATTAAGGTCGTGCAGAGGTGGAATTGAACCTAACTCTCGGTTCCAGGCACTGTGGGAATTACGCAGCAGCTTTAGCCGCAGCTCCACCGGCCTCTGGCTCAAAGACGTCTACTAGTAGGAAATACGTTATTCATAGGACGGACGAAAAGAAGTTATTTCATAATGACTTCATAATTTGGAATAACTAGATGTTAAGTTAATAGACAACTCTAACATGGCCCAATTTAAGTGCGCTATGCAGTGGACGAGGGTGCTACATACAGGGTTGGTCCTGCAAGGCTTCTCGAACAGGCTTATGCTACGTGCGACCCTGGATTGGGTGGTGCCTTTTCAAATCCCCATGTGGATGCTGTCTTTGTGATCTTAACTCGATTTCTCGTTATCCAAGTGAGGCTTTTCTCTGGGTACTTTGGTTCTCATATTAAAAACTTCTACCATAGATTGATATGGAAACTTTAATTTGGTCACTGAGTGTGTCCTGGTCTAATACCTCTCCCAGTGTGGGCTCTGCTCAAAGACCCCAAATTGGATTATTAAGAGATTTCCAAAGTGGCTGGATGAATGATTTCACTATCCAATATTTGTATTAGTCCTGAAAATCCATCCATCCATCCATCCAGGGATGATTAGGCAAGTGGAGCAGTTAGAAATGTTGAACATGATGGGACTCACCCTTGTGGTTTCAAGCTGCACAACTGCAGATGGAGGTCAATCTTGGCGTTTAGAGGGTCGTGATCAAATGGCAGAGGTTGGTCACTATGAGTTTGCATCATGGTGTTGGACATTCCATTTCAGTATGGAATAACAAAAACTTTATACAATTACAGGTTGATTTCATAAATTCTAAAAAAATCTATTTCTAACTGCAGTCTGCAATAACAAAAATATAAATAATGAACTAGGGTGGTGCAGTGGTAGCACTGCTGCCTTGCAGTAAGGAGACCTGGGTTCGCTTCCCAGGTCATCCCTGAATGGACTTTGCATGTTCTCCCCATGTCTGCGTGAGTTTCCTCCCACAGTCCAAAGACATACAGGTTAGGTGCATTGGCAATCCTAAATTGTCCTTGGTGTGTGTGTGTGTGTGTGTGCACTGTGGTGGGCTGGTGCCCTGCCTGGGATTTGTTCCTGTCTTGTGCCCTGTGCTAGCTGGGATTGGCTCCAGCAGACCCCCATGATCCTGTGTTAGGATTTAGCAGGTTGGAAAATGACTGACTGACTAAATAATTAACAATTCTAAAATGAGAAAGAGTGTTCAAATAACAAAAATATTTATACAGTTACAACTATTTTTAATAAATATTCACTTCAAACAGAAACTAATTTTATGGGTTCAAATACTAGAGTCATTAGCAAGATTTATTCCAGATGCTAAAACACTGGGCCTGATAGTGTTTCATTTAATTTTTTTCTGTAATGCTAAAACTCTAAGGGTGACATTTTGGCACAGTAGTTGTGTTTCTTCTTCTTCTTCTTCTTCTTCTTCTTCATATTCTTTCAGCTGCTCTCATTAGGGGTTGCAACAGCAGATCATCTTCTTCTGTATCTTTCTGTCCTCTACATCTTGTTCTGTTACACCCATCACCTGCATGTCCTCTCTCACCACATCCATAAACCTTCTCTTAGGCCTTCCTCTTTTCCTCTTGCCTGGCAGCTCTATCTTTAACATCCTTTTCCCAATATATCCTGCATATCTCTTCTGCACATGTCCAAACCAACGCAATCTCGCCTCTCTGACTTTGTCTCCCAGGCACAGTGGTTGTGCTACTGCCTCACAAAAAGGTGACTGTTTTTCACAACCCAAGTCCACCCTCTGTGAAACTTGCATGTTCTTCCCATGTCCACGTGGGTTACCTCCCACAGCTAAAGACATGCAGGTTAGGTTGAATGGTGATCCTAAATTGGCTCAGGTGTTTCTGTGTGTTCCTCTCGTGATGGACTGACACACTGTCCAGAAAATATTGATTGTTCTTGGCTTGCACTCGATGCATGCTGGGAAAGACCAGTTCCCTCTTCCACTTGTGCTTTAAGCATAGACATTATCTCTGGTAGTTTGGCAATGGCCACTTACAAGCCTAGGCACTCAGACTCCTAGTTAAGTCTCTTGAGAGCCCCAATCAGACTTTCCATTGAATCTGTAAACATCACAGCTTTGTCGGCAAAGTCAAGATCAGTGAATCTTTCTTCACCAACCAATGCCCCACCTCCGCTGGACCCCACGACCCTGCCCAACACCCAGTCAATACAAGCATTGAACAGAGTAGGAGCAAGAACACACCCCTGACAAACCCCAGAATCAACTATCAACTATTCAGCAACTGTGTATCCTGTGAAGTTTCAAGATATCCCACAGTGCAGCGCAATCAACTGAGTTGAATGCTTTACGAAAATTGACAAAGGCTACAAAGAAATTTTACTGGTGAGAACCCTCAGTGCTAGGACGCGGTCAATGGTAGACTCCTTGGGCATAAAATCCAGACTGCTTCGGTCGCTGGTAGGTGAGCAAGTGATCATGGCCATCAGCAGTGTGTCTGTCTGTAAAGAGAATGTCAACCTCATCGAGAGGTTTACTTACCTCAGAAGCAATATTCATGTCTCTGATGACTCTGCCTATGAAGTCACTAGATGGATTGGGAAAGCATTGGGGGTCATAAGTTTGCTGGAAAGAGGTGTGTGGCACTCGTGATATCTTTGCAAAAGGACTAAAGTCCAAGTCTTTAGAGTCCTGGTACTTCCTGTTTTGCTATATGGCTGCAAGACTTGGATGCTATCCAGTGACCTGAGACGAAGACTGGACTCCTTTGGTACTGTGTTTCTGGAGAATCCTTGGGTAATGCTGGTTTGACTTTGTGCCAAACAAGCAGTTGCTCACAGAGTCCTGAATGAGGCACATTACCTGCTCTGTGAGGGAGTGTCAGTTATGGCACTACAGCCATGTGGTGCGATTTCCTGACTGTGATCCTGCTCACATAATCCTCATTATTGAGGACCTGAGAGGCTGGACAAAACCAATGGGACACCCACTGAACACCTGGCTGCGGCAGATAGATGGTCATTTCTGGAGGGTGGGACTGGGCCACGTGTCTGCCCTGGGGGTTGCCAACCAGGATCCCAAGCTGTTTCATTGTGTGGTGGGTGTGGCAACACGCTGTACCAGGGTATGCTCCCCAACCTGACCTGACCCATCTGTTCCCTGTAACATCATGACACACCAGTTATTTCTCTGTTTTGTTTAGCTTAAAAATGAACAAAATATTATTTTTCTTTTTGCAAAAACTGAATGTATTTTTTGTGTTTGACTTTGTGAGGGTCTGGTGAGGGAGGCCCTTTGGGTCTAAAGATCCCAACCCCCCCCACACTCCTCGCAGGGGCTGCAGGGTATCCGCCATGCCAGTGCACAGCATGTTTCTGCTCAGCTTGCTGCCTAGTCATTTCAAGGATAGCATTGGGGCCTGCGATTTGAAGGTGTAATGTTTCAAACTGTATGACAAATGACAGTTGCCATAAAAGAAACAGTCATTGGTGTAACTGTCTAAAACCATAGTCTTTCAAATCACCAGTCACAGTCCTGAGACTGAGACTTTTAGAGAAACAGGAAGGCGCTTAGAGCTTAGGGGGCCCCCAAGGCTCAGGGGCCTGTGGAATTTCATATTCACTCCGTGAGGTTGCTACGCCACTGGAATGTGTGTGTGTATGTATCTGTGGAAAATCTAAATGAATTTTCAAGCCTAAAAATTACAATTTTGGTCAAGAAATTATGTGTTTTTGCATTGTGTAGAATTGACGACTACATCCCAGTAAAAACAGAACATTTTAGAACAAACGCTTCCAAGATTTGCTCTTTAAACATTTTATTAGCTATGTCCAACACAACTTCTGAAAAAAATTACCTATCTTCTTCATAAAACCTTCATAGTGGTCATCTTATTACAGGTTCCAGGCCTATTGTTTTTGTCACAGTTTAGTCCAGTAGGTATCTCCATATCCTTCAAAAACCATTGGACCTACATCCAAAGATAACTGCTTTAGTTTAACTGAAATTTTAGCTGCCTGCTCCATTTAGTCATTGATTTGCAACATTTTTGCACAGTTAGATTTTGAGACAAATAATTTATTTCAGTATACATGTATGCACACATAAACACAGTGGTGGACCTACATTTCTGAGGCCCTGAAGGTTGAACTGTTATGGGAGCCCCTTCGCCTCCAGCAATTAATGCTGGCTAAGCACTGTGTATCTCCTTCAATGGTGTTGTATTGGCTACAGGTTTTTGCTGCAGTCGGATTGCTTAATTAGAAAGCAATCCTTGCCAATAACTGGTCTTATTTAATCTTATGGCTTGTTAATGTATTCATTCTACAATGTCAGGTCATTTTTTTCCCTTTCAAAGGATATCATCCAAGTGATTTGTAGCCTGAAGCAGATGTGTAATTCTTAGTGCTTCACTTTTTTTCTCTTCCATTTCCTTCCAAATATTTTATTAAACCAGATAGTTCAGGACAAATACACAGGTGTAAATGGAAACAAGTTAGACAGAGCACTGCTGGTTCCTTCATCATTTGTATCATATTAAGAATAAGGAGAGATTAAAAACAGAGAATGCATCTGTTTAAAATTAAAATTATCATTATCATTTAAGGGTGGAAAATCTTGACAAACAAGATGACTAAAATAAAGAATAAAAATGTTGTTTCAGCAATAACTGCTTCAATGGCAATAACTGACTTTTCATGGGATTGGAACAAAAACCTGCAGCCATTATGACCCAAATTTGTAGACCCCTGATCTTCACAGTTTGCAGCACAGAATGGGGCTGGATCAATTTTTTTCTTCTTCAACTTTTTACTATGTAATTATTTTCTTACCCATGCCACTTATGGGGCTCTATAAATAATGTTTTTGTGGTATTCCAACAAATTACAAAGTTAATTTTAACATATTATAACCAAAAAATGTCACGTCCAGGGGCTGAAATCCTCAACTGTTAGTCAGAATCACAGTATGTACTTGCTCAATGTTGTTGTTGGTAGTGGACATGGATGAGCACCCCATTCCTTCTTTGTGCTTAACACTTGTCCAATGATTTTTGAACTTCTCAATCCATTGGTAAACACTTTGTCGTGGTAAATACTGCCCCATACTGTGCAGAAAGCCTTTTCTGGATTTCAACTCCAATATAACTTCAGCCCATAAAAACTGGATCACTGCTTACTGCTTTTCTTTGGTGCAGAGAGCGAACTGGCCATGTTTACTCCTGGAATACAACAAGAGGAGCTGAGTGGTTTAAGTTGAAACTTTAGCATCATGACCACAGACACATCATGTTTCCACATGTGTGCAGGGAAAGCTGTACAGCCACCCAAACAAAAACAGAATAGATAATTGACTTACCCACATAATTAAATAACAAAATCAATTAAAAGAAGTAACTACTTTCTTAATAAGAAACTTAATGCAAGGAAAATCAGCAGCCACAGCTAACATTAAAACCACAAGCAAATGACAGACTCTTAATGGGTTAGTAACAGTTACTACAAAAAATATCTATATTTTTCCTATTTATAATTAAATAAAATATTTAAGAAGTACATGTGTGACATCTACAAAACATGTAATTTAGGTGTTATGTTTAGACAACAGCATAGGTACAATAAAAACAATAGCCCAGTTCTAAACTTCATGTATGAATTAATATTATTATTAAAAATACTTATTTTTGGCTTACACTATTGTACAAGGTGACATACAACAATTGAGAGACATAATTGTTTACACTGGATTGGATCACAGGCAGATGAAGTGCCTGCTTATGGTCACATAGTGTCATCAGCTGAATGTGTACCCACACCCTCAAGAGTCTGAGGTCCATATCCTTAACCACTGCACCACACTGCCTGCAGCCAAACTATGTTAATTTGTTATGGGATGTCTTTTGATGGTGAATGTCATCTAAATGCACATTAAGAATGTATAAAGTTTGGCAAATGAGAGGAGGCCTTTCATTCATTCAGTCAAGCTTGTTTGTTTAGCTAATACAAAAAACATATACGCACTTCAACAAAAGATAAACCTGTAGTGAAGTTGTCATATTAAATTTATACAGATATTAAGGGATGAACTGAAGTCACTTTTGACTTCTACATTTACAACAGGTGCTCAAAATGGTTACCAACTCTTGTCCACATTGCACATTGTTTGGTAGACTTTTGTGGCAAGCGTGTAACCTGTTCTAACACAATCCCTTGTTGCTGTACAAGGCCGTCCAGATCTTCCCTTGTGCACATCACACACGGTACCATGGGTTTCAAACTCATCACCTTTTCTACCTTAAGGTCTGAGTCCACCCCTGTCTTTTAGTAATCTTTCCCTCACAACCTACTAGTAGAAATGACAATTTTTGAACATTTATTTTCAATCCTACCTGCTCCAAGGCCCCTGCCAATCAATTAATCTTCTCTGCAGTGATCACAAGATTATCATCATGCATACACATTCCTAAATTCCACAACAATAATACACTTACTAAGCACATCCAACACAATGACACAGAGAAAAGCCTGATGTCACTTTTCGTTTCCCAATAACGTTTTCTCGAAAGGTTGACACACAATAAATATCACATCTATCATTCCTTACTTTTAACGAACCAATACTGTAAATGCTGACAATGTGTTCTAGGAGGGGTCTGCTATTTCATTAACATGGTCCCATTAAAGCCTAGAGGATGCCCACTGAATTTGCCAATAGGTATCCTTGATCATTACGACAGCTCTGTCAATAAACCCTAATTATCTGGATATACTGGATCTTTTCTTGGTGGTTTTCAAGCCTCTAACATTCCATAAAGCTTCATTTGAATCACCCATGTTGTAAAATGGAGAGGACAGCAGTAAAGTGATAACAAAGGAAAAGCAAAAAAGAGACAATAAAGCCACAAGCATCTATACAGCAGTGTATACTGGCTAGGCAAACATTGTCTCAAAAAACACATCTCAGGAAAAAACATCATTCTAAACAAAACCCTATACATTTAAAAACATTTATGCTCTGGAGGTCCACCACTGCAGCCATTCAAAAAAAAAAAAAAAATAATGGTTATAAAACAAAAAACAAATCAGCACTGATCACCAACTCATGGCCACGCTCAGGAAGATGTAACCATGACAAAAGCCCAGCAGAGATCCAAGTTGAATACAACAGGAGGAGAGCATTGCACCAGGCAAATAATTTAAAACTGGCCAAGAGCTTTTTTCGCCTCACCTGATGCATTGCAAAAAAACTCCTTTAGTGACCACTAATAGAAAGCTTGAGACACACGGGAATGACCAAAAAATGGGCAATTCCTATTGCTCTCACCAACCTAATCAGAATGTTTATTGCTTTTCTGACAGTGGTTATTTTAGCAATAAAGTACTAAGAAAAGTTGATTTTATTTCTTTCAGACCAGAAGTCTTGCATCTTGAATTCCTCACAAGGGACTTTTCAGCAATCTTAATACTTCATAAATCACTTTATAATTACAACAGGATGTGAAGAATTATTCTAGATGATTATGTTCTTCTGTCTCTGTGAGCTTTGCCAATTAGGTCTTCACCTTGCTGTATGGAACTCAGTTATGAAACTGACTGAGGTAACATCTTTTTGCAGTAACTTGAAATGAGCCTTCAGTACATTCATATCAGAGAGGATCTCGGTGGGGTTATGCTTGATGATGCTGTGTAAAGAATTTACTTATATCATTACAACATTTTTCATCTTCTTAAAAGAGGACGCCATGCAGTGTCTTCCTCTGCACTGTCTTTAGTCTGGGATGTCTTCTTCACTGGATTGGAAAGACAAGAAAATTATATTCTTTGAGGAGTTAATATAATTCAAAGGAGTAGGGCAAGTTGCAGCTAGTGTGTTTTTTGGCACAGTTTATGTGGCAAGGTCAGCCTTTTATGCTGTATCTTATAGTGGACTGTGGTTTCAAAATACAAAAATGGACCATTTTCTTCCCTTTCCATTACTGCATTAATAATTATCACAACTACTGATAGATAGTGACTGAATTTATTTGCATAATTATATTTAAGTTTTCATGAAAATAATACCAAAAAAGCAACAAAAACATATCACACAAATTTTTTAAATTATTTTGAACAAGTTTTACTCACGTGTGCAAGTTTTTATTTAATGGAATTAATTGAATAAGTTGTACTGCTTTAAAATTGAAATAAAAGAATGATTTTACTACTTTTAAGCACATATACAAATTAAATACACACCCATAATCATACACACATTTCAACAGTTAAGACATAAAAATTACAGTTTCTCTTTAGTCATTTTGACTTTCTCCTCCTTCTCTTTGACATTTTCAAATAGAATAAATACATAATACCTTCCTACACTATGTGAGATCTCCGACTGGCAATAGTTTTTCTGCTTTCACATAATAGCTTTGATTCCAAAGAATATTTTAAATATTCCCTCTTTCTACTAAAATTAATTTTAGTATCTTTACTAGCATTACCAGTTTTAGTATTTTTTTCTTTAAAATTGTACACATTTTATATGCTGCCAAACATCCATACACAAAATATTAATGAAAGATTTTAATCTGTCCCTAAAAATGCAGCAGGAATATATCTGTAAATCTTACAATCACAAAAGCATGGACATGACAGATCAGTGGGAGTGATAACAGCACTATCAAATACTGGTGAATGAGCTGGCAATTAGTTATCTTGAATAAGGTGAAATAAAAAGAAGCAAGAGATCCCAGTTGCTTTTATGAAGAGATGTTTTATAGAGTACTACAAAACCACTAATTCTCATCTTCCTCATCTGTTTCACAGCCACTGCTGCTGCTTTTGCTTTCACTTTCACTGTCACTGTCATGAAAATCATAGCAGTTCTTTTGTTTATTTGTTTGTTTGTCTTCACTGCTCTTCAGGCTAATGAAACAAGCTGCAGTAGATCTTTGTGAAAGCCACCTGTTCTTAATTCTGAGTCTTAGAGATGGCTTCTTCTTTCGTGTTCTCTTCACATATTCTGCCCTTTGGTTTCGTTTTGTAACTGTTTTTAAACTTTTCATCGCTTCAGAAGTAATGCCAAACCAGTCCTGTGAAAGAAACAATAACAAATGTAATAAGACTACAACAAAGTATTAACATATACACAAGCTGTAAGCTATGATGTAGTGATGTGCATATGCTTACCTTAAATATTAACATATACAATTGTATAAGAATCATTTTATAGTAGACTTTCCTGTTGGAATAATTTCTCCACTCTTTCTTTGTCAAGTACTGTTGTAGGACATGAAAGTTAAGGAAGCATTTTCATTTTCAATAATACCACTTGAAAATGTTTCAAAAGATATGTACTTAAATTTTGTCAAAAAAGACAGACTACTGTAAAACTGTTCATCATGTTTTTGAACTTACATTTGTCAAGCACAGTGCAGCAAGGAGATGGAGCCAATACAGGCATCAAAAAGTACAACACAGAAACCAGTGATTCATGGAACATGGCTAATAGATCACATAAATATGCTTATTCTGAATTAATATAATGTCACCAAAATCCTAAAAAGAATTACTTAGAACTGTAGAAAAACTGAAAACATGATAGTATGGGGGTACTTGTGTGCTTTAGTGATCCGTAGAACTATGTTGTCTGGAGCTATGTACTAATGGTAAATTGGTCTAAGAGGAGGTGCCAAACAAAGAGCAAATAATTAATGACCCTTGTGACAGATTTGATTAAATCAAAGGAAATCTTGCCTGGAATAGGGATACTAGGAATCCGTTCCTGGAGTCAGACCAGGGAGTTGCATTTGTCAGTGAGTGACTAGTGGATGGGTGATCCACATAGTGCTTTTAAGCTAGTCTGACAAACCCACATGGAGCTGCCACATGGATTAGCACCCAGAAGGTGAATGATTAAGATCAAGTGTATGGATTTGTGCATTATTAACCTTAATGGGACACAAAACCGAACTTTTCTCACAGGGAAGGAGCTGAAGCTCATGCAGGAGGTTGACAAATACTGGCTAGATATAGTCAGACTCTACACACGATATTGAATCTGGAACCATATTTCCAGATCAAGGATAGTTTCTCTGATACACTGTAGCTACTACAGAAGAGAGGCCAGGCCTCCAGTAGGTGCAGGGATATGCACAGACCCCTGGCTTGGTGCTATAAAGCTGGACTTTGTTCTGGTGGATGACAGGATCGTCTTTATACAATTTCAGTTCTCACAGAGGAAATGTTTGAATGTTGTTTGCTTCAATGTACCAATCAATTATTCAGAGTATTTAACCATTTGGGGCAGTGGTTCTAATTTCTTTTTCTCTAGTCACAATTTTTCTTTTTTTTGTGTCTTCAAGACCCAGAATTACCACTGAACATCATCCTAAGCAATGCCATTTGTTTTAACTTCCAATGGCGTCACATTGCAAGCCACTCTGCAAACCATACATGACCCCTTCCTATTAAGTGCTATTGTGAAATCTCGACTCTGTGCAACCTGAATTCAGACAACATGTGACCCATAGTTTAAGAATCTATGTTTTAGAGACATTGCATTTATGTCAATCTAATGGCAATCTAATGACTCTGTAGTACTAAAGGAAGCCTTCAGCACTCAGCAGAGAATGACAGAGAAACTTGGAGGAGTGTGATGAACGGGCTCACCTGATCTGAATCTGAGGGGTGAATTGTTTCTTAAAATCCTGGACAGTTTGCAGCTGATTGTAATGCTGTTGGGCTAAGAATTAGCATATCCAAATCTGAGGTCATGGTAACCTCCTGGAAAATAATGGCTTCTTCTCTTCAAGTACATTGGGGTATTGTTCATGAATGAGGTGATTGTGATATTAAACAAAGATTTGGTGTAATATTACAACTTTTACAAGAGGTATACTAGATTGTGATGCTGATGTGGGGGCTAAGTAACTGAATTAAGCTTTCAGTCTACCTGTCAGTCCGTATCCCCTTCCGCACTTACAAGTAGTGAAAAGAATGAGATTGATAGTCACACTGAGTGAAATGAGGTATCTGAACAACATTTGTAAGACAATGTCAGTGAGATCAGTAGAAATAAGTTTGGTACACATTAAGCTATTTTATTTTTCTCATGACATTTTTTGTGTGAAATTTGTTTTTATGACTGTAACAAAATGATGTTGCTGCAATTTCATAAAGTACAATGGTCCCAATAAAGTTCCCTGTAATCATTTTACAGTATTTTAATAATTGATTCTTAGTAACTGCAATTTATTAATAATAAGTAAAACATATTACCTGAAAAAAACAACAAATTAAATATTATACAGGTATTTAATCAGTCACAAAAATAATTCGAAATCTCACTTGAGAATCCTTTATATCATTGCTTACTTGTGCATGAACTGAGTTGATATGATACTTCACTCCACTTTCTGAGATGAACTCTTTCTTACACAGCAAGCACTTATATTTCCCAGCTTCAAAATTACCCTATTGCAGAAGGCAAAAAATGTAAAGTCCATCCAATTACAGTTGGGGTTACAGGAAAAAATTAAAACATGTAATGTTCCGTCTATATTTTTTAAAGAGTAGGGGAAACCCTGCAGTTTGTGACTACACAGAATCCCAAGGACTCTCATCTTTCATTTCCACAAATAATATACAGATACACATAATAGGTCATGAGCATGATTCAGATTCAAGTATGCGTCCAAAATATTCTATACCTGGCGTACAATGGGTGACAAGCATATGATCAAAAGTCAGATAATTGCCCATTTTCACTTCCTAAAAAAATCTACAATATAAAAGGGCAACTTTATTGGTCCTTTATCTTTTTCTGACATGGTGTGCAGTGAGTTTACTAATGTCATAAAAGAACTAAAAAACTGGAAAAGTTGTGACCATTTACATCTTTTCATAAAAACTGAAATGGTCAACTTAGCAAGATATACTGCAAGCCATAGAGATTTCTTTAATAGCAAATGACAGAAATGGGGATGTTATTAATTTCCCTGGGGAAACACTGCTTTCAACAAAGAAAAGGCCTTCTTCAGTCACAGTCGCTTAACTACAAAAAACTTACACATGAACAGTTTGTTTGAGGTACATATTATCAGTGGTATGGGGAGCTGGAGTCTATCTTGGAAGCACAGAATGTAAGGCATAAACCAGTTCTGGATGGGATGCCAGTCCATTACAAGATAACATATGCATTCACATAAACTTGTTTTTTATGAGCCTTTTTCCAGTCACCATTACAGTTGCTGATTTCATGGCAGCATTAATCACCAGATGGAACTTCAGGGCATGTTTTACAAATCTGTATCAACCAATTAGCTGACATCTTTAGTTAATGTGTTATTATTTTAATGAGAAAATTTGTGGTCTCCACCTCCTTCAAAACAACAGCAACTTTCCCTGTGGAAATAAAAGTAAATCTGAATGACTACAGAGTAGCCATACTCACTCCAACTATTAAAAATTGTTTTGACAAAATAGTGCTGGGACACTGGACAGTCAAGGTTCTTTCTAGTTTGTGTATCTTTATAACCAGGTCAAAGAGAATGCCATATACTCTACACTCCATACCATCCTGGTACATCTGGATAATCCATCCATCCATTATCCAACCCGCTAAATCCTAACTACAGGGTCACGGGGGTCTGCTGGAAAATAAAAACTGTAATATCAGAGTCTTGTTTATTGACTACATTTTGGCATTTAACACTGTTATATTGTAAATGCTGATCACCAGACTCCTGAACATGTTACAGCAGCACACTCTGCAATTGGATTTTGGATTTCCCAACTGACTGAAGACTAGGAGCCTCACAACAACTATGCTGATTCTCAGCATAAGCACTTCACAGGGTAATATGCTAAGCTCCTTTTTGTACTCCTTGGCCAGACTAAACTCCCAACTCCATCATTAAATTTCCTGATGATCACCAACAATGAGAAGACAGCTTACAAAGAGGAGGTTTACCTGCTGACCTGGTGCCAGGATTGTCATCTTACATTCAAGAGGATGCTCTGGAAATGGTGAACAGCTTTATATTTCTTGGAACAACTATCACTGATGAAATGAAGTGAGCACAACAAATTGAATCTATTTTAAATTAGGCTAAATAATGCCTTTATTTCTTCAGATGTGTGAAGAAAATGCAGATTTCTCTATCTGTTCTCACTAACCTCTACAGGTGTATAGTAGAGTCTCTCCTCACTGGTTGCATCACATTCGAAATTGTAAAGCACTGCAGCAGTGATGAAGGTGACACAGAGTATTGCTGTCACCTAGCTGCCTTCTTTTGTGAAAATATTTAACACACGCTGCCTCAGAAAGGCAAACAATATTATTAAAGATTTCAGCCAAAATAATCAGTTGCTTTTCTTATTCCTTCCATCTGACAAATGGTATAAGACCATTGGCACTTGCACCAGCGGATTCAGGGATTTAGATTCCACAGGCAATTAGGTTACTGAACATCAAATCATATACAGTGGTGTGAAAAACTATTTGCCCCCTTCCTGATTTCTTAT
>JANRMT010027041.1:46978309-47022068 GCA_026402145.1 Polypterus bichir lapradei | reverse complement strand
AGAATAAGAAATCAGGAAGGGGGCAAATAGTTTTTCACACCACTGTAAGTATTGTAACATACAAATTCTGTGTGCATTGTCTTACACATACGTTTAAACATACACACAATGTTGTACTTCATGTATATATACTTTGTGGGTGTGTGTGCCTTTTGTTTGTATTGCATAATTGTTACTGTTTTGAGGAAACATGCAAGAAAAAACTTTTTTTTGCTATGTACACTATGTAATATGTACACATATCCTGAACTATGTCACACATATTATAATTAATATAATTTACTAGAGAAAACAAACTAATTAATAAGCTTACTTGCTATATACCTTGGCTCAAGGTAATTTATAAAATTCATGTATGTGCTATATACTGGAGAGTTTGGTAAAACTGAAAATTTAGCAAAAACAAAAAAGAATTAGATTAGCACATTGCACTTTTTCTTCTTAAAACATATTAGGCTTAATTTTAAAGGAGAATATGTTAAAGAGCATCTGATGTCTCCAACACTGTCCAAATTAAATTAAAAAATAAACAATAAAAACAAAATATAGCCATAATTCTTAACAGAATGTTCAATCTCTGGTAAACTGTAAAATGCACACAATCTCTCTATATAGCTTTTAACACTCTAAGAAATCAGTCATGTTGTCAGTAAATACCCAAGACTTTCTAAACCATGAAACTGCAAATCCATCAGTTGTGAAGTCTAATTAAGTGTTTAAACATTGTAGTACGTAGAATTAAGGAAGGTGAATGAGACCTAAAAGAAAGAAACAACTTGAGCAACAACTCACAGAGGAGTGCCACATGACCTGTTAGCTCCATTTAAGGCACACATCCTTTAAGATAAGTAAGGTATCTCTTTAAATCAGTATTTTTATATTGAAACATTAGAGGATGTTGCAATAAATTATTACATATTCTTTAAAACTGAACAAGGTGTGTTTACATATGGTATATTCTTTAAAAATTGTGGAAGATGTATATAAGTCTCACTTGAAGGAGAAACAGAAAATCACTTACCTTAGAACACAGGCAAAGGTGAGCTTTCAACCCAGAAATACTAGTGTAAACAGAAATACATCCCTTTAAGGAAAAATAAAAACAAAAACACACTTGCATGCTTAACTTAACCATTCAATTAAATACACATATATAAAAAAATACATCTTTAAGTTCCTTTCTGTCATTGTGACCAACAAATAGTGCCATGTGCTTACCCTTTGTCTTTTTATATTCAGTATTTTATATTTATAAATTGCAATATTATAATGTATTCTAAAATTAAAAGCAGCAACGTATACAGTGATGATAGAGAATCATGTGTGACAGTATTTACTTCTGTGGTGTCCACATAGAAGATAGCCAAGGGCCTGAGGAATTATAATTAACCATAACCCATGAAAATTAATAATAGCCTAAAATGCTTTTAAAAAAAATCCACTAAAACAAACAACAGATTAATGTAAAGTGTAGCATTCATTGACATTTGAAAAACAAAAATAAGAACAACATCAGGCATAGTCAATTATTTTAACGAAAAGAAGGCACAAGGTATAAAGAACTCAAAATTATAGCTTGATAATTTTTAATATCTGTATTTGGAAAATTTGTGAACATTTCTTTAAGCAAACAGATTTTTTTTTCAAAGAGATGCTACCTATTTGACACTTGACAATATCATATATTTTACTGTGCATTAATAGAGTGAAATCCTAATCAGAGTCTACGTAAACTGAGTATGATAGTAGGTACAGTGTACTAATAATTAGAATTCATTAAAAATGTTTACTACAATTACCCTCTTAATACCACCATTAAGGAGATCTTGGAGATTTTACATTTACAATAATAATAATCTTTAAATATTATCAATACATTAATAATATATTAATAAAAATAAGTCTAATTTAATCTCACATTTGCTATATTTTTATCAATCATTCAGATCCCTCCACCTCAATATAAAAGTTGACTGGACAAGAAAAGAAAACTCATTTAGCAGTGGTGAAAACAGGACCATCATGATCATTAATCACAAAAATCCCTGAAAATTGAGAATGAAGAATGACATCTGAAAAAAAATATTACTGAGAGGTATATTTTGCCATACCTTAGAAGTGCAAAGGATGAGGTTAGCTAAACTGGAATTAATCATGGTACAATGAAAAGCTTCAGTACATGTGTTTGAGTTACATATACAATATAAATGGAAGGTAGTTGTACAAAGTAATTGGTTAGATTTCGGAAAAAGGAATACAGTATACAGTAATAAAGGGAGGTACAGTATATGCTTTCTCCCTGAAACAGTGTAAGTAGTAGTGATGAGCGAGCATGCTCGGCCGAACGTGTTCGGCTCGAGCACGGCGCTACTCGAACAAGCACCACATATGCTCGTGCGCCATGCTCGAGTCTCCGCCCCGCACGTTTCGGGGGTTGGAGACAGCCAATCAAGGGGCAGGTAAGTACTGCCCTCACTGTAATGCCAGTAGCCATGTCAGGTGCTGGCATTACATTGATTGGCTGGCCGGAACACGTCGTCGGGTTCTAAACAGCATGCACTCGCATATAATGTTTTAGAGCGTCAGCTCACCTGCAGGCACTCCCATATCATGTTTTAGATCCCTGAAAGGCAACCTTTTTCGAGTTGCGGCGCACTAAGTCCAAAAATTTTCTTTCGCAGCGCACCTGAGGGACTGCCCATAAATAAAGTCGTGACGACACAATCTATGGACAATCGCCAATAAAAACAGTTAATTTTACAAATTTGAAAGACATTATATTAACAAAAGAATCAAAGGATAAATGTTAAATTTAATTAATGTGAACGTTGAGATTGTTTTTCAGCACATATGAGATTGATGCGAGGATCAATTTTCGAAAGACAGACGCGCATTTCCTTATCGATCATTTGAAGTCTCTCGCGTTTCTTAGACTTCATTTCCGTAAGTGTTCCGTTATCTGTTTTTCCAACATATTTTTTTTTTAAACATTATCATTTTAATTAACCAAAAGTTCAAAAACACTAGCAATTTTAAATATTTTACAAAAGTTTTCGCGGCGCCCCTAAAAAATTCCGCGCCGCACCGGTTGCCTGACAATGTTTTAGAGCGTCAGCTCACCTGCAGGCATTGCCATATAATGTTTTAGAGCGTCATTTCTCCTGTAAAATTGATTTTTTTTCGTGTTTTTGTCAGTCTGTAAAAGTGGCGTACATCTCGGACAAACTGGTTCCCAGCAGCGACTTGGGAGTCCAAGATGCATCCAGACATCGTCCCCATGCTGTTTCTGGTCATTATGGGTGGTGTTTCTGTCACTTTCTGACCTTTTCCAATGGACTAGGCACCCTCCCCTCTTCAGAGCAGGGGGTGCCTGGTTGTCTCCCATTGACTTACATTATACTCGGGTGCTCGGTAGAGCACACGAACATCGCGATGTGTTCAGACCGAACACCCGAACACTTTGTGCTTGCTCATCACTAGTAAGTAGGAGACTATCTGGGGCCAAGACCAGAAAGATAATCTTGTGACTAAACATAACATGTAACTTAAAATCTAAGTCTCAAAAACCTAGTTGGGAAGTGTGTTAACCAAAGCATCTACAAAGAAGCACTCAAGTTTTGTTATCTACAATTTTGGATGACATCTGATCCTCAATATTTGTTTAAACAGCACCCACACTAATATTTTAATTGTCATGACTTCTAGGAATTGCAATCTTGTCAATGAACAGCCAATTGTAGGCAAAAGAGTCACAAAATGCTGGAATCCATTGAAAAACAATGTGGCACCACAAAATAATAATAACTAGCAAAATACCCGCGCTTCGCAGCGGCGAAGTACTGCCTTAAAATTTTTATTAAGAAGAAAATTTAACCTTTTTAAACTGAGGGAAAATATGCCAATAATTATTTGTTAAGGATCTCTTTGTATACCATGTTGTCAGTTCGGCCCTCCGGTTGTAACATGACCAAGTTGTGCGCTGAGCTTACTCTTGAGCATGCAACTTACAGTTGGCCATGTGAACAGTAATCTTGTCTCAAATCTCACAGCTTGGATTGCTGCTGTCATAATCGGTTTGAGTTTCATGGTTTGTTTCAATTATGATAGTATTTGCAGGATTTGTTGTGTTGAAGTGACATTCGGCATCTGTCAAGGATTGTAAGCACACAACCGGTTTCATCGATAAAATCACATCCAGCTTTTGAGAGTTTAAACACTCATAAACATCAAAGTGTCCACTACTGAAATCGTCACCTGTGAATCTAAGATGCTTAAGAGGCATTGGCGGTTGTCCAAAGGTGTAAAATATTTGGCCATTTCGGTACACTTGAAAGCGACAACCGAACAATTCAGCGGCAGCCATCAACTCACATGCAGAACCATAGGTGAAGGGCTTAAGCATTTCACTCTTCTAGTGCTCCTGTGTAGTATAATTATCTCCTGTACCGTCATCAGTCCACACCTTGAACCTGTCCCAGTCATTCAATACATAAGACACAATGTTCCTCCGGATATCAAGAGTGAGCCTGATATGGCCGTGCAATATGTAACAAAGAGAATGGAAAAGGTAGGTGCCATCTCCGGGCATGGAAACCACTCAGTAAGTGACAGTTCTTTGATCGATAGTGATCACCTCGATAGACATGGTAATGGGGGTTGGAATGATAAAGGAAATGGGTACCTGAGCACTGTAAAGTAAGTCTAAAAGACCTATACAATAACTATAATTGTAATAAACAAACAATAATACAGCGGAGAAGCCGTGGATTAAACAAAAAGGCTGTAGTTATCAGTAGGGAGACGTGAATCCCGTGGCGAAGCAAGGAAGGGAATGTAGAGACCGGAGCGACGGACGGTCTTATATAGGCAGGCAGCCAAAAACGTGGGAGGCGTTGGGATGGGGGACCCAACGCCACCTCACACAGTGACTGAGCTGCAGGCTATGGACGTATATATGTACGTAAGTAGGATTCAGTTAGCGTTGGGAACCCATGTACCAAATTTCTTGAAGATGGGCCCATAAGTAACAAAGACTGTTGAAAAGTTCAATATGGTGGCCGACAGTGGCATCATACCACCGAAATAAGTACGTACATTGGTTTCGGTTAGTGCAGGGAAGCCGCCTATAAAATTTCGAGAAGATCGGGCCATAAAAAAGAAATTTCAACATGGCGGATGTTGTTGACCATTATGACCATTACGCGTAGAATTTCGAAATGAAACCTGCTTAACTTTTGTAAGTAAGCTGTAAGGAATGAGCCTGCCAAATTTCAGCCTTCTACCTACACGGGAAGTTGGAGAATTAGTGACGTTGGAAAGTTCAATATGGCGGCTGACAGTGGCGTCATACCACCGAAATAAGTACGTACATTGATTTCGGTTAGCTCAGGGAAGCCACCTACCAAATTTCGTGAAGATGGGGCCGTAAATAAGAAAGTTCAACATGGCGGACGTTGTTGACCGTTATGACCGTTACGCGTAGAATTTCTAAATGAAACCTGCTAAACTTTTGTAAGTAAGCTGTAAGGAATGAGCCTGCCAAATTTCAGCCTTCTACCTGCACGGGAAGTTTGAGAATTAGTGACATTGGAAAATTCAATATGGCGGCCAACAGTGGTGTCATACCAACGAAATAAGTACGTACATCGGTTTCCGTTAAAAGTTTAATATAGCGGCCGACAGTGGCATCATACCACCGAAATAAGTACCAAATTTCAGCCTTCTACCTACACGGGAAGTTGGAGAATTAGTGACGTTGAAAAGTTCAATATGGCGGCTGACAGTGGCGTCATACCACCGAAATAAGTATGTACATTGGTTTCGGTTAGCGCAGGGAAGCCGCCTACCAAATTTCGTGAAGATGGGGCCATGAATAAGAAAGTTCAATATGGCGGACGTCGTTGACCGTTATGACCATTACGCGTAGAATTTCGAAATGAAACCTGCTTAACTTTTGTAAGTAAGCTGTAAGGAATGGGCCTGCCAAATTTCAGCCTTCTACCTACACGGGAAGTTGGAGAATTTGTGACGTTTGGAAAATTCAATATGGCGGCCGACAGTGGCGTCATACCACCGAAATAAGTACGTACATCGGTTTTGGTTAGCGCAGGGAAGCCACCTACCAAATTTCGTGAAGACGGGGTCATTCTTCTACCTACACGGGAAGTTGGAAAATTGGTGATGTTGGAAACTTCAATATGGCGGCCGACAGTGGCGTCATACCATCGAAATAAGTAAGTACAATGGTTTTGGTTAGCGCAGGGAAGCCGCCTACCAAATTTTGTGAAGATGGGGCCATAAATAAGAAAGTTCAACATGGCGGACGTTGTCGACCGTTATCGACCGTTATGACCGTTACGTGTAGAATTTCGAAATGAAACCTGCTTAACTTTTGTAAGTAAGCTGTAAGGAATAAGCCTGCCAAATTTCAGCCTTCTACCTACACGGGAAGTTGGAGAATTAGTGATGAGTGAGTGAGTGAGTGAGTGCTTTGCCTTTTATTAGTATAGATAATAATAATAATAATAATAATAATAATAATAATAATAATAATAATAAATACAATAAAATAGGAGTATCACCCCCAAAACAAAAATAAAGTATAACTAGAATCAGCATAATTCAAAGACCACAAAAATATAATTGATAAAAGTAACAAGATATTATTTAAAAAGAGAAAAAACTAAAATAAACAGAATTCACAAACTTTCATATGAAAAGTGTGGAGATGAATGAAGATACCAGCTTATCTGTATATGAGTGTTGGTATAAAATTAGCATGAAACATATGTGAACCCAAGTTCAGAAACAGACCACAATTTATACATATAAAAATTAAAATTAAATGTATTAAAGAACTCAAGTGAAATGGAACAAGTACTGGGAAACAAAAAGGAGGAGGACTGAACCAAAAATATATATATCAATTGAAGATTGAAAAAATTATAGAAAATATTTATATGTGAAGCAACTGAGGCATAAAAGATAATGAAGTGACTGGAGAAAATTAAAGGCATGATGGTAACTAAAGTGGCAGGAGTAAAAAGCATGCTGGAAAAAAAAACAAAAGTAAAGTGGACAAATCAACAAGCCTTAATGAAGACAGGCATCTAAAAAATGAATGACCCCACCTGCCGATAGAAAGAAAAATCTAGAAGTAGAAGAAAACCAAAGAACAATAAAACAAAAAATATTGAATGTAACTAGAGACAGTCTATAACACTACGTTGGCAATACTGACTGAGAGAAGGAGACCAACTATAGTTTGAAAATCAACATCAAGAAAACAGAGTGACAGCACTGACAAAAATGAGAAAGGTCATAACTTAAATAAAAATTATGGCAAAAATATTTAACAGGTTGGGTATCCCTTCTACCATTAGAAGCTTAGTCACAGGAGATAATAAGTACCACCAAGAATTAAAAATAATAGTAATAGACATATTTTACAGGGGAAAGAAAATACCCAGAGTAGATCTAAGTAAGAATCTAGAGACTGTAGAGATGGAAACATACTGGAGAGGAGAGAAACAAGACCCTTAGCAATAATTACAACAAAGTCCTCAAGTAAAGTGTAATTTGGGGAGTGTTATTAATATTGCTGAAATATCTGCATTTTTCACCCTCCAACTCCAAATCTTGTGGAAAACCTTCCCAGAAGAGTGGTGCCTATTATAGCTGCAAAGGGAATGCCAACTCCACATTAATGGTTTTGGAATGGGATGTTCAACAAGTTAATATAGATGCGATGGTCAAGTATCTACTATCGTTTAGCTATATGGTGTAGCTATTTAGAATGTAAAATTGTGTAGATGCCATAATTTAAAAGCTGATTCATCTACAGCAAAAATCTATAACCCATAATACAATGATAACATGTTCCTTTGTAATATTTAAATAAAAACTGAATTTTGGGGTTGCCAATGCTAGGTGTAATTTACAGGAAATTCCTCATGTATACATTTTCAGCTGGTCTTATTTTATACCTAACAAAATGGGGATAGTTTGACATTTGTTGAATTTTAAATATGGTGACTCATAACTGCATAACAGAGCATTATTTAATTCAAAAGCCAAAATGGCCTCTGCTGCTAAGTATAGTAACCTCATGAGGAGTTCAGAGTTTGCACTCCAGTGTACATCTTGCTCCTATCTGTTGCTTGTCAACTACATTTAAGGAGTCTCTCACTGTACTATAATAAACAAAAATATCAAATGATTGAAAATTAAGATCCAATAAAAATAAATTGATTTCTTTCAGATAGCATAAGTAGTAACATCAGTTGCTGGTCTAATACTATTAAATGTTATCTACTTTATTACTTTATATAAAATTATATAGTCCGGAAAGTGGAGCAATCACAGGTGTCCACATGCCGGTTCCAACTTTAAATTATGAACAACCTTTTACAATATAGTGATTATTCAGACCAATAAGGATGCTATCAAGCTTCCCCTAAATCTGTATAACCTCAAGAAGCAGAAAAAGGTGTTGTTATTATAAAAAGTAAAATAATTGGGATGGACAACACAAGAAGTAACACAAACTACAAAATATACAAAAAAATAAAGTATTTCCCCTCAAGGTCTGACTACATGAGATATAGATACCTGCCTACCCCATGGAGTGGCTAATGCCACCTTAAGCAAGCACTCCTTATCTCACCTCCAGTATCTTTCTCTTATTCTACTGTGTGGAAACCTTAGAACTGTACACCTGGTGCTTGCTCTGGTACCCCAAGTCTCTCTTGCGGTTCCAAACACCAACTAACATTTAAAGGGTATATCACCCAATCCAGAGGCCTGTTGTTCCCAGTGTTCTTTCAGGCTCCAAAAATAACATAACGGACATCAAATTTACCCTCTGCTGGATTATGGAACTTCTAACATAGCCCCCAAGCGATTATTTTTACCATTTCATTGTCCCCGCATTAACTTACGGTATTCTTCGATCTAGCATGATAATTCATTATTTCAAATGTTTGAGCCTATTATTTTCCCAAAACTAGGACTATGTCTTGTTCTGTTACTTTGTGATCACACCCTTTCTGAACACTAGATGGGGAAATATCTACTTCACTTTTGCACTGTCAAAATCTTTATAGTATATTATTTTTGGCCTAACTACAATGACTCAAATATAATGTTCCATAGTTTTTGCACCCTTTCAGTAAAGGGACAAAAAATTTTATGCTGAGAACAAATAGGTGTCTGTCTTAGTCTAGGTAAAACATGAGTACCAGTGGAACCTCGGTTCACGACCATAATTCGTTCCAAAACTCTGGTTGTAAACCGATTTGGTCGTGAACCAAAGTAATTTCCCCCATAGGATTGTATGCAAACACAATTAATCCGTTCCAGACCGTACGAACTGTATGTAAATATACAGGGTGGACCATTTATATGGATACACCTTAATAAAATGGGAATGGTTGGTGATATTAACTTCCTGTTTGTGGCACATTAGTATATGTGAGGGGGAAAACTTTTCAAGATGGGTGGTGACCATGGTGGCCATTTTGAAGTCGGCCATTTTGGATCCAACTTTTGTTTTTTCAATAGGAAGGGGGTCATGTGACACATCAAACTTTATAAGTTTTATAAGTGGTCAGAAACTAGTAAATAACTCATGAAAGAATAAAGTTACGTTAAAACCAAGCACACCATTGTTTTTCTTGTGAAATTCCCAATAAGTTTGATGTGTCACATGACCCTCTTCCTATTGAAAAAACAAAAGTTGGATCCAAAATGGCCACCATGGTCACCACCCATCTTGAAAAGTTTCCCCCCTCACATATACTAATGTGCCACAAACAGGAAGTTAATATCACCAACCATTCCCATTTTATTAAGGTGTATCCATATAAATGGCCCACCCTGTATATTTTTTAAAGATTTTTAAGCACAAATATACTTAATTAAACCATTGAATGCACAGTGTAATAGTAAACTAAATGTAAAAACCTTGAACAACAGAGAAAACTAACACTGCAAGAGTTCGCGCTATAGTGCTCCAAACGGCTCGCTAAAAACACTTTTTTTTTAATGAGTTTTAAGCACAGGGAAAAAAATGAACATTTGAAAAATCCATAATTTAATAAACCACCAAGAAAAGTAACATTGCAAAAATGCATGCTATGAACCGATTGCTGTAAACAGAAGTGAAGTGGAGGTTAAAATCCAATAGAAAAAAGTCTTCATTAAATAAAACAAGGTTAAAACAATGCTCGGGTCTGTCTCTTTAAAAACAAGCCTAGTGCATTCTTTAACTGCCATCTCGGCCTTATGTGTCTAGCCGTCTCTCTCTCTCTAGCGTGGGTGTGGGTGTGTGTGTGTCTCTCTCTCTCTCTCTGCACAGAGAATGCACAGGGAGAGACTGAACATGTGCGGAAATCATCGGCGCGCACAAACTGAAAGGGAAACTGGCTTGTTCGTATACAGAGTCTGTTGTCATGAACAGATGCAAAAGATTGGCGAACTTTTTGGTCATAAACCGATTTGTATGTGTTCCGAGACGTTCATGAACCAAGGTTCCACTGTATTCTACTAAGCCTGAAATATCCACTGTTCCTTGTTTGATATGATCCAGGGCTTCAAAATTACATTAAAAAATCCAAAATTCATTTGAATTTTAAGTTAGTGAAAGTATATGTATACCTGGTTTGGACATTGCACTTTTCCTTCCACTTTTATTTTGTTTTTCCATTTTTGCAACATATCTTGTTTAAATGTTGGTAGTCCAGGTCTTGCATACTTTAACTGAGGAAAGACAGAATATAGCTGATGAGCCCATTGTTATTGAGTACTATGCACACAAAAAATACCATTTTCCTTCACAATAATGAAAAAAAAAATCTATATATTGATATATCCTTCTGTTTTCCAACTAAATGAAAGACTGCATGAAGCTATACCTTATCCTGGCAAAAGCATTAGAAGTAGCAATGAATCCTGGACAAGGAAACAGTCTATTGCAGGACACAAACCTATGCTCATTCACACTTGGAAATAATCCAGCTCTGGATTAAGCAGGTTTGGGAATGTTGTGTTATGTATATTAGAACATTACAACAATTTTGATGAGAACAGGCCATTCAATCCGACAAGCTTGTCCTTCATTCACCTAGATTTTCCAAAATAACATCAAGTCATGAACTGAAGGTCTATAAAGTCTTACTCTACTCTCCTCTACTTGGTCATTTATTCTATGTATCTGTGGTTCTTTGCATGAAGAAAAACTTTCCAATACTTTTGTAAAATCTGCATTCAACACGTTTCTAAACTTGTCCCAGTGTTCTTGTTGAAAAACTCAGTGATAGCTGGGATCCACTGTACTAATCACATTCATGATTTACACGTCTGAGATGTAGAGGTTAAACTCATATACAGACAGGAAAAAAATGTATAAACTACACATACAGAGTGGATGGGAATACAATGGATCCAACCCACGTCACTGGCGCTATGATGAAGCAGTACTACCGTAACTACCATGCAGACCATGCTGTTACAGTACTACTGTAACTACCGTGCCACCAGACATACAACTCAAGTTTTTAAACTTACACATAGCATTCTTGATCAGCAAAGCTGTTTTTTTAAGGTATTAAATTCTGTTCAAACAAATTTACACTGCATAATTCAAACCCCTCATCCATTTCTTTTTAAAGTATCTCATTTTTAAGGTCATGGGTAGCCAGAACACACCCAGGCACAGATTAGCATAAGAAAATCATATAATTTTTGGCCAAGTACAATGCAATCAATTAACCAAACAAAAATGTCTTTTAGAGGCAGGAAGCAGTAATACTTGCAGATAATCCATGTAGGCATGAGGAGAACAGGGAAATTTCACACAGACAATGACTAAGTAAAGAAACAAACACAGGTCCCTTGATTTGTAAGTCAACAGTCTTAACCACTGCAGCACTTTTTCTATTTCTTTCTTAGTATATGCAAAACATAGCAATATTCCTCAGTTTATCTTTCAATAAGTAAAACACTAACATAAACAACATCTTGTTTTATTTCTCACTAGAGTTTAAGGCTACAACCTTTTTAACATCAGGGACCAGATCCTGTTGCACTTTTCTTTTGGGCCAGTCTCTAGATAGCTCCTCAATGGCAATCTCTTGCAGATGGTATATTGCCAGCTGAGCTGACCGCCTCTTTACCCTGCCACTTGCTGTCCATGCCTCTACTGAATCCATCTCATTCTTCTCAGCATCCTCTTCACTGCTCTCTGGTGTCTGTAAAAAATATTTATTCATACTATCATAATGATTTTAGAAACAACGTTATTAAAATTGATTTCTTCTGACCAGGAGTGGGACTATCTGTCATGTATAGTCACATATGTGAGAGGTGTTCTGAAGATGCCTGCATGAGTAAGAAAAGACTGATGGAAAGGATTTAGCTCTTGTAATGCAGATTTTAAAAGGAACCTTAATTGGAGAAATTCATCTGAGATTTGAACCTCTATTTCCTTCTCCTCAGATATAACAGCAGAAGAGGCAAATTTAAGTAATTACATGTCACAGTAACCTAACTGGCTCTAATGGATGCCTGAATCTTTAATCGAATTTCAGGTTGTCAGTATACTCTAGGACTACCGGAGGATAATACATCATGGGAGCCTTCAGATAATACAGGAAAACTGCTAATCCTGGAAGTACTTTCATATACAGATATAAATAAGTTTTGAAAAAAAGAGGAAGTTATTAAGAGGAAAACTAACCTGGAAATTTGAGTTGATTACATTTATTTCATTAAAGCAGGCAAGCAGGTTAGCTGCCCCACTAGAGGGCAGGGGTACTGTACGTAGTGTATAGACAAGTCCCTATGTGGCAGAAAGTGTCATATTCAAGTAGGACTGAATAGTAAATCCAATACTGTCTACCGTATATTATAATATTGCTTATATATATATATATATATATATATATATATATATATATATATATGCACACATACTTATTTCTGTGTGTTCAGTGACTTTAGTTGCAACTGTATTTTTGCAGCTTAAGCATCTCATTAATTTTCTCTATAATCACAATAAGAATGACATACCTTACTTGCCCAATGTTTCTTGTAGTCAGTAAATTGAATTGCTTGCAAATGCCAGTTTTTTTGCAGACCTCAGCTGTAGGTGATCTTACATACTGGTCATTGCTACAGTGATATTCAAAAAATACTTATGACACTGAATTACTTTCAATACTAATGCATTTACTTTCACAATACAAGAGCCTTTTATTCTATTAGTTTACACATTCATTATTGTGTATTTATTAATTTACTCCCACTTTTTGTTTTGTTTTTTTTTTTTTTACAAATTCAAGTTGTTATTAATTCCTTATGCTAAATTACAAGAAGCTCTGTTAATGCTTTCTGTCTTTAAAGAAGCCAGAAAAGATAATATTCCTCCAAAACTATGATTGAAACAATAACCATAAGTGTTTCTATAATGAACAGAAAGGCACATATTTCTTAAAAGCATGTACATTGTTTTATTCCATAAAGTATGACACAGATATACTCGTAATATATGTTTAATGTTCTAACAATATATTAGCTATATTTTCATACTGTTTGTTCCTTGATAACTCTCATTTGTTTGAGTTTTTAATATTTTATGTTAGACAATATGATTGTGTCACAGTGGCTATCCATGTTGTTTGGTTAATGATAGGTACTAAACAAATAAAATAATTTAAATGAAAGTATGTTAATTTTTAAACACAAAAAATGACTAATGACACTATTAAAATTTACAGAAGAAAGGAAAATATAAAATAGATCAAATTAAAGAGATGCAGTTTAAAAAAAGATAAAACATTACCTAGAGCTAAAGATTGCTTAAATTGTTATGGATTATCCTAAAGAAGGAACAGGCATAATACCAAAAAAATGTACAAATGTATGTCCTGTTTGTTTCATTAAACACTTTATGATAGTTATACATAGATCTGACAGGTGGTAAAATAAATATTAAATACTGACTGGCTGATATAAGAAATGGCAGTCTGGCACATTTATACTGATTGTAAAGGTATGGCATGGTGGTTTATGGATGTGATAAAAGAGGACATGCAGGTGATGGATGTAACAGACCAATATGCGAAGGACAGAAAGATATGGAAAAAGATGATCCGCTGTGGCGACCCCTAACGGGAGCAGCCAAAAGAAGAAGAAGAAGTACAGGTATGGCATGGTAGAAGGAAAAGTGGACTAAAATGACAGTTTCTGGTATTAGAACATCTTGCAAAAAACAGAAAGAAATGTAACTTACTGGACCATGCTCTGACTTCATGTGATATTCCAGTCCTGCTTTAGACTTGTATGCTTTTCCACAGTGCTTGCAATTCATCATTAGATTTTCAAGCTCTGATGCTTTCTTACCACATTTCTTTATGTGGTACATGTAACCCATTATACTGGTAAAGCTGGCTGTACAACTCTAAAATTCAAAGCAAAAAAAGTACACTGTACTTAATTCTGGTGAGATTTAACTAAAAGTAATCAAATAAATTAATCTAAAATGAATAAATTAATAAAAAATAAAAACTACTTGCGGCAGCACCAGTGTCACATTTACCTTGTAAAAAATTGAAAATTCTTCCTCTTGAGACACTTAATTTTGAGAATAAAAAATTTGAGACTGACTTGATATTATTTTAGGGGAGCCATATATATCATATAAATAACAGTATACATTTTGGGTATAGTGCTGCTCTTACAGTAAACAAGAAATTATGGATTTCAAATACAAAGAGAGCTGCCTATATTTAAATGTGTTTATCTGTTCTGAACCTCCTTTATGTGAAGAAGGAAACATTCTGATACATTATGATACATCTAGAGAAGTATGTTACTTGAAATTATATATAGTTTAATGAATAAGTACCTCCAAAAATAATTTACTGCATATTACCAGATTCCTAATCATGAATTTTGCCAAAAAGTATAATTTATTAAGAGATTAAGAAATTAGACAGTCCTATTCCATTGTCAGACGTCCCCCCGCTCTCATGACTAAATTCTGAACTATTTGTTGAGAATGAAATTGTTTTCAACATATGAATTATTTAAATCAGAACAAAAAAAGGCTAAATGTACTCTATAGCATTATGGTATTCAGCTCAGGAACTGGAGAGCTATAGAGTCTACAGATCTTGACTGTAACCACTAGAAGGCTGGTTTGTGTCTTTTACCTTTATTTATTTTATTCAATTTTATATTAATTTATCCTTAACTAGTTTCTGCACTTCCTACATCAGGTATACTCGATTTCCAGACGGCCAGAAACTTTAGTTTCAACCAGTGTTGTATTACCAAATGATTTTAGCTTTGGACTTAAGTCTTTACTTACTTAGGCTACTTGTTGCCCTGTATTTGTTTGGATAATGTAGAATTTATCAGTTTTAACAAGAAGGACATACCGTAGTTATCATATCATACAGTCAGTGCAGGATTTACGTATAAGCTACACAAGCTATAGCTTAGGGCCCCCGCCTTCTTGGGGGCCCCCAAAACAAATTGTCCGAGTGAGCAATTGTCATATATACTTAAATATACTACAGCATATCTGGACTTATAAAGGGTCCCATGTCTCAAATAGCTTAGGGCCTTATCAAGTCTAAATCCGGCCCTGCATACAGTAAAAAGTAGTAGTTCTGCCTGCCTATTTAATACTGATTAATCATCTATTTACTAAAATTGCCAAGAAAGTAAAACACATACAGTGACTTTTAATTTGAGAAGTACAGAAACTAGTCAATTAATACCATAGTTAAATGCAAGACACAATTGAGCCCAAAAAGTGAAACTACAATTGCTAATGTGGCAGCTCAGGAATGGAAATGACTATACACAGAATATAGGGTGGTCTTTGCACCGAACTAGAATCGTCCCTGCATAAATCAAAGTCATCCAGACAATCTGGATCTGCATAATTAGATCTGGACCACCCTGTAGAGTGCAGATGCTGAAAATTTACAAACTTAAGTCTCAGCTAGAAATGAACAGCAAATAATAACTTTGATTGACAGACATATGAACAAACATCACAAAAGCACTTCTTCTTTTGGCTGCTCCCGTTAGGGATCGCCACAGCGGATCATCTTCTTCCATTTCTTTTTGTCCTCTGTATCTTGTTTTGTTACACTCATCACCTGCATGTCCTCTCTCACCACATCCATACACCTTCTCTTAGGCCTTCCTCTTTCTCTCTTCCCTGGCAGCTCTGTCCATAGCATCCTTCTCCCAATATACCCAGCATCTCTCCTCTGCACATGTTCAAACCAACACAATCTCGCCTCTCTGACTTCTTCTCCCAACCATCCAACGTGAGCTGACCCTCTAATGTACTCATTTCTAATCCTATCCATCCTCATTACACCCAGTGCAAATCTTAGCATCTTTAACTCTGCCACATCCAGCTCTGTCTCCTCCTTTCTGGTCAGTGCCACCGTCTCCAATCCATATAACATAGCTAAACATCACAAAAACACTATCACAGATAAACAAAAATAATGATAAAGTTTTAATATCAGCAAAGTAAATAAACTTACTGCTAAGATAAGGAAGCTTTATATATCCTCCAACAGCTTGAAATTTTCTGTGTGTATTATGAAGCTATAAAGCATTATAACACCTCTACTTTTGGTTACTGTTTAAATTTTTGTAGTTTTCCCATGAAAATAATTAAATGTAAATTAAGGAATAACTTTTATTGAATTGTTTGGCTTTTCAAAAAGGTTTCTGACATCTTATTTTTCTCTTTGTAAAACTAAGTGTAAAACACCAAATCCATACCTGTTTTGTACATTTTAATTTGCCCATTCGCTTCAACACCTTCCTAAGTTTTTCTTTTACACTTTGAACATCCAAGATGTCTATATCTCTTTCATTTGGCTGTTAAACAAAGAATTAAAAAACAAAACAAACAACTTAAATTTGTCTTCATTAAATATTACTCAAAAATAAATATCTTTAACTATTATTTATTGTTTTGCTACAACCACATTGTTGAGTAAGAGTTCAATGAAAAAAAAAATGCATTGGGTTGAAAAAATATTTACTTTTTGATTAAATGTTACTAACATTCAAACCAAATAGAAAAGTTAAAACAAAAATAGCATTCTTACCAATTCATTGTGGTCAGCCATAATGTGGTACTTTATACCTGTGAGAGATTTAAGCTGTTTTCCACAGTGCTGGCAAGTAAAAAGATCCTAATTTTAAAAATGGAATAAATAAAAGAAATTACTTGAGGACTTGTATATGTTTAAATAATTCTGAATTTCCAAATACAGCACTGATTTCCGCTGCACACTGTATTTATATATCTTTGAAAGAAAAAAATGTTTCATTGTGTGTGTGTGTGTGTGTGTGTGATTGTCCATCCTCTTAACAGTAATTAAACTACCGGTAATACAGGACCATAGGGCTGACAAAGCCTATTCCAGCAGGACTGAGTACAATACAGTATGTTCTCATTTAACACATCAAGAAGGTCTTTCTTGCCTCCAAATAAAGGAAAGCTCCAGATATACTGTTAGAGGTTCAATGCAGGTCATTAAAAGATTTACTGTTCCTTTCTGTACATCACAGAGTAAGCAGATTTCTTAAACTATGTTTAAAGAAAGCCAAGTAAGACAGATATCTCCTTATCTTCTGGCTTTACATAAAAATTCAACTATTTACCAAAGCAATTATGGCATAGTGACAGCCATATCAAATCCCCAGAAAGCAGATTTGTGATCCTGAGAAGAAAGATGTACAGGGGGACTGGGATCTTGGCTCTTTTGATGACGAATTTCAGTTCAGACACCAGGAGTTATTACTAACTAGTCTCTGACACTTGATTCTACAAACCAGAATAAGTCCCCTTAAGAAGGCTTTTCCTTTACTAATCAGAGACAAATCAAAAATTGAATTTTACTATTGCACCTTCACTTCTTTTGAACTAAAACGTAAAAAACTCCATACTCTTAAAGATGATGGTTCTTTAATGACACTCTACTGGGTCATGTGGTTCTTTGTAGAACAACTGCTTGACAAAAAAAACATTTAATTCTGGGAAAGGTTCTTTGTATATGAAACTGGTTCTCTGGGCTTTACAAAAGTTCCCAATATGTGGACAAAGCAGAAATCTTTATTGTAGGGAGGCTTGCCTATCAGGATACTAACAGATCAAGAAAACCAGAATTTAGCCTGTATTATTGTATGCAGCAATAGTTACAAATCTGTTATAATTTATTCAATGTTATTTATGGATCTAAATGAAAAGTTCTTCATGGAACCATCATATGGCTGGTTCTATTGGGAACCAAAACTGATTCTCCCATGGCATCACTGTGAAGAACCACTTTGGTATTTTTAAGAGTGGCAGGGCAGGAAATATAAACATATAAAACGAACAAACAAATAATATACATAGGGAGATATAGAAAAGGTGAGGAAAAGTAACATTAGGATTAATATGTATTAAACTATTTACCATCTTGCAGTTTGCCATATGCTTTTTCAATCCTTCCACGGTTTTCCTAAAAACTGCTTTACACGTTGGACAACTCACTCTCCCCTTATGAAGAATCTGAAGGCTCCACTTCTCTTCTTCACTTCCTGTTATATACAAATTATTTTTTCATTTTTTTTATTTGATTAACCATGTATTACTGTTTAAACTTTACATTCATCTCAGCTCCAGAGGACTATAATTAGTAAAACAGGTATTATGATGACATTTTGGTCATTACAGTATATAACTAATTTACATGTAACTTTCCTCTGATAAAGAAAATTCAAGCAATAATATAAAAGCAATAATACCAAATAGCAAATATTAAAGAAAACGTCAATACATCTTATTTTTATATGACTTGATAACAACGCTTAGATTACTGCCAAATGCCCAAAGTACTAGTACACTGAAATTGTTACATTTTAATTATAAGAAATAAAAAAGCAGTAGTAGCACATGAGGTAACAATGCCTAAACCCGTACAATACAATGCAATGTATAAAAGAAGAAAAAACTACAAAACAGACAAAAAAAATGTAAAAAGTAAATGTACATCTTTTAAGCATTGTGAAGGTACTCTTGTTAAGCCAGCCTGGTAATCGCAAATACATGACTCAGTACACCAGCAGTTTCACTATTTTGCATGCAAGTTATTTTCCTTGAATTTACTTTCAGTAATATTACCCTATACAGGTAATTCACCTCCAGTGTTATAGTTATGATAATGCAAAACTGACTCTCTGTATTATATAAAAGATTTTACCTGACTGATAAACAGGTTGAATTGTTTTCCTGCATTTGCTTTTAGATTTCATCCTTGTCCAAGATGCAACTGGGTCATTTACCATTTTCTTAATACTGTAATACAAAAAAATAAGTACAACAAAATAACTTTTTTCCTCCTTTAAAATTTGATTTCTTTTTGTTAAAGTGTTAATAACTAATTTAGTGTATGTATAGAAATGAAATAAGTGCACAATTTTCATATCAGTACTGTGTGCATGTATGCATTTTTTATATATATTGTTAAATTCACTGCTATAATGTCAACTTTCACTTCTCATAGAAATAAAATTAAGAGCTTATGAAGGCAGACCAAAGATGTGTAAAACAGATATCCAATAATTATTTTGTCCAGTACTTTATTTTCTTTTTATTTTCGGAGTTAAATTGATAAAGAAACAGAACCAAGGTCTTTAACATTACAGGTTATCATCATAGTATGCTAAAAAAATAACCTTGTCCTGGTCACAAGTATTTTTTTTTATCACTTGACTGTGTAATGATAGATCAGCCAGAGAAAATAATTTTTCTTGGTGTTCTTCTTGTCGAACATGTACACGATGGTTCAGCAAACACCATCTCTCAGTTAAGTGTAAGTCTCCAATACCAGTGATGGAAAGACAGAAGAAACACACTAGGTTAGCACTTTTACTCGTTTACACAAAACTAAAGGTTAAAAAGAAAAATATAAAAGTGCTGAGCTGTATTGCAATAACTACTGAATGTGAATAAAGTAGTGTAATGCACATTGCCAAGTTCAGTTCAAGTCCAAATTTAGAAATCTATGTGGACAAGTACAGCTCTCCGATTTTCTATATTTGTCTATTGAGAAAAATATCACTATTAATAACGAAGAAGTCATTGCAGTCTGTCAAATTCCCACGCAATTAAAAACAAAGAAACAAACATAAGAACTGATTTGTAAAAACAAATTCTATCCCGTAAAGTACTCCTTTCCCGTTTTGAGCTACTGTCCAAGAAGAGCCCTGTGCACGCCCCTGCAAGTTGAGCACTCAAACGTTTATAGTGTAGTGCTGTACAATAACGTACGTATAACCTAAAATCAAAACGCATTGCACTATTAAGCTTTTTTTAGTCATGAAGGATTTAAATTATTTCTCTTTTATGGTATTTGAGAACTTAAAGGTGACTTATAAAAGTTTATACCCAAGTTTACAGGTTCTGTACCTCAAAGTGCACATTCTACTTATTACAAATATATTGTACACATGCAATCAATAGATTTTTTTAACAGAAAGATAAGAAAATTACAATGTTTTAAAGAAAAAGAAAGGAAGATTTAAACGTCTATGACGTCACAGTTGACAGCACCTTTTAGCAAATGCGGAACGAAGGGGCGGCACCAATTCTTCTAATCACATGGTGGACACGCCCCCACGGAAAGTCTTTGCTGCCGGATAAAATTGCGGCCGCTGATTTCCAGACTGAAATTCACAGCCGTCAGGCTCGGTACAGTACTTCCCCTAATTACACTATGCAATTGCTACATAATTAAGAAAATAAAAAGGTTTCTGGAAAGTATAATATTTCCATTTATTTTTTGGAACCAGAAAACAAGCGCAGTGACGTATGCGTCTTGTGACTTATTTTTCTGTTCCTAAATTGATTAGAAATTTTGCGAATCTTTCAAACGGACGTGGTGTAAGGAAAATAACAGCAAAACCTCCGAGTACAGCTGTTACTGTAACCCATAAAATAGATATGTGATAAAGCTATTGGTCCATTACTTGTCGATCTTTGAAAATACACGTTGTATGAAGTAGTTCTCCATCAAATGACACAAATCAGTTTATTTGAAATAGAATACTATATACCAAAAATGTCTCCTTAAAGAAAACGGGAATCAATTGTCGCTCCATGCAGCCATACAAGACCGGCTGAAGCACTACCTGTCTGTCACCCCGCTTCCTGGTCCCGCCTTCTTTCCCACGGCCTCGAGCACACCGAGCATCCGCGATGCACGACTTAATCGTCTTGGAGACAGACCGTACGTCGCCCAGCTATGGGCATTTTGCCACTTAACACAAAAATGGCACCAACAACGTGACGATCTCTTGCAATTATTAATTGCTTTCGGATTCTTGTCTGTTTTTGAGGCAATTGCAGCTTTACCCAGCCAATCATCTCCTGGGTTGTAAGTTAAAGTGAAATGTACGCAGCGGCCCGTGGCACTTATGAATTGTAAAGAAGAATAAGAAGGCGCAGGTTGTTAATGTCATCTGAAAGTTAACGAGCTTGTATGTGTTTAGTGTTAGTATAACGGAATAGTTGACGAGATTAAACAAGAACAACTGACATCAAATAATTTCGTTCTTTGCCTGTCTTGATATAAAGAAACGTTATGCCGCAGTCACAGGACAGACATATGATTAGCTAAAACGGCGGGCGCACGAGACGTGAGGTTTCTTACCCCATCTGTGAATGACTACTGGAATCGGATGAGTGCATCCTTCTTCTTCTTTCTAATTGACGTTGAATCCAAAACAGATGTGTTCAAATGCGCCACCTAGCGGCTTCTTGTTAAACTTTAATTTTTCATAAAATCGGTGAAAAGTTTTTTTTCCCTGTAATTATTTGCCAGTGTTACTGCAATTGGCAGATCGGGTAATGCGACTATTAACGATGTCTTCTTATTTTGTTTTAACTTTTATCAAAACATACAAATCACATACACAAGCATGATAGTAAGGTAAGTTAAATGCAAGTAGTGATATTTCCCATTCTACAACATACCTTGTAATATCAACAATAGATAGATAGAGATAGATACAGTATCTCACAAAAGTGAGTACACCCCTCACATTTTTGTAAATATTTTATTATATCTTTTCATGGGACAACACTGAAGATATGACACTTTGATACAATGAAAAGGAGTCAGTGTACAGATTGTATAACAGTGTAAATTTGCTGTCCCCTCAAAATAACTCAGCACACAGCCATTAATGTCTAAACCACTGGCAACAAAAGTGAGTACACCTCTAAGTGAAAAATGTCCAAATTGTTCTCAAAGTGTCAATATTTTGTGTGGCCACCATTATTTTCCAGCACTGCCTTAACCCTCTTGGGCATGGAGTTCACTAGAGCTTCACAGGATGCCACTGGAATCCTCTTCCACTCCTCCATGACGACATCACGGAGCTGGTGGATGTTAGAGGCCTTGCGCTCCTCCGCCTTCTGTTTGAGGATGCCCCACAGATGCTCAAAAGGGTTTAGGTCTGGAGACATGTTTGGCTAGTCCAGCACCTTTACCCTCAGGTGTGTTTGGAGTCGTTATCATGTTGGAATACTGCCCTGTGGCCCAGTTTCCGAAGGGAGAGGATCATGCTCTGCTTCAGTATGTCACATTACATGTTGGCATTCATGGTTCCCTCAATGAACTGTAGCTCCCCAGTGCTGGCAGCACTCATGCAGCCCCAAACCATAACACTCCCACCACCATGCTTGACTGTAGGCAAGACACACTTGTCTTTGTACTCCTATTCTCATCCGACCACAGGACATGGCTCCAGTAAAGACAACCTCTGGATATGACGCTGAGCACGTGCACTCATCTTCTTTGGTCGACCATGGCAAGGCCTGTTCTGAGTGGAACCTGTCCTGTTAAACCACTGTATGGTCTTGGCCACCATGCTGCAGCTCAGTTTCAGGGTGTTGGCAATCTTCTTATAGTCTAGGGCATCTTTATGTAGAACAACAATTCTTTTTTTCAGATCCTCGGAGAGTTATTTGCCATGAGGTGCCATGTTGAACTTCCAGTGACCAGTAAGAGAGAGTGTGAGAGCGATAACAACAAATTCAACACACCTGCTCCCCCATTCAGACCGTGTAACGCTAATGAGTCACATGACTCATGGCACTATGGCACTTTTAAATGTTAGAACTTTAACTAACAAGACATTTTTTATAAACGATCTTATTAGTGATAGAAACATTGATTTTATTGCACTAAGTGAAACGTGGCTTAACTCAGACGGCGCAGCTGTTTCGAATCTGCGCCTCCGGATTACAGTTTTACTCATGCAGACCGCCAGGGAAAAATGGGGGGCAGCTTGGCAAACATTTACTCGAGCCGGTTAAAATGTAAAGATGTTAGTTTTGGTAAATTTAAGTCCTTTGAGTATCTCGCCATTGTTATTCATGGAGATTCTCACGTTCTAGTATTATCCGTGTATAGACCTCCTAAATATAACGCGTCTTTCTTTGAGGAATTCTCTGACTTAATGTCAATTTTAATTACGAACTATAACACACTCTTAATAGTCGGCGACTTTAACTTTCATATTGACAATCAGTGTGACCAAAAAGTAAAAGAATTCATGAACCTTCTGGACTCTTTTGATTTGAGACAGCTTGTTAATCAACCTACACATAAAGCAGGTCATACGTTAGACTTAGTGATTGCTAAAGGACTTAAAGTTGATATAAAGTAGGTCATTGATATTGGTCTATCAGACCATTTCCTTCTACTATTTAATATAGAAATAAAGATAGAAAACACTCATGAGAAGCATTTTGTTAAAAAACGCTTCTTTGACTTATCAGCAGCTTTAAAACTTACAAACTTTCTAAGCAATCAGTCCGTTTATAGTGCCAACTATAACAGCGAGGATAGTGTAAATAGTAAAGTGGAAAACTTTAATTCTAAAGTAAGAGCTGCTGTTGACATAGTTGCACCTGAAAAGACAGTTAAAAAATCTTCTAGCATTGCTATTCCATGGAAGACCCAAAGAGTGTCTGATTTAAAAAGAACATGTCGTAGAGCTGAGCGTAAATGGAGGAAAACTAAACTAACTATCCATTATGAGATATTGAAGGTTAAAATAACAGAATACAATAACACAGTCCGCCTTGAGAGGCGCTGCTGTTTTTCTAATATTATAAATAACAATGCTAGTAATCCCAGAATCTTATTTTCTACAATTGATCGTCTGTTAAACCCAGGTAACACAAAGGAATGCCCCCAGAATACTTCCAGTGAAACCTGTGAGAACATTGCGGTATTTTTCAATCAAAAAATTAATGATATTAGAGATAACATAGTACAGTATATCTCCCCAACACTGCAGAACCTCCAAAGCCCCGGTACTCCATTATAAACAAATTAAATGCTTTCACCAGGATAGATTTACCTGAATTACATAGTATAATCTCTCAACTGAAACCCTCCACCTGCGTCCTTGACCCAATACCAACAAGGTTTTTCAAAGAAGTATCAGGCGTGCTAATTGATAATATTCTTGACATAGTAAATTCGTCATTAGATACGGGGGTGTTCCCAGACTGTCTTAAGACTGCTGTAGTTAAACCCCTGCTCAAGAAAAATAATCTTGACCCCTCTGCTTTTGAAAATTTTAGACCCATCTCTAACCTGCCCTTCTTAAGTAAAATTCTAGAGAAGGCAGTCATTATGCAGTTAAATGACCACCTCAATAAACATGCTATTCTTGATACATTTCAGTCAGGTTTCAGAACAAATCACAGCACAGAAACTGCACTCGTTAAAGTAATAAATGACTTACGGTTAAATGCAGACAGAGGCCATTTATCTGTTCTCATCCTCTTAGATCTGAGTGCTGCATTTGACACCATTGATCACAATATTCTTAGAAATCGCCTTAGTCAATGGGTGGGCCTCTCTGGCAGTGTCTTAAATTGGTTTGAATATTACCTGGCAGGTAGAAAATTCTTTGTGAGTTGTGGTAATCACATCTCAAAGACACATGATATCCGATATGGTGTTCCACAAGGCTCTATCCTGGGTCCGCTGCTGTTCTCAATCTACATGCTTCCGTTAGGTCAGATTATCTCAGGTTACAACGTGAGCTATCACAGCTATGCTGATGACACACAGCTGTACTTATCAATAGCACCTGATGACTCCGAGTCTCTCGATTCACTAACACAATGTCTTACTGGTATTTCTGAATGGATGAATAGTAATTTTCTCAAACTAAATAAAGAGAAAACTGAAATTTTAGTAATTGGCAATAATGGATTCAATGAGGTTATCAGAAATAAACTTGATGCATTAGGATTAAAAGTTAAGACGGAAGTAAAAAATTTAGGGGTAACTGTTGACTGTAATCTGAATTTTAAATCGCATATTCATCAGACCACTAGGACAGAATTTTTTCACTTAAGAAACATAGCAAAAGTTAGACCTCTTATATCATTGAAAGATGCTGAGAAATTAATTCATGCTTTTGTTTTCAGTAGACTAGATTACTGTAACGCACTTCTCTCAGGACTACCCAAAAAAGACATAAATCACTTGCAACGAGTGCAGAATGCAGCTGCTAGAATCCTAACTAGGAAAAGAAAATCCGAACACATTTCTCCAGTTTTGATGTCACTACACTGGTTACCTGTGTCATTCAGGATTGACTTTAAAATACTGCTTATGGTTTATAAATCCTTAAATAATCTCGCTCCATCTTATATATCGGAATGTCTGACACCCTATATTCCAAATCATAACCTCAGATCCTCAAATGAGTGTCTCCTTAGAATTCCAAAAGCTAAACTTAAAAGAAGTGGTGAGGCGGCCTTCTGCTGTTATGCACCTAAAATCTGGAATAGCCTGCCAATAGGAATTCGCCAGGCTAATACAGTAGAGCACTTTAAAACACTGCTGAAAACACATTACTTTAACATGGCTTTCTCCTAACTTCCCTTTAACTTAATCCTGATACTCTGTATGTTCAATTCATCATAATAACTATTCATAGTGGCTCCAAAATCCGTACTGACCCCTACTCTCTCTTCTGTTTCTTTTTCCGGTTTCTTTGTGGTGGCGGCCTGCACCGCCACCACCTACTCAAAGCATCATGATGCTCCAACATTGATGGACTGAAAGCCAGAAGTCTACGTGACCATCATCATCGAGTCCTTCCATGAGAACCCTAAAATACAAAGAGGACTGTTTGATTTATGTTAGGTAGATTGCCCAGAGGGGACTGGGCGGTCTCATGGTCTGGAATCCCTACAGATTTTATTTTTTTTCTCCAGCCTCTGGAGTTTTTTTTTTTTTTTTTTTTCTGTCCACCCTGGCCATCGGACCTTACTTATTCTATGGTAATTAATGTTGACTTATTTTTATTTTTTATTGTGTCTTCTATTTTTCTATTCTTCATTTTGTAAAGCACTTTGAGCTACATTTTTTGTATGAAAATGTGCTATATAAATAAACGTTGTTGTTGTTGTTGTTGATGACACTGGGGAGGGAAAATGGCTAATTGGGCACAATTTGGACATTTTTCACTTAGGGGTGTACTCACTTTTGTTACCAATGGTTTAGACATTAATGGCTGTGTGTTGAGTTATTTTGAGGGGACAGCAAATTTACACTGTTATACAAGCTGTACACTGACTACTTTACATTGTATCAAAGTGTCATATCTTCAGTGTTGTCCCATGAAAAGATATAATAAAATATTTACAAAAATGTGAGGGTGTCCTGTGGTCTGATGAGAATAAGATAAACTTATTTGGTTCAGATGGTGTCAAGCGTGTGTGGCAGCAACCAGGTAAGGAGTACAAAGACAAGTGTGTCTTGCCTACAGTCAAGCATGGTGGTGGGAGTGTTATGGTTTGGGGCTGCATGAGTGCTGCCAGCACTGGGGAGCTACAGTTCATAGAGGGAACCATGAATGCCAACATGTAATGTGACATACTGAAGCAGAGCATGATCCTCTCCCTTTGGAAACTGGGCCACAGGGCAGTATTCCAACATGATAATGACTCCAAACACACCTAAGGGTAAAGGTGCTGGACTAGCCAAACATGTCTCCAGACCTAAACCCTATTGAGCATCTGTGGGGCATCCTCAAACGGAAGGCGGAGGAGCGTAAGGCCTCTAACATCCACCAGCTCCGTGATGTCGTCATGGAGGAGTGGAGGAGGATTCCAGTGGCATCCTGTGAAGCTCTAGTGAACTCCATGCCCAAGAGGGTTAAGGCAGTGCTGGAAAATAATGGTGGCCACACAAAATTTTGACACTTTGAGAACAATTTGGACATTTTTCACTTAGAGGTGTACTCACTTTTGTTGCCAGTGGTTTAGACATTAATGGCTGTGTGCCGAGTTATTTTGAGGGGACAGCAAATTTACACTGTTATACAAGCTGTACACTGACTCCTTTTCATTGTATCAAAGTGTCATATCTTCAATGTTGTCCCATGAAAAGATATAATAAAATATTTACAAAAATGTGAGGGGTGTACTCACGTTTGTGAGATACTGTAGATAGATAACTTTATTTCTCCCCAGGAGGAAATATATCTTTTTGGATAATCACAATAAATACAAATATAATAATGTTATATGTCAAACAATAAACACCTCTCAAATACACCAGAATGGCTTAAAAGTCAGAAAACTAACAAGAAAGAAAAGTTGTGACTTGGCATAATGGTATAATGGAGTCCCAGAAGTGTTTCTTAACACACATCTGCTGGATCATTTGAAAGTCCTTAATGTTAGGGTGTCAGAAAGAGGATATGTAGCATTGTCCATAATTGTAGTGCAAGCAGTGTGGTGTAGCAGTTAAGGGTTTGGACTTCACACCCTGCAGTTTGAGTTTCAAATCCCGCTTCTGACACTGTGCGACCATGAGCAAGTCTCTTGACCTGCTTGTGTTCCAACTGGAAAACCAAAAGAAATGTAACCAATTGCATCATAAATATTGTATTTAATACTCAACACTGAAAACACAAATGAATATTCATTAATTTTCAAGTTTTATTCAATTGGCTATTTTATATCGTAAGTAGGAGTAATCAATGTAATTTATGATAATGATGGTAACTATTTAAAAACAGTAACATGTACAAGTTCACCCTCCTTTTTAAAATGATTCATGAAAAATCAACCAATGGGTTACCTAAAACAGCTCTATATTTCATCCCCAAAGAGGAACCGAAAAGTTCAGTCTGCACATACTCACACCTGAGCAAAGTTATGCTTAGTACACTACAGGGGCCTAGCAAGCAACCTAAAAGCAGTCTGGAGGCACCAGGCACAAAGAAAATTTCATATACTTCAAAAACAAATATTGAGCATATTATGGAAAATTGGAAAGCATGAATTATGTAACTAAGTTCAGTTTGCTATAAGCATTTTAACAATATGTTAAAACTATTAAATTTTCACACAACAGTACCCTCTGCCCAAAAGGAGGCCAGTGACCCAATTGACTTTAATGCAGTGACATCACTGGAAAAGTGTCCTCTAATGCACTTAAGAACACTAAAGAGCAAAACTTGCAACAACAAGATAATACAGGATGTAATACAATATCTTTCAATTTAAGATAAATTACAAGGAAGCAAGCTTTGTATTGTGTTTCAACACCAGGCTTTTTAAAATAAAATGACATATCCTGCAGAAGCATGTTATTTTGTGATGAACTCTGCAGTTTGCATCATTGATCTTTACTCTTTTACAAATACATTGAGTAATACAAAATAATACAAATACTACAATACCTGCAAAACAGGACACACAAGGATGTTAAATCACTCAGGGAATTTATTATGAAAAGGAACTAAAAACAAAAGAGGTGAAAGTTTATGTCACACTGAAAGATAAAAAGAAAGAAGTGTAATGTTGTAAGATTTAAGCTGTACCATTTGGTATAGGCATTTGTGTGGGACAACTAAAAAGGGCGATACAAGGAACAAGGTGGGGGACCTGAAGATACAGTAAAGAAGAAAACAAACTAGAAGGGACTGCTCAGGCATTTTTGGTGAGTGTGTTTTCCAAAATAATACTTTAAACAATATAAACGTTGCCTGGAGCTTCAGAGTCATTTTTGAGAGAGTATTACATGTAGTGTTTCAGTGGTTGAGAAACTGATAAACTTTCAACAGTTATAATCACTATGTGTCTAAATTTCATTTTATTTTCCTCTGTGAATTTATGTGTCTCCTGTTTTCCTTTTGCAGATGTATTATGGTGATAAAGGCAATATTTGACTATGAACAAGGCATGTCAATGTCAGTCAGTCAGTCATTTTCCAACCTGCTATATCCTAACACAGGGTCACGGGTGTCTTCTGGAGCCAGTCCCGGCCAACACAGGGTGCAAGGCAGGAACAAATCCCAGGCAGGATGCCAGCCCACTGCAGGACACACACACACACACACACACAAAGCACAATTTAGGATTGCCAATCCACCTAACCTGCATTTCTTTGGACAGTGGGAGGAAACTGGAGCACCCGGAAGAAACCCACACAGACATGGGGAGAACATGCAAACTCCACACAGGGCGGACCCAGGAAGCGAACCCAGGTCTCCTTACTGCGAGGCAGCAGTGCTACCACTGCACCACCATGCCACCCTATGTAAATGTAGAATCTCCTATTTATTGTTATTAGAAGGGCAAGCAAAAAAATAACATTCTTGCAACACCTGAAATTGTTTACTTGGTTCTTTGTATTATTGTTTCATTGTTTATACTGCTGGAAATGACACAGACTGGGGTCAAGTCTCACTGGCTGTTTCAAGCTGAGCCTTTCCCATCAATTAAGGGGGTCTAAATATTCTTCTCATTATACCGAAGTGAGACAGGACTATAAAAAGAAGAAAAGCAGAATCTTCACTGGATATGAATGATTCAGAAAGATGGACCCTGCAGGTGGTGAAGCAAGGAGTTTATTCCATCTCTGGTTGTCAACAATGTACTTTGTGATGGACATGTCACCAGCTGGGAGGATGGCATCTGTTTTCTGTGAGGTCGTACTCAGAAATTTTGATTCACTAATTGGAAGGAACAAAATAAACTTTAGTTCAGAGCCGTTCCCAATAACTATGTGTTTTTAATGCTGTGTTAATGTAAACTATGAGAATACAGAGAGGCCCGCTTTTTAACAGAAGAATTTCAAAGGGAAGCTTACACAACTGGGCGAAACTGAGGAAGCATTGGTGTGTTTAGTTGTCAATATTCCCTAATAGCTAGTTTAATAGGTTGCCCAAATGACAAGGATTACTAGTGACAAAACAGGCATTAATCATTAGAGTAAAGTAGTCAGTTCAATGCAGGTTTATTGTTCAGGTTCTCACGCAAAGCTGTTCTATGATTCATTGTTTTGATTCTGCCATTTTCTGATTGCTTTGAAGTGTGTTTGTCCAGCCGACTTAGACTGTAAGTACCAAAAAAGAATGATTTTTGAAAGACAGCTCTCTATAGTTTAAAGAGCACCTCCTGAATTTTAGTCTTTTGCTTTAAGTCATACTAGGTTCCATTAACTAATTTGATGTTCTTATGTTAGTATCACTGCCACCAAGAACAGTCAGACAAAAACAACAACAGAACAAAAACATTTTTTTTGGTGAAAGTTTATTGGATATCACAAATTGCAAAATATTATAGGGGGCATGTTATAAATATAAAATGGACATTTACAACAAATAACATTAACTTATGTATTGTGTGAATTACAAAAATCAAGTTTAACAAACACAAAGTATAAGTATGACCCATATCTACTTGGCTATTTAATGTTGCTGAAAACAGGTCAGGTCAGGTCAGGTTGGGGAGCATGCACAGGTACAGAGCGTTGCCACACCCACCACATGACGAAATAGCTTGGCAACCCCCCAGGCAGACATGTGGTCCAGTCCCACCCTCCGGAAATGACCCTCTATCTGCCACAGCCTGGTGTGACGTGGGTATCACCTTGGCCTGGTCCAGCCACTTGGGTCCTCAACAATGAGGATCCTGTGAGCTGGATCACCCTCAGGGAATCATGCCACATGGCCATAGTGCTGTAACTGATGCTCCTTCACAATTCGCCTGATTCGGGACTCCATGAGCAACTGCTTATTCGTTACAAAGTCAAACCAGCGGTACCCAATGATTCACCGAAGAGACACAGTACCAAAGGAGTCCAGTCTTCATCTCAGGTCACTGGATAGCATCCATATCTCGCAACCATATAGCAAGACAGGAAGCACCAGAACTCTAAAGACTTGGACCTTCATCCTTTTGCATAGATATTGGGAGCGCTGCACAACCCTTTCCAGCGACCTCATGACCCCCCCATGCGCTCCCTATCCGTTCAGTGATTTCATAAGATAGAGTCACCAGAGACATGAATGTCACTGCCGAGGTAAGTAAACCTCTTGACAAAGTCGACACTCTCTCCACAGACAGACACACTGCTGATGGCTGTGCCCAAGAGGTCATTAAAGGCCTGGATCTTGGTTTTTATCCAGGACGCTCGCAAGCCCAGACACTTGGACTCCTCGCTCAATCTCTTAAAAGCCCTGATCAGAGCCTCCATTGACTCCATTGACGCATCATCGGCATAGTCATGATCAGTGAATCTTTCTTCGCCAACAGATGCCCCACAGCCGCTGGACCCCACAACCTTACCCAACACCCAGTCCATGGAAGCACTGAACAGAGTAGGAGCAAGAACACACCCCTGACGAACCCCAGAATCAAATGGGAAAAATACAGAGGTTCTGCTTCCACTTTGCACAGCACTCACTGTACCAGTGTACAGGCTGACCATGATATCCCGCAACCTTGAGGGGATCCCGCGAACCCTCAGGATGTCCCACAGGGCAGCTCAATCAACTGAGTCAAACGCTTTACAAAAATCGACAAAGGCTGCAAAGAAATTCTGCCGATATTTGCATTTGCGCTTCATGAGAACCCTCAGTGCCAGGATGTGGTCAATGGTATACTTCTTAGGCGTAAAACCAGACTTCTCTGGTCGCTGATAGGTGAGCAAGTGATCATGGATCTGATTAAGGACAATCCTAGTTGTCACAATCCAGGTGATCACCCTTCCCTTTCCAGTTAGGGACAATAAGTCCCATTTTCCAGTCCATTGGGATGATGCCATTCCCACAAATGGAAGCAAAGATTGCTTGCAATGCCACGAGGACAGCCTTACCACCAGCCTGGAGAGGTTCACCCTGGATATCACAGATCCTTGCAGCCTTTCCTCCTCTCAGCTAGTTCACCGCCTATGCAATCTCAGTGAGATTGGGTGGTTCACAGCTAATTGGAGGATCAGCCTCAAGAACTGTTGACTCAGAGATGTACAATGTCGTAGCCCGAGGATCCATTTTAAAGAGCTGCTCAAAGTAGCCAGCCCAGCAGGTCACAACTGCAGTGTCATCCGTAAGGACCATTCCATCAGTCGCCATGACTGTGACTCTCTGCGGAACAGATTTGGATGTGCATAATGCTTTGATTCCACTGTAAGCACTATACCATAGATGGTGTGTCACTTCCTCACAGATTTCTCTAACAAACTCCTTCTTATCTGCATTCAGAGCCCTCGCAGCCGTCCTTCTCAGTTCCCAGTAGAGACCGGATTATCTTCTCGATAATATCCAGAGTGACCTGCAAGATAAAACACCTCCTTCTGGGAACACCGGTAACACCAACACAGCCCTCAGCAACCTTCAGGGTGTTGTCACAGAAGGTCTCCCACATCACATTAGGATCAGCAGTTGCACCCAAATCTGTAAGTTCCTCACACAAACTGCAAGCAAACTCGTCAGAAACAGCCTGATCTTGGAGTCTGGCCAGGTCCAGCTTCATTTTCCTAGCAGGTGGTAAACTACTGGACCTAAGCTGGAACTTCAGAGTAGCAACAACAAGTCTGTGGTCAGAATTAACAAACTGGGCACTTCTGTAGACCCTGCCATTTTGTAAGAGCCTCCAGCATCTGCACACAAGGATGTGATCAATCTCCTTCACTGCACCACCAGTATTGGAGTACCAAGCCCAGTGATGCGACTCAGGGTGCTGGAACCAGGATCCAGTGATTCACAGCCCCTGACCTTTTGCAAGTCAAGGAACATAGAGCCAATTTCACCACAGTCACCAGACCAATGGGGACCGAGACAATCGTCACTGCCTGTGGTCACATTGAAGTCACCCATGACCAGAGGAGTGTCACCTCATGGGCACCCATCAAGCACCAAGCGAAGTTGCGAATAAAATGTCTCCCTCACCGAGACATCATTCACTGCAGTCAGAACATACACTGAGACAACAGACAAGGCACCTACAGAGTGCTGTAATCTGAGTCTCATAATACTCTCGATGAAAGGAGTGACATCGGACACCATCGGAAGAAGCTAATCCACTACAGCAACAGCTACTGCCTGAGTATGACAGCCATCAGAGTGACCAGACCAATAAAAGGTGTACCCACCTACAGAGATCTGGCCAGTCCCAGGTCTGCACACCTCTGAGAATGCCACCACTTAAATGAGGATTTTACGCAATTCCTTTGACAGTAGAGGAAGATGATCATCATGCCAGAGAGACAAGAAATTCCAATTCCTACCCGGATGGGCCACCTCAAATTGGGACCCGAGTGCTGCCGTGTAGCAGGCAATGCCTCAGCACCACATCAGTTCTGATCCCTGACAGTTCTGAACCCATTGGCTTTCAGAAAGTTTTGACTTTTCCGAGGATGGGGCTTCCGGAGGGCTTTCCCCCATCCCTTTCATAATATGAGCAGCCTTCCTATGGGCGGCTACAGCAGAGCTAATCCAGTGGAGAGGAGAAAGGAGTCCTTTCTGTTGTCTTTGAGCTGTGCAAAGTTTTTATTTTTACGGTGGCTGGAGTGACAGTCCTGCCACCATCCCCCATGATTTCCTAGCAAGTTGGAGGACCACTTTCAGGGCTGGATACAGTTTAACGTCATACCCAGGACATGAAAACTGGTCTAACAAATAAAATACAATGTAAGAGTACAGTACATCACTCTCAATTGAGGGTGTTAAAGAAGTTCAAAATCAACCAGAAAAATAAATGACAAAATAACTCAAATTTTATTTAAGAACCTCATTCAAAGAATTTATTAAGCATTTATCCCTGAATATGCATTAAAATTCCTCTCAATAATAATTAACTGTGGGATGTTTTTCTACTCATTCTATACTGATAATTTCAAGTGCCTTAGGATTCTTTGGGTTTTTAGAGGCTCCTAAAAGATTGTTTATAAAAGTAGCAAAGTCATGCAGGTGAACAGAAAAATCAAAAATCTGTGAAAAGGCCATGATGATAAAAACAGGTCAGAGAATTATAAACACCTGCATTGGCTTCAGCAGGGTATGTGTCAAATGTATTTTCTGCTCTTTTGACAATGGCAAACCTGATCGCACTTCCTTGTAGAATAAAGGGGGAAGGCATTTAGCAATTAAACCAACAAGTCTCTCCTGTTTCATTGTATTGCACAACAGATTTGACATCCAAACAAAGAAGATGGAAACCTTCATGTGTGCTCTTGTTTTCTTTTTTTTAAATCGTGTTTGTGGCTCAGGTAATATATATTTTTATTTTATTTCCTTAAATTACTGAAAAATGGTCAAATAAAGCTAAAATCATCAACTTTGGACAAATAATTCTGAACATGATTTATAAACTGAAGCAACGAAAAATTCAGTGTAATAAAAATCTTAAACTTTAACCAAAGTAGTGAAAGATGGACATAAAAATATCCTAGTGTATCTATCTATTGCATGTTTCTTTTATAGAAATAATCACAAGTTGTCAATAATGCTGATTAAGAAAAACATTTGATTAGAAATGGAGAATAATATGTTTTTAAATGTCTATTGTTTCTGTATGACCCAATTAAAAGAACACTATAGTAAAATTTGCAAGCATTTATGGGATATAAGGATAGACAGCGAATCTGAGAATGACTTTTCATTATCTAGTCTGTAAATTTCAAAGAACAGGAAAAAGACAATGAATGACTTATGTGGAGGACTTGTGCAATTCAAGCCAGCTGACTCATAGTAAATGATACAAAGTCCATGATAGGCAGATTGACAGAATACAGTTCTAAAAGTTAATAAATGGTACTCAGGTTTACATGAATTTCTTACATGAGCAAAGTCAACTAATTATCCTCTGATGTCAACAATGGTCTGAATAAAAAGCATGCAGTGACTGGCCAAAATATGGATTTCTTTAACCCATACAAAAGATGTGTATGTGAGATCAGCAGACCTCCTCATAAACATGGTGTCTTTTGTAAAATCAGGAATAGAAGATACAAGAAATTATTCACATTGGTCCTAACAATGGAGGCAGAAATGGTGCTCATGAAGTCTAATAGGTAGCTGTAACTCTCTCCTAACTACCTTTTCATGTTAAAATTTACCTCCATGGTAACACAAAGAGCATGACAGTCTTCTAACAGCTGTCAAACCCGCCAAGCTATTGTTGTTGGTCCTCCTGATCCAAGACATACCATGCTGGGTTTCATCTTCTATAACAGCGTTTCTCAACCTTTGCAACCCGAGTTTTCATAACAGTTTTAATCGTGCCCCCTTAATGTTTTTTTGAAAGGAGCCCACTAATACCAATGTGTTCTTTTTTAATTAATGATATATCATAGATGTATATTTTATTATACCTACTTAACTTTTATCAACATTTATCTAACTCTATATTTATTTTTCTAGTATCAGAATGTAGTTTAAGTTAATTTGTTTTGGTTTCAATAGATGTATTTTTCATATTTTTGAACCTTGTTTTCTTTTTTTCACATCTTCGCGCCTCCCTAGGGGGGACCGCCCCACAGTTTGAGAACCACTGTTTTATAACTTACCTTTTGGGCACACAGGCACAATATTCTAGGCTTTACTGTCCTAGGTCTAATTTTAACTGAAACCTTTAACATGATGCACTTCTGAGTGTTTTTCATGTTTTGCCCTTGTAAAGCTTTCTTTATTTGTAAGAAAATGTATATAAAAACCACATTAAATATTATTAAATGAAAATAATGGTTGGAAAAAGTACAGCCATTAAAATACATTAGAAACAAAAAAAGCTGCTCAATATAGTAGCAACAGCACTGACACTGAGAGACTAACAACAAATTTAGTTTTATTTGTCTACACAAATATTGTATACCACAAAATTATTGGACTCTTACAGTCTTTTTTCTCATTTTTAATAAAAACAATTCACTGTAACAACTGACAAGTCTCCCACTTTTGCTTTTTCATTGCCACAATTGAAGTGAGTGTTCACTGAAAAAGATAATTTTATTCAAATTAATTCTGAGACCGGAAATCTTCTGAAAATCTGTTAGTGCTGTTAGGACTGCAGAAAGAGTATTTTGTAGATCTGATATATACAGTACCATATCATCTGCATATAGTGAAATTTTCTGTTCAAGTCCTTCTCTGATAATCCCCTTTATCTCATAAGCATTTTGACAGTGAACTGCCAATGGCTCAATGGCGATTGCAAAAAGCAGTCGTGACAAGGGGCATACTTGTCTAGTACCAAGTTCTGTTTTGAAGTAGTCTGAAATAATATTGCTAATACAAATTGATGTTTCTGGACTGGTATACAGCAGTTTAATCCATGTAGATATGTTCAGGCCAAACCCAAATTTTTCCAATGTTGTGAAAAGGTAGTTCCATTCAACCATATTAAATGTTTTTTTCTGCATCCAACGATAATAATATATCCGGGGTGTTAGACTTTGTGGGTGAATATATTTCATTAAACAGGCGATGAAAATTGGAAGCTAAGTGTCTGCCTTTAATAAATCCAGTTTGGTCTTGTGATATTATCGAAGGAAGAACTTTCTCAATCCTACTGGCAAGGACTTTGGAGAGTATCTTAACATTGTTATTCAAAAGTGAGATTGGTCTGTATGATGCACATTGTAATAAGTCCTTATTTTGCATAGGAGACATGGTAATTAATGCTTGGCGAAAAGTTTGTGGTAGTAGTTTATTGTCTCTAGCTTCCGAAAATGTTGTTAATAAAAGGGAAGCTAACTCAACTGAGAATTTTTTTTATAAAATTCGGCAGGGTAACCCTGTTGTTTTCCTGCTCTGAAGTAAGTTCATAGCATCTAGTAATTCTGATGCCTGGCACCAGAGGCTTGTCCAATTCTTCTGCACTGAGAGTATCTAGTTGTGGTATCTGTAATGCATCCAAAGACATGTTAGGTTGTGTCTTGTCTTCTTTAATTTGAGTAAATTATAGTAGCCTCTAAATGTGTGTATTATATATTTATGGTCAATGATTTTGTCTCTGTCTGTGTTGGTAATTGCTGGGATTGTATTGCGAACTTCCTGTTTGTGGATTTGTTAGCTTTCTCTCTGTGTTCATAGTAATAATGTCATGATTTAAAAATTAGTTGTTCTGTTTTTTTGTTGTCAAGAGGTTGAGTTCTGAATGCAAAGCCTGTCTTTTCCTGTGAGGTGCCTCATTAGGACAACTGGCATGTTGTTAATCTATTCTGGTAATTTCACTGATCAGCTCTGATACCTTCTTGGTTTCCCAGAGGATTCCTGCAGAGATTTCTGAGGATGCATTTGTCTCTAAAAAATCAATTTGCTTGGATTTAAACTCCGTACAGTTCTTGTCTGCTAATAACTGTGGGTTAAGGCGCCATCTGCAAGATAAATATATGGGGCACAGTGATTTAAGCTCCATGATCAAAGGGGCATGGTCAGAGATAACAATAAGGTCGTACTTACAAGATTTAATTGTGGGCAAGAAATTGTTACATATGAAAGAAATCAATTCTTGAGTAACAGTGATTCACAGGTGAGTAGAAGGAATATGGTCTTGAATTTGGTTTTAGGAATCTCCAGGGGTCTGATAAGTTATGATCAGTTACAAACTTTGTAATTTTTTCTGCAGTGTTAGATGTCATCACCCCTTAAAACACAATTAAAGTCACCAGCCATTATAATTTTATGAGTGTTCATATTGGGGTTGGATGCAAATACGTTTTGGATGAAGTCCCTATCATTCACATTGGGTGCATAGATATTTATCAAAATTACTTCACAGTTAAATAAATTACCCATGACTATCACTTATCGCCCTTCAGGATCAGATACTACATCTGATGCTACAAATGAGATTGTTCTATGTATAAGAATTCCCACACCTCTAGTTTTTTTTGTAAAGCTGGAGTGGAATATTTGGCCAGTCCAGCCTCTGTGCAGCCGGACCTGATCCTTGCTTACTAAGTGGGTCTCATGTAAAAATACTACTTTAGCGTTTAGACCTGTTAAGTGGGAGAATACTTTCTTTAATATTCCAGTTCACAAAGTTAACTGATGATCTTTTGTTGACATTCTGTAGTCTTAATTTAAGATAGTAGTACATTATTACATAAGACAGCTTTGACCTTAATTTCCAATTTTTCCAGGAGTTATTGCCATGAAGCCAATTGTTATGTTGGCTCTTACAATTATAAGGATTAATAGGAAAGATAAGAAATAGCTTGCTTTCTTTCCCCCCAAGTGAGGCTAAACCACACTTCACAAAGTCCCAGTCCTCTGATATACCTAGAGACAGAGTACATCCAAAACAAAACAAGCCCCCCCAGCAGTGTCTTCTTAGAGTCATTATTGCCCTTATGATTTGTAGCTGATTACCTTAGGCAACATAGCATGCTGCCTATAAAAGCTGTGGTATGACTTTTAGTAAAATTAACTGAATGCCAAATTAACAGTAAGTGTTGACAGGCAGTACAGTAACTTGTTATTTTCATTGAAGTAAAAAATAAAGTTTCATTTTTACATATACCTGAAGCACAACAAAGATTTTTGTTTCAAGTTATAATTTTAAATGTTCATCATAAACCAAAATGGGTTACTAAAATGCTTGTTTATGTGTGACATGCTGCTTTCCATATGTCTGTATTGTAATAAGGGCAGATTCGGCCCTTCCATGAAGAAGCAGGAAGTGGATACATGTGCTTTGATTACAGAAGTGCAAGTCCCGGGACCTCATGTATAAACAGTGTGTATGCTCAAAAATGTTGCATACGTCTGTTTCCACGCTTACTTTGCGATTTATAAAACTCAACTTGGCATAAAGCCATGCACATTTTCACAGCAGCACCCCTGTTACGTTTCTGCTCGGTTTTGCAAACAGGCAGCACCTGCATCAAAGCAGTGCTACTGTTTTTGTGTCGTTTCCCTTTCTTTTTTAGATTCTATAAAGTGGGATTTATCAATTACACCAAAATTAATTGCAAATCGCTTACATATTTAAGGCACTTGATTATAATCATTCTGTAACAATATAATGGCACATGGAATGGCCACAGTATTCCAAATACCATAGCTTCTTTAGAGTTGTTACTCTCAGTGCACTTCGCAGCCTTTCCTACACAGACCTCAAGGCTCAGAAACAGTTTTATTTAAATAGCTGTAAATGCACTCAATCAATCCATCAAGTACTCCCAGTAGAACTGTTTGTACTTATAATTACAATTATCTCACTGTAATTGTTTTTTTATCTTACTATTATTATTATTATTATCATTTTTTCATTTTATAAGATAAGTTTATGAAGGAGTTGCACATTGAATCTCATTATACCATACAATGGCAAAAAAGGAATCCAATTCAGTTCAATAGAAGGGAGTGCACATTTACATTGCTTTAGATTTGTAAGAGCTAACCTTTTGGAGCTGTGTGCCATTAGGATATTAGGATTTATACTTGATATCATTTTTATAATGAAACTAGCAGAACACCCGCGCTTCGCAGCGGAGAAGTAGTGTGTTAAAGAAGTTATGAAAAAGAAAAGGAAAAAATTTAAAAATAACGTAACATGATTGTTAATGTAATTGTTTTGTCATTGATATGAGTGTTGTTGTCATATATATAGATAGATAGATAGATAGATAGATAGATAGATAGATAGATAGATAGATAGATAGATTCACATAATTCACATAATCCAGCAGCAGTATACTGATACAAAGAAACAATATTAAATTAAATAGTAATAAAAATGAAAAAAGTTAGCATTTACTCCCCCGGGTGGAATTGAAGAGTCTCATAGTGTGGGGGAGGAACGATCTCCTCAGTCTGTCAGTGGAGCAAGACAGTGACAAAAGTCTGTCACTGAAGCTACTCCTCTGCCTGGAGATGACACTGTTCAGTGGATGCAGTGGATTATTCATGATTGACAGGAGTTTGCTTAATGCCCGTCGCTCTGCCACAGATGTTAAACTGTCCAACTTTACTCCTACAATAGAGCCTGCCTTCTTAACAAGTTTGTCCAGGCGTGAGGTGTCTTTCATCTTTATGCACATACATGTGTACATATATACACACACACATATACTATGGGGTGCCAAACAGGTAAATACATTGATTTTCTGAATATATAAAGTCGGCGTCAGAATATATAAAGTCAAAACTTGAATATATAAAGTCACTGTCGGAATATATAAAGTCAAAAGTTGAATATATAAAGTCAGCGTCGGTATATATAAAGTCAAAACTTTTTTCTGAATATATAAAGTCAAAACTTGAATATATAAAGTCAGCGCTGGAATATATAAAGTCAAAACTTAAATATATAAAGTCATCGCTGGAATATATAAAGTCAAAACTTGAATATATAATGTCAGCGTCAGAATATATAAAGTCAGCGCTGGAATATATAAAGTCAAAACTTGAATATATAAAGTCATATCCGAATATATAAAGTCAAAACTTGAATATATAAAGTCAGCGTCGGTATATATAAAGTCAAACTTGTTTCTGAATATATAAAGTCAAAAGCTGAATATATAAAGTCATCGCTGGAATGTATAAAGTCAAAACCTGAATATATAAAGTCAGCGTCGGAATTTATAAAGTCATTCCTGATTATATAAAGTCAACATCGGAGTATATAAACTCATTCCTGAATATATAAAGTCAAAGTCAAAATATATTGATTGAAACGACTCTGAACTGAACTAAGTTAACAAAAACGTATTCAGAAAAATAAATTAAAAAAACACTGTTCGGTTAATCTTTTGAAAATGATGCATGTGCCCTGCCCAGGATTGGTTCCTGCCTTGCGCCCAGTGTTGGCTGGGATTGGCTCCAGCAGACCCCTGTGACCCTGTGGTCAGATTCAACGGGTTGGGAAATGGATGGATATTCCAGCGCTGACTTTATATATTCAGGTTTTGACTTTATATATTCTGAAGCTGACTTTATATATTGAAGATTTGACTTTATATATTCCAGCGCTTACTTTATATATTCCGACGCTGACTTTATATATTCAAGTTTTAACTTTAAATATTCCAACGCCGTCTTTATATACTCAGGTTTTGACTTTATATATTCAAGTTTTGACTTTATATATTCCAGCGCTGACTTTATATATTCAAGTTTTGACTTTATGTATTCAGAAACAAGTTTTGACTTTATATATACCGACGCTGACTTTATATATTCAAGTTTTGACTTTATATATTCGGGAATGACTTTATATATACAAGTTTTGACTTTATATAGTTAAATTTAGTCATCATTGCATAACTTTTCCTTCACCATAGAAATTTAAAGACTAAATTCAACTTCCATTCCTACCAAAGATATTTCTGGCGACTAAATAGAACCTACTTATATCCAAATTCAAGCTATTGAGCTGTCGCCTGCCTGCCTGAATAAGTCACCCTCCCTTCGCTATTACTTTTTTACCGTTCATTTAATCATGGCTAGTAGCGGAAAAATTATAAAATTATAAAATTACAAAATTACACTGAGTATGGCTTTACCAAAACAATTATTGATGGTGAATAAAGTATCGATTATTCATAAAGCTTCAGTTGGTGATCTGTTTTTCTGTGTTAACCTCATATTTTTTCATACTTGTTCTCAAACCAAGGGGGTGCGAGGGTAAAATGAATCGGGAAGCGCTGATCAATGTAATCGGTGTACCAGGAAATCATGCATTGGAATGCAAAGTGTGATTAAATGCATTATTTTTTAACGCGTTATGAAGCACATGCATCAAAGCTGCTCAGCTGTGCTTGTGCTAAGAAAAGGAAACATTTTAAAAATAACGTAACACGATTTTCAATGTAACCTTTTGTAAGTAGTGCCTGGAGGATTCAGAGTGTGTATTAACTTGTGGATTTTTCTGTGAGTATTTGGTGGCAGCGTCACAAAGTCGCTTCCGTAAGACTGTGTTAGCTGCGGAGCTCAGCTCAGAGCGAAATAAGGTGAATGGGAGGGGAAATGATGACATGACTCCCCCACCCGCCTTAACTGTTAATCCCCCACAAACACAGTCTCTCGGAATTTGCATAAGCACAGCCCTTCACGTGCAATTTTAACTTAGTTACAAAGTGATCAAAACTCTCGTTTATATCCTGCGTCCTCTCATTAAACTTGTATCCCGCATTACCCGTGGGCATGACAAACGCCAGCGGCAGCCTGTCTATGAACTTAATTTAAACTTTAGGTTTACACCGTGCTTTGTGTCCAAAGTAGCACCACTCATGAATATGGTTGTATATGTCACTCGCTCGCTTCTTATTGTTTCGCTGCCTTCTCAATTATATAATGCATGTTTTCTTCAGCGCTTTTTGGAGCTCTTCCTGGTTTTCTACACACTGCGTTGACAGTCAGTTCACGTGATTACGTGGGAGGCGTGATGATGTCACACGAAACTCCGCCCCCACGGCTTTCGAGCTCAACTCCATTACAGTAAATGGAGAAAAATAGCTTCCAGTTATGACCATTACGCGAAGAATTTCGAAATGAAACCTGCCCAACTTTTGTAAGTAAGCTGTAAGGAATGAGCCTGCCAAATTTCAGCCTTCTACCCACACGGGATCTTGGAGAATTAGTGATGAGTCAGTCAGTGAGTGAGTGAGTCAGTCAGTGAGTGAGTGAGTGAGTGAGTCAGTGAGGGCTTTGCCTTTTATTAGTATAGATTAATTAAAGTATCTGAAGGCGAAAGGGGGTCAAGCACCGTATTAGTATGGTGTTCCTAATAATCCTTTAGGTGAGTGTATATATACTGTATATATGTGTGTATATGTATATATATGTTTATGTGTGTGTGTATATATATGTACAGTACAGGCCAAAAGTTTGGACACACCTCCTCATTCAATGTGTTTTCTTTATTTTCATGACTGAAGGCATCAAAACTATGAATGAACACATGTGGAGTTATGTACTTAACAAAAAAAGATGAAATAACTGAAAACATGTTTTATATTCTAGTTTCTTCAAAATAGCCACCCTTTGTTCTGATTACTGCTTTGCACACTCTTGGCATTCTCTCGATGAGCTTCAACAGGTAGTCACCTGAAATGGTTTTCACTTCACAGGTGTGCCTTATCAGGGTTATTTAGTGGAATTTCTTGCTTTATCAATGGGGTTGGGACCAGCAGTTCTGTTGTGCAGAAGTCAGGTTAGTTGGACGATCATTTATTTTTCAACAGGACAATGACCCCAAACACACCTCCAGGCTGTGTAAGGGAGTGATGGAGTGCTGTAAATGGTCATGAAAATAAAGAAAACACATTGAATGAGGAGGTGTGTCCAAACTTTTGGCCTGTACTGTATATATATATATATATATATATATATATATATATATATACAGTGGTGTGAAAAACTATTTGCCCCCTTCCTGATTTCTTAT
>JANRMT010027041.1:46933723-46960571 GCA_026402145.1 Polypterus bichir lapradei | reverse complement strand
ATATATATATATATATACTGTTCAAAAAATTTAAGGAACACTTTTTAATCAGAGTATAGTGTCAAGTCAATAAAAGTTCTGGGCTATTGATTTGGTCAGTTAAATAGCAGAGAGGGTTGTTAATCAGTTTCAGCTGCTTTGGTGTTAATGAAATTAACAACAGGTGCACTAGTGGGGCAACAATGAGAAGACCCCCAAAACAGGAATGGTTTAGCAGGAGGCCACTGACATTTTTCCCTCCTCATCTTTTCTGACTGTTTTTTCACTAATTTTGCATTTGGTTACAATCAGTGTCACTACTGGTAGCATAAGGCAATACCTGGACCCTACAGATGTTGCACAGGTAGTCCAACTTCTCCAGGATGGCACATCAATATGAACCATTGCCAGAAGGTTTGGTGTGTCTCCCAGCACAGTCTCAAGGGCATGGAGGAGATTCCAGGAGACAGGCAGTTACTCTAGGAGAGCTGAACAGGGCCGTAACAGGACCGGTATCTGCTCCTTTGGGCAAGGAGGAACAAGATGAGCATTGCCAGAGCCTACAAAATGACCTCCAGCAGGCCCCTGGTGTGAATGTCTCTGACCTCCTCTAGTGGGCTATGTGCTCACTGCCCAGCACCGTGGAGCTCGATTGGCATTTACCATAGATTACCAGAATTGGCAGGTCCACCACTGGCACCCTGTGCCTTTCACAGATGGGAGCGGGTTCACCCTGAGCACATGTGACAGGTGGGAAAGGGTCTGGAGGAGCCGTGGAAAATGTTATGCTGCCTATAACATCGTTCAGCATGACCAGTTTGGTGGTGGGTCAGTGATGATCTGGGGAGGCATATTGATGGAGGGAAGCACAGATATCGACAGACTAAACAAAGGCACCTTGACTGCCATTAGGTATTGGGATGAAATCCTTAGACCCATTATCAGACCCTGTGCTGGTGCAGTGGATCCTGGGTTCCTCCTGGTGCACGACAATGGCTCATGTGGCGAGAGTATTCAGGCAGTTCCTGAAGGATGTGGTGAACACGCTTGCCTGACTTAAATCCAATAGAACACCTCTGGGTGTCACATTATGTTTTGGTCCATCGGACGCCACCAGGTTGACCTCAGACTGTTCAGGAGCTTAGTGATGTCCTGGTCCAGATCTTGAAGGAGATTCCCTGGGACACCATACGTCGTCTCATTAGGAGCATGCCCCCCCCCCAGATGTTGTCTGACATGCATACTAGCAAGTGGGGGCCATACAAACTACTGAGTATGATTTTGGGTTGTACACTGAAATGGATTGGCCTGCCGCATCATTTTTTCATTTTGATTTTCGGGGTGTCTTTGAATTCAGTCCTCTGTAGATTGATCATTTCCATTTCCATCAAACAATGTGGCATCCTTTTGTTCCTAACACATTACCCAGTCCATATCAATTGAGATATCCAGCAGGATTTTTTCCCATTGAGATCTGATGTGTTTTCAAAGTGTTCCTTTAATTTTTTTGAGCAGTTTATTTGTATACTTATCTGTACTTTTGCACACAATTATTTATTTCATTTTGCCACAAATACTATTCCATACACATCAGCCTGCACAAATAAGATTTATTATAAACATTTTAATCTGCTGGTCAGTTTTTATTATGGAATAACATCTTTATTTTCTAAATTGTGTTTAATCTGATTGAAGGCATGGTGGGACAGTGGTTATTAAGCTCAACATGGCTCTGCGTATGAATGTGTTTACATGAATGTGTCATACCATCCAGGTTTGGTTTGTGCTTTGCATCCAGTGCTGCTCTGGTAGGCTCCAGCTCCCTGAAACTCTGTGATTGAAAAAATGGTTAAGAGAATGGATGCCTTATTCAAAAATCGGAAATGCAAGTTAAGGTGCATGTTAAGCATATGGAAGACTAATTTGTAAAGTTGAATGTTTTTTAAAACCCCGTTAGAAACATCAGAAATGAGCAGACTGTGTTCAATATGTGAAAAGTAACCAAATTCACTGTAAAGCTATTCAGTTTTTAAAGTTATTTATTGCATCAAGCATGGTTGGTCACAGGATTACAGTAATTAAAGTCATGTAAAGAAAACATTTCTATTTAAACCTTTTTAATTATATTCAAATTTCAAATAATTACATAACAGTTATAATAAAGCTGACCATTTTACATTTATTATAACTGCAAAGAAATACAATGCTATTGTAGTCTCTGTAATTTTCAAGGAATGGTAGAACCAGTAAGCACAACATGGAGTACAGGAGGGAGCAGACAGCAGACACTGTTTTAAAATATATATAGTCACTGTTCTGTAAGACTGCGATTCCAGAGGTTTATTGGACATTATTGTTTATTGAATGTTTTCCTTAGATGTTGTTTCCTGAAGAGGCATTAGCTCTCTTGGAAATGTGTTCTTTTGAAATTGCGGCATATTAAGTAACTAAACAATATAGTAATATACCAGAAAAGGCAATATCCCTCCCATCGTGATTACAGCGGTACAAGAATCACATGAGAAAAAATATACTTTAGCTTACATTTACTGACGGTTAACGCGGTTACAGAAGGGGAGGCATATGACAGACTTTATCCAGGTGGGAATCTGGATCAACACAATCTGCCATTTCTCGTCCCCACGCTGGGAGGTTTTTCGGAACTTTGCCGACTCGTGCCTCAAAGGGTCTGGCTGTTGTCCAAGCCTTTTATACTGTTCTTCTTCAACTTGCTGGTCCTCTCTGTCTCCAAACAAGGGCAGGAAAGGGCTGAACTCCTCCTCCACAAAATACAGAAATATCATAGTGCTTACATGCCGGTTCTCATTCTCCCAACAAGGAAAGAAGACTTTGTACTGACAGAGGACAGAAATACTCTTCTGTGTTTAAGCTGACTATACAATCCTCCAGTTGTATTTGGCTATCTAATCCAATGCTTGGCTAGCAATTCTAACTGCTGAGCCTCTGTGTGCCAAATTTAACATGCACATGTGAATAAATCCATACCAGTGAGCATAGAGACAGTGACATTAATATTAAAGAAAAATGTAGTATAACAGATGTACATACCTAATCAGATGCATTGCCTTTTCTGTTCCCTTTTTAGCTGGGTTGCAGTCATCATTCCTTATAATCTATGGTTGGGATAAAATGTGGAAGCACAGAACCTGGACACAAATCCAGGGTTTCTTCAGATTTAAATAATACAATGGTGCAGTTTAAACTAAAACTAAAATGTTTTTAAACACTAAACATACATCAGTAATAATTTTTCATCATTTTTTTCTTTTACAGGACCATACATTGTTCAGAATTTAAGTGCTGTCATCCTTAATGCTACTGCTGTGTTCCTTTACTGGGATGCACCTATTGGAAATGCCAGTCACTATAATGTTGTTCAGAGTGATGGTGGTAAATCAAGTTCTCAGTTTGTGCAGGAGCGGTTTCTAACAATTAATGGCCTGTTACCTCTTAGCACTCACACAATACAGGTCAGTGCTATAGCAAAAGACGGGACACAAGGAGGCCCTGTGTCAATCACTGTGACTACAAGTGAGTGCTTCATCTCATGAAGTTTCTTGTTAATAATGGCATGTTACGGTATAATATTCTAAGTGCCTCAAAGTTTCATGCCCTCTCCATTCCACTGAAGTTGTCAGGTTCCTTCATGTCAGTTTTAAAGTGTTTCTGTGATCTATTAGTCTTATATTCTGTCAGGAGAAAATCTTATTAGCATCATCATCACAACTATTGGGTAATTTATTTATTTTGTCATTCAATCATTCATTTTCTGACCTTTTAATTCAGTTTTGAACACACAGTACTTCAGTGATTGTGACTGGCTGAGAAAATGGCAGGAACAAACACTGCATGGGATGCCAAGCAATTGAGGGATCCTTATAACACACACACACACACGCACGCACACGCTCACACACACACTTACTCATAATGAGCCAAGCTAGAGCTGCTAACTCCATATGTCATTGTAATGTGGAAGTATGCAAAATTGTTTGGAGATAAATCATGTACACTCAGGGAGAACATGTAAACTTAACACAGACAATTAACTGGTCACAATTTGAACCAGGACACAGTAGCTATGAATAACCACCCTATGGCTATGGCTCATTTAAACATCTCCACAATCTTAAAACACTTAAGATCTAAAGTGATTGCCAAATAAGTTTTCATAGATAATGAAAACAGAATCTTCAGACAAACATGTACACATTTCTAACCTCGTGTTTTCTCCTTTAGGTGGAGTGAGTCTTCATTATGAGATATCAGTTGTCAGTTTCGCTGCATTGGATGAGCAAGCAAGAAGCATGATATTGGCAATGGTTGGTGGTTTGTTTTTAAATCTTTTAATTTTTATGATCCACTTCTTACAGTTTAATTAACTTTCAGAACTACTTAATTTCAGCAGAAATAGGCATTTAAAAAACTGCACACCACACAGTAGTAAAAACTTTTAGTATGCAGGTTCTTATCTCCAGAAATGCTACAAAATTCAAATGTGTATGCATATTGAAATATCTTTATGAAAGCTTTATAAGTTGATATGTATTTATTATATTTTGGTTTATTGTTTTCTTTCAGATCACCAATAATCTTCAAAAACTATTTTCATGGAATCAGTTTACGATATCCTTAACATGATGAAGAATCTGGCACTCTAAGTGTTCACTTATTCATAATGTCTGAAGACAGGCTACACCTCTAGGGGAAAATAAACTGTTTTCATCCAATTCTAATGAATAATGCTGTTTGTATTTTAAACAATTCCTTACAAAAGTGATTACAGATAATACTTGTATTCTCCAAACATACAGTGCTTTTAGAAAGTATTCAGACTGCTTCACTCTTTAAATCTTTTATGTTGCTGCCTAATGCTAAAATCATTTAAATTATTTTTTCTCTCATCAAACAACACTCAATACGCCAGAATGACAAAGTGAAAAATAATTATTATAAAAATAAATATTTGCAAGTTTTCTAAAAAATTAAAAAGTGAAATATCACTTTGACACAAATATTTAGACCCCTTACTCAGTACTTCTTTGAAGCCCTTATGGCAGCGATTATAGCCTGTGGCCATATTGAGTTTGATGTGACAAGTTTTGCACACCTAGATCTGGAGATTTTCTTTTATGCAAATCCTGTCAAGCTGTCAGTAGGATAAAGACCATCAGTGAACAACTTTTTTCAGGTCTCTCCAGAGATATTTGATTGGGCTGTACCTGGGCCACTCAAACACATTCACAGAGCTGTCCCAAAACCTCTCCAGTCCTGTCTTTGCTTTGTGCTTAGGGTCATTGTCCTGTTGAAATGTAAATCTCAGTCTGAGGTCCACAGTACTCAAGAACAGGTTTTCATTAAGAATATCGCTGTACTTTGCTCCATTCAGCTTTTCCTCAGCCCTGTTTAGTCTCCCAGTCTCTATTGCTAAAAATACCCCTGATGCTGCCACAACCAAGCTGTACGACAGACTGGCATTATCCATTTTGCCAGGCAGGAATCCAAATCTTGGTTTAGCAAACTGTTGGCAAACATTTTTATCGCCAGCTAAAAGCCTCAGTTTGCCTGAATGAGCCTCCCTTAGGAAAACAGTATCTGCTGACTTATCTTATAAGATAATTAATTCCAGACCATGTACCAGCCAGGAACATCGCTATCTAAGGCATGCAATGGACTCAAATTCTGAAGAAAGGACCATAAATTCAAGACAAGTAACACTGATAGACAGAATTTTGCACCAGTGGTCAACCAAGAGGATGGGCTTATATGCACCCAAGAAGCCAATGACACTCCCTATAAAACCCTTGTATCGCCCTAACTATTTGCTCTTCTCTCACTACACTACAGCTTGACCTGGCCATTATTTGGCTACCCATTGCTTATAGGGTATGGCCATAACAGAGGTTGAAGCAATCCGTTTACAATCCCTTTACTCCAAAGGGGCAGTTATGCTGGACTGAAAGGGGTGGAATACTCATCTGTGTTAGAGTGTGGATGAGGTAGCTATTACTCCAACCTTGCTGAGGGACAGTGAGGTCAGGAGCAAGAGAGAATGACCTGTGTTAACCACAAGTGTACCTTGTTAATGATGGTCACCTACTGACCATCAGTTGACTTTGCAGGCACAACTTTTGCTACCATCCAAGGACACTTTGTGTAAAATTCTCACAGAAAAAACTGCACTACCGTCTTCAACCAAAAGGTGCGACCAAAGGAGAAGAAGGAGACCTCCTAAACAAACAAAAGTAAGCGTGCTAAGAAATCCTTCTACGTGTCTAGAGAAAGCCAACCAGGAAAAGAATCAAGCATCGCTCACCTCTAACCATAAATATATTTTAATTCTGAGAAGTATTAATTGAAATTTAATAAACTACGGGGCTTCGCTCACCTACCCCCTCCCATCCCTCCCCCAGGTGCACTAAGCTCCAGCCACTTCGTGTCTCTGCCACTCGCATTGTCAAGGGTCAGCTGAACGCACGCTGAGGAGCTGCTGTTTTTCTGCTACTGCTGCCTTGCTGCATGTTCTGCTTGTTGCACTGCGCATTGATCATTTAAAAGCCTGTACAGCAGCTGTCCTTTTGATTCACTGCCTTGTCTCTCGCGGGACGTCAAATTGTCTTCCGAGAACATCACGTATCATCTCCTTTCAAGCCTTCGAAGATTTTTTTTTATAATAGTGAGATAGGACAAAGCCAGCTAGTGTACTATGGTATTAGTGTTACTGTTACTAAAGATAACAACCTTGTGAAGGATAAGTTCTGGCTCTTATGAGTGTCTCACCCTAAAGCCAGTAAGAAAGGGCAGAGCAGCACCTCACATAGGCATGTACTCACAATCACACACACAAACATTGAGGAGAGAGAACTCGGTGTGGTATGGGTTGGTCGTAAGCCAAAGCAAAGGCCAACTGCTGTGAGTAAATGAACGTCACTTGCTGGCAATGAAAACTTCATAACCAGCCAGATAACTTATCCATCTTAACGTCATGAATTGAGAAATCAGGATTCATAAGTCATGTGCCTTTTCCTAAAAGAGAGGAAAGTTTTATCTAAGCCAAGAGATAGAATTGGCAAGTTACCTGCCTTTTTCTACAGGAGAGAAAATTTTAAACTAAGCTTTAGTAAATGTAAGCTTTGTGTTGTTTGGATCTTTTGTCTATGTATATCTATATATGCATATATGTCTATATATTTACATATACCCATCTTCTTCTACCCTTACATTACAAATAAATATTATTTTCCTTATTTCATCAAGCGTATCTGGATTATTTGTGAAAGTAAGTTTTGAATCACAGCAGAGAAAGTCAGTGTAAAAGTAGACTTTCGCCAATTTATTAACCTTGTTTATAAATTATACAGATCTCTTCATATTTCTGGTGTCCCAGCTGGAAGAAGAAACAGAAATCCTACATCCTGATGCTTAAACGAATAATTTTAATGATAATTAATCATCACAAATCGTACAATACTTCACTATTGGAATGGTATTGCACAGGTGGTGCTTGGTTTAACTGTATGGAAGTCTTTTTTGTGCCTTTTTTCACTTTAAGTGGGCTTTTATGTGTCGTCCACCACTCTGCCATAAAGCTCAGATTAATGACTGTTGAAGTAGTGACTGTTCTTCTGGAACTTTCTACCATCTCCACGCTGGTTCTCCGGAGTTTAGCCATTAGGCAACTTTTGGGTTATTGATGACATCTTTTACCATGACTTTTCATCCCTGACTGCTCACTTTGGCTGGGTACCCAGTTCTAGGAAGAGTTGCATACATTTTTTATAGCCTTCCCAAATTCTGTTCCTTGACATAGATGTGGGGATGTAAAGAGGTATGTCCTCAATTGGACTAGCACTCCATGCGGGTTTTATTCCTAACACACACATCATGATGGTAGGTTAGACTCAGGTCACCCATGACCCTACACTTGATTAAGTAAGACAGAAAATAGAAGGACGGCTGAGTATATCCTTCAGTGGAATAGATGGTTTCTTACATTTGACCTAAAACTTCCAGGATAGCCTTCTGCTAACTGTTATGTGTTGATAAAATAGTACAGCATCAACAAGCTAATAACTTGGTGCTGTTTGTTTTGTTTGAATCATTTTAATATCAAAGAAACTTCATAGAAAGAATTACATCTTAATATATTCATTATACTACAGTCTTCATGGGAGAATGGTCAGAATTATGATACTGATTTAAAAATAACAAATAACAGAAACTCAAAAGCATATATGTAATCTTTACATACAATACATAAAAAATATCTTTTTAAATAGGTCAATATTTTAAAACAAGTATTTACTTTATCTTAGATGTTGCTAAATGCCTTGTGTTATTCAGGTTCCCTGTTGCAAATAAAATGTTTATAGCTCAGCAAAATAGTTCTCAAACAAATCAATCTATTTAGCAATATACAGAATTTATTTATTTATTTATTATTTTGCTTGCATCTTGACTAAATTTTAACACCCAAGGTTCCTGTTATAAAGGGAAATCTCACTTACTGGTTTATATGGACACATATTTCCAAATATTTGTTTTCTTTAAATATGTTTTACCTTAATGAATGAAGAATTTGTTAATTGTATTAACCATTACAATACTTTTATTTACGTCTTCACTTAATTCCCAAGAAAACTAAGGCACATGCTGTTTTTTTCCCCACTAAATGAAGGGTGTGTTCTCTTTAACCGTTTGCTTACCTGTTATCTGGTCGAGACGATGGATGCACCAACCCAACCTTGCATATTTATGTAGAAACTAACTTATCTAAACAGCAACTTTATCTCTTCTGAACAATAAACAGGCATCTTTCTAACCTTTTAAATATAAATTCCTGGATATTTTGAAAGATAAGTAATAGAGTAAAATAAACTGCTTGAGAGCAAAAAATGTTAAGAATAAGGAAGACTAACTATTTTCAGCTCAACGCATACTTGAAATAACATTCTCAGCATAAACATATACTTATGCCAAATCATTACTTCTTTAAAAAAAAAAAAACAAGATTTTTTTTTCAGAGCAGCATTTTTCACTTATCCCCACATGTTGGTAAACCAGTTTGTGGTAGAGAAATTCCAGTTTCAGAAATAGATTCAGCACACCTGAATCTGTATTTGACATTTTTGCGTAGGAGGATTTTGGTGCAGACAAAACCTGCTTAATCCATTCCTGAGTCTCGGGGGGTCAAGAGATTATCCAGAAAACACTGGGCACAAAGCAGGAAACAGCTGAACTAATAAAGTTGTATCTACTTTTTTATCCTTCTTATTCTGAGAGGCTAGTGACACATTCATCTACTGTGCTTACTGGAATGTTTACCAGATTTTATTATTCCTGTTTGTTTACATTTGTTTGCTTCCTTTTTAAAAAAAAAGGAAATTTCTGATTCCAGTAACAAAAAGAATGTATATAAATTAAACCTATTGACAATAAATTGAATAGGGGGGCACTGAGCTAATAATTGTGAAGTAAACACGAGATCCAAATTTTTGTTGGTAGCTATTTTTATTAACTTTAAATGATGTCCTCCTTCAAGAAAATATAATGACTGCCTTGGCAAGTACTAATTATCAACCTGTGTTACCATATGAGAATACTGTATAGGATAAGTTGCAAATTGGTAATAACATCAGGAAATTGGTGACAATTATTTTTTACATGGGCCTTTGGGTATTGCAAAACCTTCTAAAAATGAATCAAATATTTCTTTATTCAAAATACATTTTGTTATGAAATCCTAGAAAACACAGAAAATTATGGAGACTAAGGAAAGAATCAGGAGATGGAACAGGTTAAAGGGAGAGGTCAAAGTGTTAGAGAATAAGCCAAGTACCAAATGAACCATCAGTATCCTAAAGTCAACTAACACTAAACCAAAATCTTATTCAAGAAAAAACATCGCATAATAGTGTAGCTCTAGCTTAATTGTTCTTTATTTTTATTTTTTTTGCTCCTAACAACAAATATTTGGCTTTGTGAAGCTAGCCACAGTCAAAATGGTGACTCCTACTGTGAATGACCATACAAAAGTGTGCCAAAGCGATATCACTGTTAAAAATGTAAAAGATTAACATGTTTAAATACACTTACAAAACATCCAAAAATACAACAAATAGAATTGGGATTTGGTTGATAAACTCATAATATTCTCTGTGAAAAATATGAAACATGAAATGAAGTTTTTCACCAGACTACATCATAAAATGAATCAATTATTGCATCAGGTTATTTCTATGTAAATTCTACCCTTCATTCGTTTTGAAGAAAATGGCCTGTGACCCTTACATATCAACTGGGGTCTTTTCCAGAGACTTGATCAGGGTTCTCTCAATGGCCAGCAGAGCAAGGTTGCTTAAAAGGTTTTGGTCTATTGTGTTGCGGCTGTACGAGTTGACTCGTTTTAAGCAGGAGAAGCTCCTCTCTACTCCTGCTGATGTTGCTCCAATTGATTCTACTAAAGACAATAGCTTATATAGCTTAGCTTACCCCTGTTGCCCTGCAAGTCACGATTTGAACATAAGACTCTGAGTTCAGATTTCAGTTTCCCTGAATCAAACAAAAGGACATAACATTTCAGGACACATTGGAGTGCCTCCTTAGGAGACACCTGTCTCATTTAATAAAATTTCCATGGATTTATTAGTTCCAGGAAGCGCATACTTTCCAAATTAGAAAAACCTTGAGGAATCAGCTCCATAAGATTGTCTAGGATGGTCCTGTACAGATTTCTGTAATGCTCATGGGGACCCTGCTATTGTGACAGACACAGATGGTTTTGCCTAGGCTCGTTTAGAGGGTTGGACATGAGACTTGCCGCTTTTGCATAAACAGCTTTGAAAGCGTCCTTTGCAAAAACAAGGAGACGCTCAATTCTTTGACTGCACCAAAGAACATCCATAGCCCTCTGCTGCACAATGTCAAAGACCACATCATATTTGTTCCCCACAGTGCTCAATATTGGTGATGTAAAGTTCCACTGAGTAGGAGCGTTTCTGGGCAACCTTGAACACCCTGCAGATTTGAGAAAAGACATCCTCTTGGTAAATTTAGAAAATAATGTGGCAAACCCAGAGAAATACAAAAACATTCTGCATTCAGACAAGCATGTTGCCCCATGAGACATCACCAGGCTTAGTCTGTGTGCATAGCAGTGTACAAACGTTACATTGGGGGATATTGCTTTCACTTCAGCCTGAAGTCCATTTGGAGGGGAAGCCATGACAGCAGCACAATCATAGGTTTGAGCCACAAGTTTTTCCTTGTATTTGTAGCCCTGCATGTTTTCATTTAAAATATCAAAGACAGACTGGGCATCTCGCCCCCTGAAGCATCAGAAAATCCAACAAATCGCTCTTGAATTTCACCTGCAGTATTGACATATTGAACTATGAGAGACAGTTGAGCAGGACATAAAATGTCAGTTGCCTCATGTATTTGCCTTGCACAAAATGGAGCATTAGGAGCTTGATTTCATCAACAACAGTGACTGATATCAAATCATCCTGAATGGAATGGGACATGCCAGAAAGCACAGAAGATGACTGGAAGTGTGTGGCCAAGACAGAACTACATTTAGATAATGTTTCAATGAATTCTCTGCAGTACCTGTTGTTAGCAGATTCACTAGTATCATCATGCCCTCTGAATGCCAGCTTTTGACGGCCAAGCAGTAAAGTGACTTGAATTAGGCAGTTAAGAAACGCCCTGTTTTTTTTTTTCTGTTTCATTGTGTTTTGCCTCTGAATGCGATTACCGTCACTAATTGCACATTCTTCTCTGACCCTGTCAAGACAACTGAACCATGCATATGAACTCACGTGTTCTTTGGTTTTCTCATGTCTTTTGTATGCCCTTTCAAAGTTAGTCAGATCTCCAAAACACAGTTTTGGCCAAACGATCTGAGATGGTTTCATTAAGAGGCATTACCAACAGTACATTCTCTCTGTCACAGCACTTCCAGTCATCCAGCTCAACTTGCCATACCAGAGCAGTCCAAAAGACCTGTTATTTTTCCTGGACTTTTGAACCAAATCAATATTGGACGTTGATCTGCCCTGCTGTTTAATTCTGAGTCTCTCCTCATGAGGAAGACTATCAAATGGCTTTGACAAAATCAGGTTGACAGTATTAGCACTATCTGCTATTATGCACAGTTAGTTAAATGGCTGACTTCAATGGGTTTTAATGGATTGTGCTGCCACGGGAATGTATGAGAAAAAAATCACTTTAGATGATCTGCAAGTAATTATTGCTGATTCTGAATGAAATAGCCATGACGTCGAGCATGTTCTAGCACACTCTTTGTAACAGCCCATATTTGATCAATTTTTTCATTACATTTTAGAGGAGGTGGAGCTTCCTTTGTAGTCTTAGAGCAGCTGCCTCTGATGAAAACACAATCACTCTTTATTCTACTAAATCATGAATGCATTGGTGTCTAACATCATACCTCATGTCTCTCTTTATTGAATTCCAGTCTCTTTGACAGAGTCTACTTACACATCTAGTGATTAGTGAAACTGCAGCTACCATGTTTGGATAGGTGGTTGCAGTTTACAGAATTGTCCCCACTTCTTGTATGTACTGTTCATTAATAGGGAGAAGATCTTCTTCTCCTTCCAACTTTAGATATGCTGTGTCCAAGGGTGTGCTTGCTCCCTTGGCTTCAGTCATGCTGAATTGCTGAAGAATTGCATCAATATCTGCGTTCAGTTTCAACAGGAAGCTGCTGTCCTCTTCACGTTGTATGTTGATTCCTATATATCAAATCCCCAAAGTATTTAGTGTCAACGTGTTGGCTGAGTACTGCAGTTAACCTTGCAATTTCTTTATCTTTTAAGTGAGCAATGATCAAATCATCCACATAGAGCAATAGATACATCCATTCTGTATCTATACATTTAGAATATAAACATGGATTTAGCAAAAGTTTGTATATTTTCGAGTTGCAAACGCAAGCTGATCACTTAACTCCATAGAAGGGTTTTTGCAGTCTGCAAAATAGATACTGTTCTCCATTTTTTACAATACTTACTATATCCTTCTGGTTGTGTCATATATAGCTTTGATATCACCATTAAGAAAGGCTGCCCTAATATTATGATGTTTCACAATCATTTAACTTAGAGCTGCCAGTGTCATCAAGTTTCTGAATGTGCTTTGCTTGGTAACTGGAACAAAAGTAGCATCATAATCCTTGCCAAATTTTTGTGAATACTCTCTTCTTGCTTTGTACCTACAGACTTTGCCTTCAGAGTTACATTTGCCTTTAAAAGCCCATTTACACCCGAATGCATGCTTGCCTTGAGGTAGCTCTGAAAGTTGCCATGTCTGGAGATCATTAAGAGATGGAATTTTGTTTCCCATGGGATGGCAGTTTTTGCGTTTCATCCCATGAGCCTTGCTTAGACTGTAGTGTTATGTGAACCATATAAGAAAGACATTTAGCTGGAATACCTTTATGAATTTGTGAGGATTTTCTAACTGAAGATTCTCGCTGTTCAGCTTCTTGTTTTTCGGAATTTGAATGTTCTGCATTCATTTCTACTTCTGTATCACTTTGTTATTGTAGCACTGATGTGGATTTTTCTACTTCTTGCATCAGTATTGTATGAATTTGACCACACAGAGGTTTCATCAATAATTACACTTCGGCTGACTGTTACCTCTTTTGTGTCTTGATGTAAATTCTGTACTCCTTTAGGGATTCACTGTACCCCGCAAGTACACCTTCTTTTGCACAAGTATCCAATTTTGAATGTTTTTCATTTGGAATATGTACATAGACTTTACTTCCAAAAATTCTAATATGACTCAAATCTGGTTTCTATCTATTCCACAGTTCATATGGGGTCTTCTCAGTTGCTTTGCCTGGTAAGTGGTACCAGAGATAGCACGCCACCATCATAATTGCCTTTCTCCAATATGGTGGTGTAATATCAGCATCAAAAAGCATACATTTTCCACACCTACATGAAGTACGGCTCATTCCTTCTGCAACCCCATTCCATTCTTAGTTAAATGGTACAGTGGTCTGGAACATAATTCCATGATTTCTGAGAATGGCTTCTGTAGTGCCACTTGTACATTCAATTCCATTATCTGTTTACAGCACTCTTGCCATTTTGCCAAACTTATTACTTACTTCATCTTTGTTTTGCAACATGTCCAGTGTGGTATATCTGGAATAATCATCAATGAATGTGAGAAAATAACTCTTCTTTCCTGGAGTCAAGTTTTTCATTGGACCACAAAGATCTAATGAATGAAGTCCAAAGGGTTTTGAGCTCTGCTGTTACTCTGATTTGGAAAAGGTTTTCTTGTCATTTTTCCCTTAATGCAGCTGGCACGTTTCTTCATTTGATCACACGGATTCATTTTATACCACTTGCATACTGATCCTCAACTATTTTCTTTATTATTTCAGGACTTCAGGACATTTATGGATACAGTTTGAATGTTTTTCCTCTTTGGCAGTATTAACCATTTCACTGCAGGTCAGCTGGTATCGCTCATCTGTAATTTTAGCCTTTGCGAGTTAGCAAACCCTTTCTGTGATGACACGACAGTCACCTTGGAATGTCACTGCATTGCCTTGCTTTGTGAGCTTCTTTATTGAGAAAAGGTTACGTTGAAGAGCAGGCACATACAGTAAATTTTTAATGGGTATTTTTCTGGTGATATCCTGGGGGATAGGACAGTATAGAAAACCATCTCCCATCTCCTTCAGATTTTATTAACTGTCCCTTGGCTGTGATAATTTTCTCTGTCTTGCTTCGATCAAGTCGAGTAGAGAAATGTTTGTCATTAATCATGTGGTTTATAGCTCCTGAGTGAATGAATACACCATGCGTACAACGATGAGATGCCGCCTTTGGTATGAAAAACATATTCAGTATCTCAAACGGCATCTATTTATCTATTTCCTCCTTCAAACATTTTGCCTTTTGTTGCTTACTGTGTTTTCGTATTCTAGCTTTCCAGACTCTGCAATCAACTTTTAAATGGCCTGGCTTTTTCCATACAAAGCATTCACGGATTTCTACCTGCACATCACTATTTGTATTGCTGGTTTTTGTCTTTAAAGAAGTCTCTCCACTGGAAGCACTTTCACTATTCTTAATTTCTGTTTTATGCTCATATTCATTCACAAGCTTTGATTTAGTTCCACAATGATGACATCTCCTTCCATTGAGCACACAGAATCATCCAGAGAGTACAGACCATGGAAGTAGAGTGTGAATATTAGTAGTGGGTGGTCTGCTTATGAAAGGCACATTCCCACAATAGAAAGGTAGATTTGAAATGAAGATCTTTAATTCAAATGCACTGTATTGTGGAAGTATGCCTTTCCTGCTTATCTTCTTTTACTTCTTGTCTTTAACATATTCAAGTGTCAATTTATCATCTAGACGTTTATCAAGTGCTGTAATAAGTGTTTCATAAGTTTCAGGTAAACCACTAAGCAGTAGCGCCGCAACATGAAAGTCTTTTATTTCCTCTCCAATGCCTCTCTGCTGTTCAACCATTTCTAAAGTACGCTTTATATAATCCTGCCCATCCTAGCCTTTCATCATCTTGGTCTGGTATAGCTTTCTAATTAAATAGATTTTTTTGCTGAGATTAGCTATTTCATGCACCTTTTGTAATTCCTCTCTTATTTTTTTAGCAGTTTCACTGTTGCATATATGTATAATATGATCATCATCATTTGTTTGAGGGAAAATCATGCTCTGAACTTCCTGATCACTTTCTAGCCACTCATTCATGAGGGCTGCTGGTTTACCTTCATTTACATATTTCAACATATCTTCTCTTATCAGCAGCATCTTCATCTTAAACTTCTAAGACTGGTAGTTCTGGTTCATCAGGTTCACTATTGAAAGTTTTCATGAAGCGGTGTTAGGGTCTATTTTACTATTTCCTGCTGTAATTTTTATCTGTCACTGTATTTTGCACTTATTTCCTATAGCTAGTTGTCTGGGCTCATAACCTGTTGGCAATTCTTTGAACATTGCAGAAAATAAACTTATACAGAACTAATCTTTTAGCTAAATGTCAGAGGGGGGACATTTTTGTACACTGGGTCATTCCATTTCTCTCTTAGGAAAAGAAACATGCAAATATTACATTTAAAGCCCGGCAGATGAACAGGCAGTAGGCACCCATTGTTGGCAGTGGGGGCAAGAAGTTAAAAGGCTGTCTGCAGATTGTAGGTATTGGCTGTATTGCAAAGGTGTCCCCATTTTGAAGTTTATGGCTGGTTGAGATTTACAAACAATACCACGTGTGGTAACAGAACTGCTGCTTCCTTGCAGGATCCTGGATAATCCAGTTACTGATTGGGTCAGGATTGTTTGTGTAAGTATTTGCTGTCTTGCAAAGGAGTCGCCGCTTTGAAGTCTGGCCTTGGAGGATGTCTGTATTTACCTGACTTGGAAATATTGGTTTCTAATCAGCATATCTGTACTTATTCATGATTGGTAACAATTCCTTTTTTTTAACTTGTGTTTTCACTAATTGTTAAACCCAGGAAATGCAGATGTACCATTGTTTAATCTGATTGTCCAGAACTGATAATGGCAGGGACTGAAGTAGACAAAAACTCCTGGCAGCAGAAGGCAAGGGGGACAGTTCACTTAGAACGCTGCCAAGACTCGCAGAGAGCACAGGGGCTCACTGGCAGACTGGGGTACATGGCTGGCACGACGTGAGGCACAAGAACGGCAATACTTCCAGGGAGGAAGAGACAGCTCTACAAGGAGACGCCGGTTGTGGGTCCAGCGAGAGAGGGAAGCCGCATGAAAGGACCGAGCAAAGCTGGCAGACAAGAAATAAGGCGTGCCTAGGTCACAGCAACACAAGCAGCTCAGAGTGGAAAAGAAGGAACAACGAAGAGACGCCAACAGGGATTCCACGATTTTGACAAACCTTCTCTTGGGAAACGAGTGTCCGGTGAACAGAGTGCATCCGTGGACAGTTGAACAATTAAGTGTTGGGGTAACACTGAGAACAAACTGGACTTTGCACCACTACAGGTTGTATCATCCAATTCTTGTTTTTAATGGACTTTTAGAGTGTGGACGGTGTGCTTTCCTTTCTAAAAAGAAATTTTCTTCATGATACTGTTAGATTTGGTTTATGTTCATTTATCTTTTTAATGTACTTATTATTGTCTGGTGTAATAGAAGTTACTGTTGCTTTTCCTGAAATTACTGTTGTGTCTTTCATTGTGTGTTTACTCACCGCCCAATTTAAAGAAACCTGTGTGCTATTATTGGTAAATTTCAGGAGTTCCCAGTCTCTTGATAAAACTGGGTGGCGTAGTCGGATATTTAAATGGTGTCTAAGTTAGATTACTTGTAAGTGTGACCTGACACCTGTCACATAAACATGACTACAGGCTACAGTACAAGTTTTTAGTACTAACAGCAGGATGAACAGCAAAAACAAAAAAGAAGAACATTCCCCATTTTGCAGCAAACAGCAAATAATACACCACCACCCAGTGAAGGGAAATTATATTAACTGCTAAACTATATATATTGTAGTTGTATCAAATCAGTGTTAATTTACTACAATATTATCTGACCATTTAAACTAACTTAAATAACTTATATTATATTATATTATATTATATTATATTATATTATATTATATTATATTAAACACAGTCTAATAAAACACAATTCCGTGTCTTTTCTTGAATTTGTCCTGCCAACCATTGCTGGCTTTAAATTCTGAATGGCCCAACTCTTTGGTAAATTCTTCTGCTTTTGCTTGCAGAAGCTTCCCGTCAATAGGAACTTTCCTATCCCTCGCTTGCACAAACCATTTCAAAATGCATTGTTCAATGATGGGATACTCACATTCCCTCATCCTCTTCTGATGGCCACATGACTTCTCACTGTACAGTTTCAAAATCTTTTCTTTTTCTTTCAGAAAAGTGGAGAGCGTACTTGTGGGAATGCCGAATTGCTCTGCAATTTCCACTTTCTTCTTGTCGCCCTTTTCGACGGCTCTGATGACGGTAACTTTTTCCGCGATTGACAACGTTTTAAGCTTACGCTTACCAGTTGCCATTTTCGGGGCACGTACCGTACGGGAGACTACAGAGAAGCACATAGACACGAACACTATTCAAGGCTCTTCCCGACAAGAGACTGACAAAGGTGAAGGGAAAATGGGTTAAAAACGTCTTTCTTGAGACAATTTGGAAATTCCAGACGCCACCCGGTTGGTTATGACTCATGGAGCACCGAAGGGACGCGGATTATTCCAGCCACTCACTTTAGTTTTCGAACATTTTTGGTCTCAAAATAGATGTCCTGCCCTCAGAGAGTCGCTTAATCCCTTGTGGAATGCATTAAGATAAGACTTTGCGTCCCTTTTCTTGGTTTTCTGGACCACGTTATCTGAAATTTAGCCTCAGAATAATAACCCAAAGGCCATAGAAAATTCGACTAATGGAGGTTGGGAGCCGAAAAGTTTTCGAGTTGAGGAGATCTAAATTCATTGGTTTTAGGGGAATTTGGACGGAGACTAACGAGCAATTCAAAATAGGGAGGTTTTTGACTTAGGGAAGGTCGACTTAGCGAGGTCCGACTGTAATACTGTCTTCCCAGTATTAACTTGTTCCTGTTAATAAATCACAGGTCCATCTCCAGGAAAAACAGATGGGATCATTCACATGTGGTATAGAAAGTAAGCTGCGAAGGGGAATGAGGAAAGTACAGCAAAGCTCAATAATGTCAAGGTTAGTAAGCATGCCATAAAACTTGAGTATGCACGCCAGGTGTTGTGGCTATGAGCATAAGTATTGCTTTTCTAAAGTCCAAAACTAGAGGAAGAGTGATACAGAGGAAGAAGTGACATTCTTAGGTCCAAGGCAAGATGGGAGCATCCTCTGGTCAGTTTAAATGTTAGTGCCTCCCAGTTAAGGGATCTCTGTTCTATTGCTGAGATTTCTTGGTGGAAATATTCGCCATGGTCATCATTCACTGCACCATAGTTTTAAGAAAATGAGTCCAAATGGGAGTTAAGTTACAAAAAAGGAGAGAATAGGAAATGAGATGATCAGAGAAAGTGAGTTAGATATCTAGGAAAGTACAGGAAAGTAGGTTAACGTGGTATTGGCATATGATGAGTAGAGACATTGACTATGTGGGCAAAACAGTGATGGGAATGGAAGTACGAGGAAAGAGAAAGTGAGGGAGACCAAAGCAGAGATGGATGGATAAAGTAAAAAGATCTGAAGGAAAGGTGCTTGACTGGCAAGGCGGGACAGGACCAAGCTGTTTGGAGAAGGCTGATCAAGCACATTAACCAAGCACATCAACCCCACACAGGATTGAGAAAGGATGCAGGGGAAGAAGATGAAGAAGAAATCCAAATGGGAATAAAGAAAGTGAATTTTCAAAAATATGCTGTAGGCCAGCTTGTGACAAGTTGAAATTTGCTTCTCAAGAATGAAAACTTGTTTAAAGGAGTCTCATGCACACTTTTCCTCACATGGAGAATTTTATCAAAGTTATTATCCTTAAGAAGTTCTCAAAACTGTGGTCCAATGAAAACAGCCTCCTTTATTTTTCCCTCATTTGGCCTTGGAAACTTGTCTCGTAGGTAGCAGAAGGCTTTAGATGATGTTCTCAATAACAACATCTAAAAATCAATTTTAATAGTCATATTCATATTCCAAGGGGTTAAAATTAGCTGTTTTTGGTCTAGGAAAGATTTTGCCTGTTCACCGGTGTTATTGATTCCATTACTAGGATGGAAGCTGGACGCATGTCATAAAGTAGGTTTACGTAACAAACTGGACTCAAAAAAATTGTTCTCTAAACATACAGTGGTGCACAAAAAAGAGATAATGGCCCGATTATAGTTGAGCATAAAAGACGAATTGGGATTGCACATGTATAAATATCGATGAAACTTCAACAGAGTAGATAAGTCATGATCGCTGCTCATAACAATGTCTTTGATCTACCATAACCCCATGATTATTTGATTGGAAAAAGGGTTTTGTTCTGACAAAACATAAGAATTTTAAGATCTAGCCACATATACAGTACAATGGCAACAGTGGAACTGAATGCAGTAACCATCAGTAATCCTTTGCACAGTCGATAAAGATCAATAATAAATACAAAATAATTCTAGTGTAAAGCCAGAGAAGTAGGTTTGTGTAAAAATTCAATACAATGTAATTGATAAGTAGAATTGTAATACGGTAGAGTGGAACACTGCTGACTTATCTCTTTGGGGAATATTCATAAATAATATCACTATGTCAAGCATACCCATACAACAACTAGGTTTGCATGTCAGTTCTAATATGTGGCATGCAAAATCTGTCCCATCCCTAATGTGTGATTTAATGTTTTAAAAGTCTTGCAGTATGAATGTCGGTGAATTGAGTAATGGGTTGTAAAAATGAGTCACTGAGACTTCGTTCTCTTTGGTGTTATTGCAGTTGTAGTCATTTGAAGCATGTGGGGACCACAGTGAGATACTATAAATATAATTATAAATGTCAGATGATTGGACTGCTGCATGTCCTTAAAACATCTTCTGAAATTCCATCTGTACGGATTGTTGAATCGTTAAAAAAAAATCCTAATTATGTTATCCACAGAAATACAGAAAGCTGAATTATGTTGTACTGCAAGCACTTGTATGGAAGGCAGTTGGACTACAAGGCAAACTGCATTACAAGCCCATACGGCCATCCACTATAAATCTGATTATTGCTGGCACCACGTGGCCTTGCACTTTAATTATAAACCTTGCAACTAATACAAAACAAACTAAATACAACTATTTGCTTAAGTTGATGAAATGAAAATTAACACATTTATTAAATTATTATTTAATTAAAATTTGGTTTGCTTCTGTATAATATGCCAATTTTTTTAGAAATTGCCTGGCTTTGAATAGGTTTGGGACAAATCAGTCCATCCCAAATACTGTAATTAAGAGGCTACATTGCAGTTACTCAATGTGCCCACTAGATGGTAGTAAATACTATGGTTTACTTGTTGTGTAGAGTCATTCAGATTAGGCAGCCAAGCCAGTGGTGCTCAAACTCAGTCCTGGGGACCCCATATGGCTGCAGATTTTATGTTTTAACCACCTTCTCTTTTTATTTGGACTCCTAGTCTAATTAAGCAAGCTGTACTCAGTTTTACGTTTTGTAGTCAATATAGAAACTAAGAAAAATAAGCTTGTAAAATTTCTATAAGAATGACCCAAGCATTTATATTTGTTAAATGAGGATAATTTAGTGTTTTTTTAAACTTGGCTTGTGAGGTTTTCATCATTACCATGTTTTTCATTTTGCTTTTCCACAAGTTCCGGTTATTTAATCCATTATTTTTCTAATAAGCACATTTGTGGGTTGGATGATAAACTAGTTGCAGCCTTTCATAAGAACATAAGGAATTTGAAAAACAAGAGGAGACAATTCTGTCTATCAGACTTGTTTGTTTAATTAATAGATTAGCATTCCAAATTTCTCATCCAGATAGTTTTCAAAAGATGTGAAGGTTTCTCCTTCAACTACATGTCTCAGTAGAGTTTTAAAGCTTCAGTCGTAAGTTCACGTCCTCTTAATTTCGACTTGTGATATCAATGCATCTGAGAATTTTTCAGACCTTGATTAGGTCCCCATGCAGTCTCCTCTGCTTGAGATTAAACAGGTTTAATTTTGCTGGAATAGGACATGTCCATAATTTCACTTGGTTTGCTCTCCTCCGCACATCTTCAAGTGCTGCTATGTCCTTCTTCTAGCATGGTGACCAGTGGTTTTGTGCCGTTCATTTGGTGTCTGTTTTGCTCATTGTCATTTGTCATTGTTAAGATACAATTAAGAAAACAAACTACTGTACATAGAAAAAGGCAAACTGATAGGAAAGCAACAAAACAGAGTTAAGCATTTATATTTACAGCACACATATAAATGTTACTCAAAGTAAAAATCACACTGCTGTGGTTTTCTGAATGGAATGCAGAATGAGAGAACAGAAAAAAGAGCAGTTAATTAAATGAGATTTAATAGAAGAAAAATAACTCACTGGTTATGGAAATGGCTGGAACAGAAACTGCACCCTTAGGGGGTCCCCATAGAACTGAACTTGGAGACCACTGCAATAAGGGAATGTTACAATTTAGCTCAGAAAAACTACAAAGAATCTTCACAGAAGAAAATTATTTAAGCCAACATTGCCAATTTAAAGAGGCCAAATAAAACTGAAAACCTGAAGTTTAACAATAAAAAATAATGAAATGAATGATTAAAAATTGTTTTAAAAAGATAAAAGCCCATCAATTTTGACAGATAAACAATTGGTAGTTCAGCTGCCAACCTTTCAGCAGTTAAATATGTTAAACCCCTCTCAGTCCTTCACCACCTAGTAGCTAATGAAATTCTGTAAGCTTACTGTTCAGTGACCGTAAAATACTAAAATAAATAAAATTTCCCTAAAATACATGTTTTAATTAATAAAATAGGTAAAAAATATCTATATATATTCAGTATGTATGATTGTGCTTACAGAATTCCATATTTGGGGGAAACATTGGCTTTGCAATGAAGTGGAGGCTTGTTCCATTGTTTGGAGTCCCAGCACCGGATGTTGCTTGAATGTATTGTTTGTTTCTGATTACTATGCAGATGCTTGGTACTTTTTTCAAAGATTTATCTATCTATCTATCGATCTATCTATGAAAGTAGAAGCCGGGAGCCCATTTTGTCCCACTTTTTTCTGTTTGAACTGGAGATTAATATTTTTGACTGAAATCTAGGTTTTATTTTTCTTTTTTAGGTTTAGTTTCTTATTACGGGAACTCAGAGCTGGATTATCTGATGGAAAAATTCATTTCAAGAACTGTTTTAGATATTTTCTTTGTGTTGTAAAGGAAAGGTGGTGCTGCTGTAGATTAGCAAAACAGAGCAGAAAGTAGTAAGCAAAATGTCCAAAACCAATATCCTAGCGTACTTTATTCCTGGCCATTTCTGGGATGACTTGTCTCATATTCTGCTATGTCTCTACCTCTCTTTTGTTTCCCATGCTCATTACTACTTGCCACATGACCACTTACCTCCACTTGCCTTCTGCTTTTATACTGAGCTTCAAGATACTTCTTGAATCATTAACCAGGTCAGGAATGTTCTCTGCCTTTCATAATAAGCAGCAGGGTCCTTCGCTTTTCCTAAAGAAACCGTGTGCTAACATACCTGAGCCCACCAAATAATAATTTCCACAACATCTGTTTGTGTTCATGGTTTGATTCTCTGCAAAATGTTTCATCACAGTGTTTAATAAAAACACTAACCTTTCATCTCATTTTGCTTGTCTGACTGTTGCAAATTCATAAAAGCAGCTTTATTCTTTTAACAAGACCAAGTGTCCATGATGGCACCTCAGGTGACATAGGCAGCAATTTATATTGTGTATGTGAGTAGCATATTATATGATTAGACAGAAAATAAAGAAAGACTCATTTTGAACAAAAAATCTTTGAAAGGAGCGGCTCACCCGAGCAAAAGGTAACCAAGAAATGAATATAAGGAAGCACTTTGTTATTTTTCTTTGTCCCACTGTGACCAGTGTTTCTCCATACTATCAGATAACAGTTTTGAAATGTGTCCAATGAAATCTGCAAACGAAAGTCCTGACACTGGATACTACACATTACATGTATGTAACACAGTGTATTTCTACATTTACACATATAAAGGTATATTATGGATTTTGGTAAAATATAATTTTTACTGAAAGTTTAGAAGAAAATCCATAAATAGAAAACTTGCAGCTATTTCCTATAAAACAGACTGAATTCACCAGTGAATGGATTCTACCATGCTTTTAAAATAGAGGATAGGGGATTTTGGCCTATCAACTACAATGTGTCCCACTGGTTTTTTTTTTTTTTTAATTTTAATTAAATATTACTTAAAAATACATAATAAAATAAACATATCTAATGCAGGATCAAAAAACATAAAATACTCCTTTTATACGCAGGAGAGTTGACAACCACTGCATGGATTTCCAGAAAACAATGTAGCAACTGGGAATAAGGAGCATGCGTATTTTGAACTTCACGAACAGAAGAGAATCTCGTCTATCTGATATGTGGTGTTTTACCTACTAAAATGGAATGGAAAAATGAAAAAGCCCAAAGACTACGGATGAACGTATCAATGCTGTTAACCCATCGAACAACGCCGGTAAAGCGTCAGCTCTGTCATGTAGCCTGGGGGTTGTGAACCTCACAAAAAGAAGAGAAGCCTGTCTGTCTGATGTCTCATATTTCAATACCATAACAGAATGGAAAAAAGAAATGAAGCTGTTAAACCTCCATCAGGCAACACACAGAACTTGACTGTGCTGTAAAATCGGCACTCAGTCAGTAAATGTGACATGGGGTGCAATTTTCAGCTGTGTAATTTGACATGGTGCAGCAACAGGATCAGTGATGCTAATTGGTGTATGTCACAACCAAAAAGTCACATAATGTGACACAGGCTTAAGTTGTAAAAGGTGACTTTCCAAAGGTTTAGAAGAAGGGAATTACATGACTTTCAACAAACTTGTTCCAAAGTTGAGGTCAATTAGCTGCTGGTAGATGTCTACTCTATGTGACTTACTTGCTTCATCATGTTGATGACAGAATTCAATTGAACTCCACTGAATTTGTAGATCCCTGAAATAAAATGTTTCATTTTCATGTTTGTGGAAATATTTCTGGACTTTCATAACCTTGCAGCACTGATCATTACCTTGGGATTCTCATATCTAAAGACCCAATTTCTGACCCAATAATTAAACCATCACCCCAAGAATGAGTTGTTAGAATGTGGCTGGATGGATCCTTCTAGGTTTGTCTTTTGCTTATTTAATATAAGTGAATCTTGATTTACACTAGCAGGAGTTGCTATAGTAATTGACTGTCATACTCCCTCTCTGTCTTTGACAAGATAAAATGTCTTGTGTACTCGGACATGTTTATTTCAGAGCCTCTATTAAATTTTGTTCCCTAAGTAAAGTGTCTAGTACTTCTGCCACTTTCTGGCCATCCCACCTTTTACTGACCAGGGGAATAAATTCAGATTATACCCAGTTTTCTTTGCAATGGTACCCCTAAAGGTTACACTTATGGGATACCACAGAATGACAGGCTCTGCTACCCCCAGTAAACCTTGCCTTCCAACAGTGATAGAGGACTTATTCTGTTTTAGACACTGCCAGCTGGGCAACCCTTCACATAGCAGCACTCTCAAGTTCCTGTTAGCCTGAGCCTCTCTAACCTCTGCTACCAATTAATGAACTGCTTCAGGTGGCTCTGTGATCTAATATAGGAGGGAACATTTTTGCTTTTCATACTTTAAATGGGCTGTTCTACTTTTAATAAACACATTCTATTACTCAAGCCTGTTATATTAATGAAATTGATCTATTTATTCATTCATTTTCTCAATATAAAGTCATAGGGGAGTAGAATCTGTAATTAGGTAGAAACCATGGTTCCATTTAATAAGTTGAGTCCATAGGTGTTTAAAAGGTTATTTATTATTATTTACTAATTGCCTGGTTTTTCAGCATGGCTCGATGGTTTAATTTGCACTGGGTAGTTACGTGCACATAAATCCGTGCACACAGTTGACTGAAGTAATTACCAGGTAAGTAGCTCAGCAATTAACATGCACCAAATGGAGTTAAGGGTGGAAACAAAAAGAAGCAGTTTACTGCTACAGAGGACAATGAAAAGAAAACAGGAAAAAAAAGAATGTATGCAAAAAAAAGAAGGAATATAAGACACAAAAACATGATCGCTCTTCAGAAGATTGGTTTGAGGAGAGGGATTCATCGTCAAGAAGACAGGATGGGCAGCATCATCTCTGTTGAGCTACAGAAGGAAACAGAACTGATGACTGTGTGATAAGCTGTATCACAGGAACAATGAACATAACTAATTATGGCTTTTCCTTTTCTTTATATTTATCTATAAGAAATGCATTTACCTGTGTGGTAGGTGAAGAGGCACTGGGAAAAAACGGTTGCAGTGATGGTTTGGAGGCATGCTGAAGGTGGAGACAGTACTGGGAGTTTAATATGGTTGAGGGGGCCTGTCACCATTTTGAACCCTCTTACATCAGCACACCAACCTCACAGCATTACTTCATGCCATACCGAGGAAGAAAGTCCGATGATGTCTGTTGATTTTCAGTGAGCAGAAAAGAACGGAGAGAAACTGCAAGAACTTTAAGCAAAGAAGAAGATTCAGAGCATTGCAGCAATAGTGTAAAAGGCAAAAAGCCATGTGAGCCGTGAGGCACAGACCAAGATGGCAGTTCAGGAGCTGCATGGCACCTATAGATGTTAAATAATTATTTATTTGGTAAAACATTTGCACACACAAATGCACTGTTTTGATGGGCTTTATTTTAAGACGAATTAGTTTGATACGTTCTAAAGTTAAGCACTTTCTACACATTTTTTACAGAGGAAAAAAACAAATATGTCCACAGTTGTCAGGTACTGATCTGTGCCTTCCGTGTTTCTGATGCATTTTGTGACATAACAAATAGGGTCTGTAATCATCAAGATAATCATTTTATCTTGTACTATTTTTCTTGTAATAATGATACTGTACATTTTCTATTCACTTGTGTGAATTCTCACATAAATACAGAAGTAAATCAAAACATAACCAACCATGTGACATGAAAAGTTTACTGTGTTTTGATCCTTCATTTAAGACACAGGTGTCAAACTCCAGGCCTGGAGGGCCGCAGTGGGTGCAGGTTTTCTTTCTAACCCTTTTCCTAATCAGTGTC
>JANRMT010027041.1:46895139-46918723 GCA_026402145.1 Polypterus bichir lapradei | reverse complement strand
GTATATATATATATATATATATATATATATACAAACCGGATTCCAAAAAAGTTGGGACACTATACAAATCGTGAATAAAAACTGAATGCAATGATGTGGAGGTGCCAACTTCTAATATTTTATTCAGAATAGAACATAAATCACGGAACAAAAGTTTAAACTGAGAAAATGTATCATTTTAAGGGAAAAATATGTTGATTCAGAATTTCATGGTGTCAACAAATCCCAAAAAAGTTGGGACAAGGCCATTTTCACCACTGTGTGGCATCTCCCCTTCTTCTTACAACACTCAACAGACGTCTGGGGACCAAGGAGACCAGTTTCTCAAGTTTAGAAATAGGAATGCTCTCCCATTCTTGTCTAATACAGGCCTTTAACTGTTCAATCGTCTTGGGCCTTCTTTGTCGCACCTTCCTCTTTATGATGCGCCAAATGTTCTCTATAGGTGAAAGATCTGGACTGCAGACTGGCCATTTCAGTACCCGGATCCTTCTCCTACGCAGCCATGATGTTGTGATTGATGCAGAATGTGGTCTGGCATTATCTTGTTGAAAAATGCAGGGTCTTCCCTGAAAGAGATGACGTCTGGATGGGAGCATATGTTGTTCTAGAACCTGAATATATTTTTCTGCATTGATGGTGCCTTTCCAGACATGCAAGCTGCCCATGCCACACACACTCATGCAACCCCATACCATCAGAGATGCAGGCTTCTGAACTGAGCGTTGATAACAACTTGGGTTGTCCTTGTCCTCTTTGGTCCGGATGACATGGCGTCCCAGATTTCCAAAAAGAACTTCGAATCGTGACTCGTCTGACCACAGAACAGTCTTCCATTTTGCCACACTCCATTTTAAATGATCCCTGGCCCAGTGACAACGCCTGAGCTTGTGGATCTTGCTTAGAAATGGCTTCTTCTTTGCACTGTAGAGTTTCAGCTGGCAACGGCGGTTGGCACGGTGGATTGTGTTCACTGACAATGGTTTCTGGAAGTATTCCTGAGCCCATTCTGTGATTTCCTTTACAGTAGCATTCCTGTTTGTGGTGCAGTGTCGTTTAAGGGCCCGGAGATCACGGGCATCCAGTATGGTCTTACGGCCTTGACCCTTACGCACAGAGATTGTTCCAGATTCTCTGAATCTTCGGATGATGTTATGCACAGTTGATGATGATAGATGCAAAGTCTTTGCAATTTTTCGCTGGGTAACACCTTTCTGATATTGCTCCACTATCTTTCTGCGCAACATTGTGGGAATTGGTGATCCTCTACCCATCTTGGCTTCTGAGAGACACTGCCACTCTGAGAAGCTCTTTTTATACCCAATCATGTTGCCAATTGACCTAATTAGTGTTTATTGGTCTTCCAGCTCTTCGTTATGCTCAAATTTACTTTTTCCAGCCTCTTATTGCTACTTGTCCCAACTTTTTTGGGATTTGTTGACACCGTGAAATTTTGAATCAACATATTTTTCCTTTAAAATGATACATTTACTCGGATTAAACGTTTGATCTGTCATCTACGTTCTATTACAAATAAAATATTGACATTTGCCATCTCCACATCATTGCATTCAGTTTTTATTCACAATTTGTTTAGTGTCCCAACTTTTTTGGAATCCGGTTTGTATATATATATAACTGGGACTATTATTTAAATTATAAAAACACAAAATTTCAATGACATCATTTCAGATAAGTGTTCCATACAAAAAGTGCATGGTAGCAATAGCTAAAATACGTATATTATGTTAGTATGACCACTAGCAAAATGTTTTTCTCAGTGATGTGCAGTGTTCGTTGGTGATCTTATTTTCCTGTAAATTTGTCATGTAGCTGACTTAGACAAACTTTTTCTTTCCAACCTTGATGATTCTTTGTGAGGCCAGTGTGACATCACAGAGTTGTAGCAGCCAATGTTAGATGGAACAGTCCCCCAAGTATATAAAATTAGCAGCAAACTTAGGAGAAACTAATATACATTTAACCACAAAAGGAAGGAAGATGGGACGGCATGGTGGTGCAGTGGGTAGCGCTGCTGCCTTGCAGTTAGGAGACCCGGGTTCACTTCCCTGCGTGGAGTTTGCATGTTCTCCCCGTGTCTGCGTGGGTTTCCTCTGGGTGTTCCGGTTTCCTCCTATAGTTCAAAGACATGCTGGTTAGGTGCATTGGCGATTCTAAATTGTCCTGTGTGTGTGCGCCCTGTGGTGGGCTGGTGCCCTGCCTGGGGTTTGTTTCCTGCCTTACATCCTGTGTTGGCTGGGATTGGCTCCAGCAGACCCCCGTGACCCTGTAGTTAGGAGATAGCGGGTTGGATAATGGAAGGAAAAAAGATGGAAATGTGTCGGTGTATTTGTGTCTTAAATGTATGTGACCTATTGTCTTACATTTTAAATTTTCAGTCCAGCATAATCTGCAGATGTTTCCCTAGCCCTCAAGGACACTCAGAAACCATTACTCCATTATAATTCACTCAAAAGTAGTTCAGTTTCTCCTTCCCTATTGACTTCAATGCACATCACAGACTTCAGCAAAGTATCTGAACATCTGCATTCAGAGGGGTTCACTCATCACTAATATTCACTAGCATTACAGATTAACAAAACTGACACTAAAATTTGTTTCACTGACAGAGATTTCAGGCTTTCAATGTTGTTTTCAAGAATGAAAATAAGGAATACTACCCCCTAAGCCACTTCTCTGTTTACCCGTGTTCTTTTCTGCAGCTGCTCTGTCTGTTTTTCTCATATCAGCATGGAGGAGTGCAGTACATTTTTACAAAATGTGAAATGCTGCCAATTTTCCACACCAAGAAACACTAAAATGTACCATTGTGCACATTACTGCATTTTCTCCATAGGAAAACTCTGTACATGGAAAACTGGTCCTGCCAATCCCAGACACCTTTCCACCATTATCTAGTAGCCGCCTTACCCTGGCTGAGAATATACTCACTTCAATTTCTTTTTTTTTTCATTATTTAAAAACTAAATGACAGTCAGACACATTCAGAATTAACGCATGGAACTCTTTTACAGAGGAATTAAACACCCTTTTTCCTGTGAGAAAATCACAAATTCCACTGGAAGTAAAACACATTTACTATACATTTTTTGTGAAGTGAAGCAATGAGTTTTGTTGCAAATTCAATTCAATGCAAATTGTTCTATTCATTGTTAACTAGCAAATGCTAAAAATACTAAATGAAAAAAACAAACAGTTCTAGTGTAAGTGCAGTGGATAATTCTGTATTTATCTGCTGTTAAGCATCATCGTTTAAGTAAAAAGGAAATCAAAGCTGTAAATTTTAAAGTCGTAAATGGTTTCTGTACACTGTCTTGTGAACAGTGACAAGTGCACTATGACTTGTATATTGTATACTTTCACATTTCAGACTCTCTAATACTTTTCCTTAGTATAATCATAACTTCCATTCATTTCCATAAATTTCAGCTGCCCTTTATCTACCCAGCTCTAAATTCTGTTCAGGTCTACTGTATGTGTAACGGTTTTGCTGATTCCAGCATTCCTCAAGTTTACTGTCATCTGCAAACAGCTTGTTAGTTACATTTTTATCTTAATCATTTGCATAAAATAAAAAGAGCAGCAGCACTGGCACTAAATGAGCTGAGCGGAGCTCTATGAAAATCCAACTTTTAACATTACCTAATTCAAAAAATGTGTGCACTGTAACATGTTGCTTCCTGACTAAGCCAATGTTACACACAATCGCACAGAACACCTGGAATTCCCACAAATCAGTAGCCTTTCATTGTATTGACTGTATGGGGTTGCAGTAGCTTTGAATGCAATTTATTTGTTGCTAAGATAAAAAACTTTCAAGCCAAGGGTCAGAAGTAGAAAAAAACAAAGAACAAATACAAAGATATTTTGGGTAAACTCACAACCTTGAACAACCAAGACGTGCATGAATTGATCTTTATGCTTTCGAATGGGAAAAGTCAGGAGTCGCATACTTTATAATTTTGAAATTAATTACATTTCTTCTGAAGGATATAACATTTCTAGCAAGGAATTGGACTTCCTAGGGAAGTGTTTAAGCATAGAGAATTTAGAGGCATGTTTTATATCTACCTTGTTAGTTGTGTTTAAACATATAAAAATGGTAACATTCTACTTTTAATTTACTGCAATGCCATCTTTGTTTTGGATGTGCTGCACCATTTTGTGCCCTTATTGTTACACATAGCCCTGGGTTGCTAGAGGTGTGGCTCTAGAAGATGTGACTGTTGACTTCATCCCCGCAACAGTACAAAAGGTCACCATTTTGAACATGACATAAAATGAACAGATGAAACTCACATATGGTATTTTCAAAATTCCCAGCTAAAAGATTCTTGCACGTTATGGAACAATGAGTTGATTTACCCTTTGAATTGTTAGACTGATTATTTTACCTTCAATTCTTTGTTGTGGCTGTACTGCTGCTTATTCCCAATTCTTTCTCCACTTTCTCATTGTGCCACCGATGACAAAACACCATGTGACATAGCAACAGCATAGCAGCTGTAAACAAGTAACTCTCAAAGTGACAGCACACATAAGAAAAACAACATGGCATCACTCAAGTCGAGTCAAGCTGGGGAGCATGCACTGGTAAGGTGTGTTGCCGCACCCACTACACGGCGAAACAACTCAGGATCCCGGTTTGCAACCCCCTAGGCAGATATGCGGTCAAGTCCCGCCCTCCGGAAATGACCCTCTATCTGCCACAGCCAGGTGTTATGTGGGTGACCCCTTGGCCTGGTCCAGCCACTCAGGTCCCCAACAATGAGGATCTTATGAGCCGGATCACGCTCTGGGAAACGCGCCACATGGCCATAGTGCCGTAACTGATGCTCCCTCACAACGCAGGTAATGTGCCTCATTCGGGACTCCATGAGCAACCTCTCATTCGACACAAAGTCAAACCAATGGTACCCAAGGATTTTCCGGAGAGACACAGTACCAAAGGAGTCCAGTCTTCGTCTCATGTCACTGGATAGCGTCCATGTCTTGCAACCATATAACAAGACAGAAAGCACCATGACTCTAAAGACTTGGATCTTCGTCCTTTTGCATAGATATCGGGAGCGCCACACACCCCTTTCCAGCAACCTCATGACCTCATGGCATCACTGCAGAATGGTATTTATTTATGTAATTTTTTAAAAAAATTTATTAAATTCCAATAACATTCCATACAAGCAAGGCAAGTTTTACGAAACAAGGTTTATTTTAAACAACTTTAAAAACATATCATGTACAAAAAAATGTGACCATAAGATTCCTTGACCTCTAAAAAACTACAGTGTCTATTTTTTAGAGGCCAATTAATAATTACAAAAAATCAAAAATGAATGCATGGTAATGATACTCACAAAGGTCCTTATGAAAAGCTGTTTATAGCATATGCGTTACTAAAATTTAATACAGCTAAAATTCCGTTACAACGAACTCCCAGAGACCTAAAAAATATTTTGTTGTAACGAAAATTTAGTTGTAATGAGATTCTGTATTTGTTACTATAGTGCTTTCTTTAACTTGTGTCCAGGCATTTGCAATCATTTCAATAGCTTCTTTTGCGTTAATTTTAATCTCCTCCTGCCTATAAGTTATGCTGACGAGAATTTTTCTCAGCATTTCCTTGCGATAATACACTTTCAGAGTGCGAATGATGCCCAAATCCAGTGGATGAAGCACTGCCGTGCAATTGGGTGGGAGGAATTTAATGTGAACATTATCTAAATGTGGAAGCATGTTGTGGACAGCACAGTTATCAATCAGGAGCTGAATCATCCTCATCATTGTGAGGTTTCTGAACTCTTTTGAGACCTCGCACTATAAGCCCCTGTCTTGCACCCCAAAACACGAGGCTTAGTCTCAGTACTTTAAGAAAACCAGTTTGAAACAGGAACGGCACAGTTATTTATTGTAGCGTGATCTGCCACTCTGTTATACACAGACACAGCAGTCAGGCAGGGACATGGCCAGGTCAGTGACCAAGTAATCCTGTTATCTGCATTTACAATGTCCGTGCTTCTAGCCTTGCATCACCCATAGAGATCTTTTCTGTTTACTTTAGCAGAGAGACGCAGCATAGCCGTGAGCCTGCTATTGCCCCGTACAGACGCGGAGATCGCACTTCGGGACACTCTTCTGTGTGTTGTCCAGTTGGGGGAGGTCCCAAGAGAGTTTACAAACCTCACATTTTCTTGAATGAGTGCCGCATTAATAGGAATGTTTCTTGAACGAGCATCACTGAACCACATAAAAACTGCTTTTTCGATGTCTTCAAATGCAGCAGTTCACATATGTTTGCAGCCCGAGATTTTATTCTTTTTTTTGCTCTTTCAAGAAAGTTGACAGTGTCGATGGCAAAATTCCAAATTCACTGGCAACGTCTTTTTTCTTTTTGCCACAATCAAGAGCTGCAAAAAATGAAAGTTTTTTTTTTCTAATATCATTTTTTCGTGTCTGCTGATCTATAGGAGGGTGACAATGAGTTAAAATTTCAATGGATGTTTTTCAAATGTTGACCAGCAATAAGCAAAAGGTATCACTGAAAAAAGCAGGAAACAAAAAAGACAAAAAAAAAAAAAACAGCACGAGGAAAGTTCGAAGAAAGAAAAAATAATTTCAGTGTTTCTGTTTGGGGATCGTTGTGCACAACTGAGCTGCGGCCACAGAACTAACTGCTCTGTGTATGATTCATTCAGGCATTTCAAGGTCTTTTGTGCACTTCGTTGTAATGAAAGTATCTGCTGAAATTACTTCGTAGTAATGAGATTTCTATAGACTCGTGTCATATGGGGAAGCTGTCGAGACCATAAAAATACTTTGTTGTTATGAAAATTTCGTTGTAAAGATATATGTTGAAATGGAATTTTACCTGTATGTTTTGTTGCTACTATATAAAATATTATATTATTATGGTAAGTTAATGCAATTTAATTTCTCACATTGAGAACCAAGTTGATCTTTTTGCTAAAACACTTGTACTTACAGGCATTGCTCCATTTTGTCTTTAATAATGGCATTCACTCATGTTAAGCTAAGCTAACTGGCCTCTACTTATTAGGATGATCTGTTAATGTAATGAAACAATATTTGCTGCCTTACAGTTGTAAGGAATTTCCTCACAAAGCAACTTCTTCTGAAAATATATGCTGTGCAGTTTATTTATATAATCACTAGCTCTCTCCTGCACTCTTAAGGATTTATTATTCAGTATTGAAATATGTTTAATTTCATCCCTAATTGTTGCAGTGCTACACTCTCATTAATCTCCAAAAAATGTAGTAGTTCACAGAGTTGTGCATGAACTAGTTCAAAAGAGTGCGTTCATTGAACAAGCTAATTTTTCTAAGAATGGTGAACTTAACATAGTGTATTTGAAAGTGAAGAACTTGAACATGAGCTACTTCAGTTTTATTTGACATTCTGGATCTGTTTTACGTCCAGATTAAACGTTTTGCCTTACCCTGTAATGTAGGGGTGGAGCTGAATCTGAATACGGATAAGCACAAATAGTGGATTTTTACGAATATTTATTTCGTACGAATTTTTTGCCATTTATTTGTATTCTGAAAAAAGAAATTAAAATCAAATATAGACACTGTCTGTGTCTGCCTGCTTGTGCTTAAGATGCAGCCCCGCTGACATGAGCACGCAGTGAAGCTCCGCTTTCGCTTTTAGGAAATTGTACTTCGTGAGGCCACTTTATATTTTTCCCAGTTGGACATGCAATATATGACGCAAATTTTGACCAGCAGCGTAATAAGTTAGTTCACCTACATGCTGGTTGTGTCACACGGTTGAAAATAAAGCAGTAATTTATATGCATACTTGCATCTATTTAATTTCTTTTTGACCTGGAAGATATTAGCACATATGGTTATACATGTTTGTTGCTGGGTATAACTCAATAAAGTATATTTAAATAAAAAAAGTCTTCATAGTTATTGTATTTTATTCAAGAACACTGTAATAGCCTAATATAAGGCGTGCAAAACTGAAAAAAGTAAACTCATGGGTCATTTATTCTCACTCCTTAAAAAATACAAAAATGAACTAAACATGACCTAATTCAAAATTGAAATGGTGAACTATGAATTTGAATTTATTCATTTTAATCTGTGTGAACTGAACTTTGAGCTAGTTATTGTGAGGTGTGAACTTGCACAACACTAGTAGTTCATAAATATTTTCCTGAGTAACTTAAATATTTTGAATTTCCTTACAAAAGAAGACTACATATAAACTATGAACTGACAACACCTGCAATTTCCTTTTCTGTAAATTTTGTTGCCCATTTACTTTTTTAAATTCAGTTCACTTTACTTACACTTAATATACTTCAGTTTGATTGTTGAGTTATGCTGAAATAGTGAAAGGACCTCTTAGGATGAACCTTTTCATTTTCAGCTGTATTCTTCTATAACTGTCTGTTGAAAGTTCAAACTTCCCTTTTCACTTTTCCTTTCATGAGGTCAGGTGTTTAATAGCCTGTACTCTGTTTGACTATTATGCATATAAATCCATTTTCTTCTATAATTTCTTTATAAATTGTAACTTTCTTATCCAATGAGGATTCCTTTAAATTTGCTGCAAATGTAAAATTTAGCAAAGAAAATGTTCCCCATTGTATGAAATATAACTTTAAATTGATCCTACTGCTTCTTAGAGGAATACTTCATCCAAAAACTGTATTTTTTATGTTACTTACCTAATGAGTTTTATACCAATGATCAAGAAAATGTTTAATGATAGTAATGGCTTCTTCACCAACAAGTGAGTGGTAGAGGTAGACAGAGTCCTATTGATCTTCAATTCAAAACCTCAGTCCCGTAAGAATTGCATTTCCTGTTTATGCTCAGTGCTGATTAACAATATTTAGGCAAAAAATACATGTGTTTCAACTTGGTAAGCCTACAACTGTACAAATGACATATGCAACATATATCCATGTCACAAGTATCATGAGATTTTTTTCATGGTTTCTTTTGATATTGTTTGCTGTGGTCCAGGCTGCTATTCTATCATAAGCTTTTTCATCCTCATTGTCCATGAACTTGTTCTTTGTCATCACTACAAAACATGGTGTAACACTAAAATAAATAATTTTTGTGTGAAGCATAAATTTTACCTTCCTAATAACTTAAATTTAATACAAATTTGTTTTTAACAATTTACTATATCATCTATAAACTCTATCATATTACAATTAAATTTGAATTTCTAAAATTAGTTTCAAAAATAAGCTGTACAACAACATGAATTATGTAATATTTTGATCATTAAATTCTAACAGTTCATAACATCTACACTGTATTCATCATTGTAGTACATTAAAAGACAAAATACAGTGTGTTTCATACATTATAATCTCATGTTTTTATTAACACTTCTGTGAACTCTGCGAGTTTTCAGGGTGCTACACGGCACCTAAGCCAGGTTTTGTAGCTGTGTTGGTTTCAGAAAGGTGTTGCTGCTTGTCATTGAAAATACAGCACTGCATTTCCGCCAGCTATGATGTACATACATAAATCTGGGGTCTGATGTCAGGTGCTGCTGAACCATGTGATGATGCTTATATTGGTGAATGCCAATTGTTTTCAAAAATGAATATATGTTTGGTTAATTTTCAAATCTTTACACATGACTGTTTTGCATATTAAGTATCAATTGTCTTATTATGCTTAAAGTGACAATTATAAGGTGTTTGCTCATCCCTACTGTTCTACTGGTAAGATGGAAAGGTAAGGAGTTTCTTTTCAAGTAGGCTTAGATTCCAAGAACATTATGAAAATTAATGGTCATGCAAAGTCAGTCATACATTCTCATGATTTTTATAGCATTAACACAACTAGTGTAGAGAGCAAAATATTTCTTGTTCATTAATTTCATGGAAAAATCATGGTAATTGATATATTTTTGTTGATGGGTATACTAAGGCAAATTAAAGGGCTTAAAGTAAATGTACATTTTTATCTTTTTGTTTTTCAGCAAAGTGCAACAATACCGTATCACCTTCATCATCTACAACCAATTCTTCAATTACAGAAACAAATTCTCCTTTGGTATCAACCAGAAATGAATCAAATGCCAATCCACCTTCTTCAGTATTTTTGGGCTATTTAATATCAACTACTGCACACAATACCATTTTATCATACTCTGCTACTAGATCAGAAAATGGACCACTCACATCTGCTGGTCTATTCTCAGTAATAAACAGAACTGTTAATTTTACTACACCATTAACAGCTTCAAAAATTAATACTGTTTCTACATCGGCTGCAAAGAAACCTACAACAACAGACAGCACTGTATCATCACCACTTACAGATGGTCTCATATCATTAATTCCCAAATTTAATCTATCAGTACCATACACCTGGAACTCTACCACAAATGTCCATACGACACCATTAATTTCACCAAGTGTTTCTCCTTTAGATGACACCAGCATATCTCTAAGTGTCCCTTTAAGGACTGCACCAAACTCTAACTCTTCCCTATCATCTGTAACTATGCCTTTAACAACTAGTACATCAAGTAATGTTTCGTGGTTATTAACAAATACCCTCCCAAAATCCATACAAACTACAAGTTCATCATCATTGTTATCATCAGTGACAAATGATTCTACTGAAAGAACAAAAAATGTTTATTCAGTAAACTCTTTAAGTACTCTTATGAAACATGCAACTGTTATGTTGATAGATACACAGTCCACGACTACAGCTGATATTAACTTTACTTTAATTACAACTACAGTTGCAACACCTTCCACTGCAAACACCATTTCATTAGAATCTTCAAATTCAGTTTTTGTAGATAAGGCAATTCCTACCTCACAATCATTATCTTTTTCTATTAATTCTGAAAATATCCTACAATCAAACCCCCTTTCAGTAACACCAAACAACACAATAAATATAACATCAATATTACAAAATGCACATTTTACAAATCCAAATGCATATTCAGAAATCACTGTGTCAAAACCTATAATAAGTAAAACTAATGCTTCAACATTTTCAAATTTTACTGAGGAATATATATCAACCATTATTCGGCCATCACCCATCTCAAATAAGTCTTCAATGACCACAATGAGTACTAAATTAAACTCAGAAGATGTTTTAACAACAAATGTAGCCACAAAATCCTCAAACGATCATTTAAAAAGTACAATACCAAATACTTCTTCCCTGTTAACATCAACAACAGCTAAAATTAACACCGATCCAGTTTCATTTGTAAATATCCAGGTAACAGTTATGTCATCCACTGCTATACCATTAACATCATTCACCAACTTTGCCTCAATCACTAATGAAACAACATCTCCCTCCATAAATTCTACAACTACTCTATCAACAATAGCAAAGGTAACATCCACACTTACCCCTTCACAATCTACATCAGACATTCCCTCTTCTTCAAAAAATACAAATGCTAGTTCAGCAATAGCAACAACACATACTACTATATTTCAATCCAATAATCTGAATGAAAGTATAGGAATTCTTACTTCATCAACATTACTTTCATCTTCCAAACTTAACTCAGAAAAAGGTGTTGTACCTATCACTAATGAAACAACCAGTCTTTTACTAAACTCTTCAAGTACTCTTCCAACAATAGCAAATGTACAACCCACAAATTCCTCAATAACTGTATCAGAGGTTAACTTGTCTTATCAGACCACAACAACAGATTTGACAACAGTCACAACAAATAAAGTTTCCTCACAATTTACAAATGACTTTAATACAATTGGACCATCTACTCCTTCACCAAAAACTATGGATTCCCTACAGACAAATATAGCATCCATGTCCTCTTTATCACCCTCAAGTATCTCTGTCACACCTATCACATCTAGTACTTCTACTGTGAGTTCTACAAGCCCAGTCTCAACAAATCCAACCAATATGACTACAAAAGCAGCAAACTCTACCTTGATCTTACCATCTACAAATAGTATTTCTGCTAGTTTAAGAAACAACACTGTTTCATTGTCTTTTATAAATACCCAGACAGCAGAAATACTAAGCACTGGTTTACCTTCCACATCATTCACAAATGCTGTACCTTCAAGTAAGGAAACAATTGGTTTTCCAGTAAATTTGTCAACCGTTTCAACATCAACAAATGTATTATCTCTGAATCCCTTAACTTTATCAGACATTATCTTTGCTTCTCCAGCCTCAATAACAAGTTCAACAGTTACAACTAGTACTGTTTTATCACTGTCTCCAACTAACTTCACTATACTGGAGGGAATTCCTACCTTATCACCGTTATCTCCTCCTTTTACTCACAACTCAGATGCATCCACTCCTCCACCAAAAACTACAGACTCATCACAGAAAAATGCAACATCCATATCCTTGAATACCTTGTTAACAACTACAGAAGCCATCATATTGTCATCATCATCATCTGTAAGACCACCTGTTGTGCCGACCACAACCAACAATATTTTATCACTTGCTACTAATGCACGTACAACAGCTCCACCAACCAATGCTTTATCAGCATCTCCCACAGTATCTGATAATGCCTCTGAAACACCTTCAAGACCATTAAATCTTTATTCAATCACAGCACAAACTTCTTCATCTAATCCATCCAATACATCGGCAAGCAAAACTTTATTAACAGCAGAAACAAGTTCCTTTACTTCATTGTCTGCTAATAGTTTCCCAGTAGGTTTACCAACGAACACAATGTCATCATTAGCCACAAGTGCCTTTCCAGTTAGTAGTTATTGGTCATCATCATCTTCATTAACTAATAACACAGAAACAGCTGTAACTCCAAATAATTTAACACCTTTAACTTCTCGTTTAACCCCTATGACATCAGCCAGTACTTATTTAACTCCACTGGACACAATAATGGCATCATCAGCATCACAGTCAGCAACAGACATGAGCTCAGTAAATAATATGTCAGCTATCACAAAAACATTTGTAAACTTTTTGCCAACTATTAATCGTTCTTTATTACCCTTAACTGTCTCTGTCACACCAATCACAGATAGTACTTTTACTTGGAGTTCAACAGACCCTGCCTCAATAAATCTAACGAATATAACCAAAAGTACTCATTCAGCAAAGACAGTGAATCCTACCCTGATCTTACCATCTTCAAATATCAGTTTTACAAGTTTAACAAATAACACAGTTATATTGTCTTTCACAAATACTCAAACAGCAGCAATACCAAATACTGCTTTACCTTCCACAGCATTCTCAAGTATTCTACCTATAACTGAGGAGACAGCTGGTCATTTAGTAAACTTTTCAAAAACTCTTTTGACAACAGCAAACGTACCAGTTACAAGTTCCTCTAATTTCACAGGTGTTACCTTTTCTTCACCAACCTACGTAGCAGGTTCGACAACAGCTACAACTACAACTAATTTTAGTACAAGTAAGGGGAGTCCCACCTTATCACTGTTATCTGTTTCTTTCACCATTAACTCAGATGCGTCTACTCCTTTACCAAAGACTACAGACTCTCCACAGATAAATACAGCAATCATACCCTTGAATGCCATGTTGACAGCTACAGAAACCATTACATTGTCATCATTACCTACAAGACCACATTTTGTACCTACCAGGACCACCAATATTTCATCACCTGCAATAAGTTCAACAACAACAACTCAATCAAGCAGAACTAACACATTTTCTGGTAATAACTTAGAAATATCTATAAAACCATTAAATGTTTCTTCAGTCACAGCACTGCCTTATTCACTGGATGCATCCAACACAGTGCCAAGCAAAACTGTATTAACCACAAGAACAACTGACTTATCTTCATCCTCTGCCGATAGTTTCCCAATAAACCTTCCAAATACCATAGTGTTATCATCTGCCACAAGTTCCATTCCAGTTAGTAGTTATTGGTTATCATTGTCCTCATTACCTCATATCACAGAAACATCTACAGGTCCAACTACTCCTGTCACATCTAGTACTTCTACACAGAGTTCAACAAGTCCTGCCACAACAAACCTAATCAATTTAACCATAAGTACCCCTCTACAAAGGTTAGTAAACACTACCTTTATCTTACCATCTACAAATACCACTTCTACAGGCTTAGCAAATAATACTGTTTCATTGTCTTTCACTAATAGCCAGACATCAGGGATACCAAACTCTGCTTTACCTTCACCATTATTCACAACTGTTCTGTCTACAATGAACAGAACAACTGTATTTTCAGGAAACTCTTCAAGAACTCTTTTAACAACAGCAAATGTACCACACAGAAATTCTTCAGTTTTATTAAACACTGTCTTTGATTCACCAGCCTCAATAACAGATTCAACAACAACTACAACTAATACTATTTTGCCTCAATCTATAACTAATTTTAGTTCAACTAAGGGAATTCCCATCTTACCACTGTTATCTTCTTCCATTCTTAACTCAGATGCATCTATTACTTCACAAAAAACAACAGACTCCACACAGACAAACATAACATTCATACCCTGGAATACCATGGTCACAGCTAAAGAAACCTCAGTGATGTCATCATCACCTCCAAGGCCACCATTAGTATCTACCACGACAATTAATATTTCATCACCTGTCACAAATCTACTTACAACAACTCCACCAATCAATACTATACTGAAATCTACCACCATATTGAAATCTACCACATTTTCTGGTAATACCACTGAAATATCTAAAACACCTTTAAATTATTCTTCATTAACAGCACAACCTTTTTCATCTGATGCATCCAGCATAATAACAACCAAAGCTTTATTAACAACAGAAACATCAAACTCTTCTTCATGGCCTGAATGGAGTTTACCAGAAACACTTTCATCATACACAGTATTATCATCAGACACAAATTATTTTCCAGTAAGTAATGATTGGTCATCATCATCCTCATTACTCCAAACTACAGAAGCAGCTACAGCTCAAAATAATATTTCAGTAACTTCTTTAACTTCCCGTTTAATCCCTATAAGTTCAACTAGTACCACCTTATTAACTGCAGCAGACACAAAAAAGGCATCATCAACATCAGGCTCGGCAACAGAAGAAAACATAAGAAATAATGCTTCATCAGCAATTACAAACACAATTGTAAATTCTGTGCCAACAGTTGATCTATCTTTATTATCAACAACTATCTCTGCCACTCCTGTCTCTAGTATTTCTACACTGAGTTCAACAAGTCCTGCCACAACAAATCTAACTACATACACCCTTTTGCCAAGGGCAGTAAATACTACCCTGATGTTACCATCTTCAAATATTGCTTCTACAAGTTTAACAAATAACATTGCTTCATTGTCTTTCACAAATACCCAGACAGCAGGGATATCAAAAATTGCTCTGCCTTCCACATCATTCACAAAGATTCTACCTGCATCTAAGGAAACAACTATTTTTTCAGTAACCTCCTCAGGAATTCTTTCCACAACAGCAAATGTACCACTCACAAATTCTTTAACTTTCCCAGACGTTTTTGTTTATTCACCAGCCTCAGTAACAAGTTCAACAACACCAACATCTATTACTGTTCCATCACAATCTACAACAAACTTTAGTACAAGTAAAGAAATTCTTAACTTATCACTGTTATCATCTTCCACTTTTAATTCAGATGCATCTTCTACTTCACCAAAAACTACAAACACCTCGCAGACAAACGTGGCATTCATATCCTTGAATTCGATGCTGACAGCTAAAGAAAATATGGTATTGTCAACATCATCTTCAATAAAACCTGCCGCACCAACCTTGACTAACAATATTTCATCACCTGTAACAACTTCAGTTAGTAGTTATTGGTCATCGTCGCCCTCATTACCTCATATCACGGAAACAACAACAGTTCCAAATAATTCCTCACTAACTTCTTTAACTTCTCATTTAATCCCGATAGCATCAACCAGTAGTAACTTATTAAATACAATAGACACAACAATGACATCATCAGCATCAGACTCCACAACAGAGGTAAGCTTAAGAAGTAATGCTTTGTCAGCACTTACAAATACATTTGTGAATTCTGTGCCAACCGTTAATGTATCTTTTTTAACCAAAAATATCTCTGCCGCTCCTGTCACATCTAGTATTTCTACATTAAGTTCAACAAGTCCTGCTACAACAAATCTAATCCATTTAAACACAAGCACCCCTTTACAAAGGGCAGTTAGCAGTACCTTGATCTTGTCATCTACAAATATCACTTCTACAGGTTTAACAAATAACACTCTTTCATTGTCTTTCACTAATAGCCAAACAGCAGGAATACCAAACTCTTTACCATCCACATCACTCACAAGTATTGTACCTACAACTAGTGAAGAAACTGGTCTTTCATTAAACTCTTCAATTACAATTTCAAGAACATCAAACGTACCAGAAACATCTTCTTCAAAAACTGCATTAGACGTTACCATTTCTGCACTAACCTCTACAACTAATTTAACAACAGCCACAACTAATAATGTTTTATCAGAATTTAGCAATAACTTTTCTACAAATAAGGCCATACTTGCCTTATCACCATTATCTTCATTGTCCACACTTAACCCAAATGTAGGCAATGGAAGATCTAATGCTACACTAAAAACTACTGACTCTCTGCAGACAAATGCAGCATTCATATCCTTGAATGCCATGCTAACAGGTACAGAAGCGATTGAATTGTCATCATCAACTGCAAGACCACCTTTTACAACAATTCCATTTTTAACAAACACACGAATCAATATTTCATTAACATCTTTTACATTATCTGGTAATACCTCTAAATTATCTACAACACTTTTAAATCTGTCTTCAATTGCAGCCCAAAGTTTTTCAATGGATACATCTGATACTTCTACAAGCAAAACTTTAATCACATCAGCAAAAACTAACATTTCTTCATCATCTGCAAATAGTTTTACAGGAGATATCCCAACAGACAGTATATCATCATCAGCCACAAGTTCCTTTCCTGTTAGTAGTAACTGGTTATCATCCTCATTATCAAATAATACAGTAACAGCTACAGCTCAAAATAATTTAACTTCTCGTTTAACTCCAAAAACATCAACCAGTACTAATTTATTATCTGCAGTAGACACAACAATGGCATCATTAGCATCAATCTCAGCAACAGAAGCAAGCATAAGAAATAATGCTTCATCAGTAGTTACAAACATTTTTATGAACTCTTTGCCAACAGTTAATCTGTCTTTATTACCTACAACTACTTCTTCCATTGCTGTTACATCTAGTACTTCTACATTGACTTCAACAGGTCCTCTCTCAGTAAATTTAACCAGTCTAACTACAAGTAAACCTTCAGCAACAACAGTAAACCCTGCCTTGACCTTAACATCTACAAATATCACTTTTGCAAATTTAATAAACGTCACAGTTTCATTACCATTCACAAATACCCAAACAACAGCAAAACCAACCACCGCTTCACCGTCTACACTATTAACAAGTATTCTACCTACAAGTAAGGAAACAGGTTTTTCAGTAAACTCTTTAAGAACTCTTTTAACATCAGAAAATGTACCATCCACCGATTTCTCAACCTTAACAGATGTTTTCTTCTCTTCACCTGTTTCAATGACGAGTTCAACAAGAGCCACAACCAATTCTGTTTTATCACAATCTATAAAAAATTTTAGTACAAGTAAGGGGATTTTTACCTTCTCACCATTATATTCTTCCATTCTTAACTCAGGTGTATCTACAGCTTCACTAAAAACTTCAGACTTTCAACAGACCAATGCAGAATTCACCTCCTTGAATACCATGCTGACAGCTACAGAAACTGTTGTGAAGTCATCAACATATTCAAAAACATATGCTGCAAATATTACATCATCTGGTAATACCCCTGAAATATCTACAGGACCTTTAAATTTTTCTTCAATCACAAAGCAGCATTTTTCATCAGATACATTAAACACATTGACTGGCAAATCTTTATTAACTGCAGCATCAACTAACTTTTCTTCATCATCTGCTGGGCGTTTTCCAGTAAGCTTCCCATCAAATATAACAGCAATAGCACCAAATAATTTTTCACTAACTTCTTCAAGTTATCATTCAACCCCTACAACATCAATCACTACCAATTTATCAACTGAAATAGACACAACAATAGATTCATCAGCATCAGGCTCAGCAACAGACATGAGTTCAGGAAATAATGTGCCAAAAATTACAAAAACTTCAATAAACTCTGTGGCAACAATTAATCTGCAGTTATTACCCACAACTGTCTCTGTCACACCTATCATATCTAGTACTTCCACTCTGAATTCAACTGGCCCTTCCTTAACAAATGTAACCAATCTAGCAACAAGTACCCCTTTAGCAAGGACAGTAAACACTAGCATGATGTTGCCACTTACAAATACTATTTCTACAAGTTTAATAAATAACACTATTTCATCGTCATCCACAAATACGCAAACAAGAGCAATGTCAAGCAGTGCTTTGTCTTCCACAGCACTTACAAGTATTGTACCTACAACTAAGGAAACATCTGGCATTTCATTAATCACTTCAAGTAACATTTCTACATGGGGAAATATACCACCCACAAATTCCACAACAACTGTATCAGGCATTATATTTTCTTCACTAATCTCTACAACAGGTTCAACAACAGCTATTGTTTCATCACAATATACAAATAACATTGGTGTAAGTAAGAGATTTGTAACCTTATCAACATTACCCTCATCATCCAGTCTTAACTCGGATGTAGACAATGGATCATCTACTCCTTTGCTACAAACTACAGACTCATTGCACACAAATGCAGCATTCATGTCCAGGAATACCATGATGACGGGTGCAGAAACCAAGGCGTTGTTATTATCATCATCTGGAAGACCACTTGCTGCACCTACCATGAGCAACAGTGTTTCATCACCTGCAAAAAATACACTTACAACAACTCAACCAATCACTACTTCATTGACATCTACCATATCATCTGGTAATATCTCTGAAATATCTACAAGACCTTTAAATTTCTCTTTAGACACAACAAAACTGTTTCCATCAGATGCATCCAATATATCAATGAACAAAACTTTAACTGTAGCATCAACTAACTTTTCTTCCTCATCTGTCAGAGGTATCCCAGAAAGCCTCCCAACAACCACAATGTTACCATCAGCCACAAGTTCCTTTCCAGTTAACAATTACTGGTTACCATCCTCCCCATTACCTGAAAACGTAGGAGCAGCCACAGGTTCAAGTAATTTTTCAGTAACTTCTTTAACTTCTCACTTAATCCCTATAACATCAACCAGTGTCAGTTTATTAACTGCAGTAGACACAATTACATCATCAACAGAAGTGAGATTAAAGAATACTACATTAGCAATTACAAACACTTTTGTAAATTCTGTGCCAACTGTTAATCTGTCTTTACTACCGAAAACTATATCTGCCACTCCTATCACATCTAGTACTTCTACATTGACATCAACAGGTCCTTCCTCAACAAATCTAACCAGTCTAACCACAGATACCCCTTTAGCAAAGACAGTAAACTCTGTCTTGACATTACCACCTACAAATATAACTTCTACAAATTTAGTAAATAACACAGTTCCATTGTCATTCACAAATATCCAAACAACAGAAATACCAAACACCGCTTTACCTACCACATCATTCACAAGTACTCTACCTGCAACCAAGGAAACAAATGTTTCAGTAAACTCTTCAAGAACCCTTTTAACAACCGCAAATGCACCATCCATTAATTTCTCCACTCCTTCAGACATTTTACTTCCTTCACCAGCCTTAAAGACGAGTTCAACAACAGCCATAACTAATAGTATTTTATCACAATCTACAACTAACTTTAAAACAAGTAAGGGAATTATTACCCTATCACTGTTATCTTCTTCCACTCCTAACTCAGATGCATTTACTCCTTCACCAAAAACTACAAACTCCCTGAAAATACATTCATCTTCTATACCCTTGAATACCATAACAGATACAGACACCATTGTGTTGTCATCATCACCTGCAAGACCACCTGTTGCACCTACCACAACCAACAATATTTCATCACCTGCAACAACTCCACCTACAACAACTCCACCAATCAGTACTTTCTGGACATCTATCACATTCCCTGGTAATTTCTCTTTAATATCTACAAAACCTTTAAATCTTTCTACAATTGCAGCACAACCTTTTTCGTTAGATGCATCCAACACATTGACAGGCAATACTTTATTAACTTCTAGAACAACCTACTTTTCTTCATCCTCTGTCGATAGTTTCCCAGTAAACCTTCAAAATACCACAGTGTTATTATCTGCCACGAGTTCCACTCCAGTTAGTAGTTATTGGTCAGCATTTTTCTCATTACCTCATACCACGGAAACAACAACAGCTTCAAAAAATTTTTCACTAACTTCTTCAAATTCTCATTTAGTCCCTATAGCATCAACCAGTAGTAATTTATTAAATAAAATTGAATCAACAATGGCATCATCAACATCAGGCTCACTAACAGAAGAAAGCTTAAGGGATAGTTCATCCCCAGAAATTACAAAAACATTTGTGAATTCTGTGCCAACCGTCAATGTGTCTTTTTTAACCACAAATATCTCTGCTACTCCTGTCACACTAAATTTAACTAATTTAACCACAAGCACCTCTTTACAAAGGGTAATAAACACTACTTTGATCTTACCATCTACAAATATCACTTCTTCAGGTTTTACAAATAACACTGTTTCATTGTCTTTCACTAATAGCCAAACATCAGGGATACCAAACTCTGCTTTACCTTCAACATTATTCACAACTGTCCTGTCTACAATGAACAGAACAACTGTATTTTCAGGAAATTCTTCAAGAACTCTTTTAACAACAGCAACTGCACCACTCACAAATTCTTCAGTTTTATTAAACTCTGTCTTTTATTCACCAGCCTCAATCACAGATTCAACAACCAATACAACTAATACTGTTTTCTCACAATATACAACCAATTTTAGTACAAGTAAAGGATTTCCCACATTATCACTGTTATCTTCTTCCATTCTTAACTCAGATGCCTCTATTACTTCACCAAAAACAACTGACTCCAGTCGGGCAAATACGGCATTCATACCCTTTTTTACATCTACACAAACTATTGCGATGTCATCATCACCTGCTAGACTTCCTGTTGTTCCTACCACAACTAACAATATTTCATCACCTGTGACAACTCCATCTACAACAACTCCACCAATTAGTACTTTATTGACATCTGTCACATTATCTGCTAATAACTCTGAAATATCTACAAGACCTTTAAATTTTTCTTCAATCACAACACAACCTTTTTCACTTGATACATCAAATATTTCAACAACCAAAACTTTTTTAACTACACCAACAACCTCAATGAGATCATCAGCTACAAGTTCTTTTCCAGTAAGTAATGTCTGGCCACCATCATTCTCATTACTTCAAAACACAGAAGCAGCTAAACCTGTAAATGATTTTTCTGTAACTTCTTCAACTTCTTATTTAATAACGTCAAGTACCAATTTATTAACTGCAGTAGACACAGCAAAGGCATCATCAACATCAGGCTCACTAACAGAAGCAAGCTCAAGGAACAGTTCATCCCCAGAAATTACAAAAACATTTGTGAATTCTGTGCCAACTGTCAATGTGTCTTTTTTAACCACAAATATCTCTGCTACTCCTTTCACATCTAGTACTTCTACACAGAGTTCAAAAAGTCCTTTCACACTAAATTTAACTAATTTAACTACAAGCACCCCTTTACAAAAGGTAATAAACACTACTTTGATTTTACCATCTACAAATATCACTTCTACAGGTTTTACAAATAACACTGTTTCATTTTCTTTCACTAATAGCCAAACATCAGGGATACCAAACTCTGCTTTACCTTCAACATTATTCACAACTGTTCTGTCTACAATGAACAGAACAACTGTATTTTCAGGAAATTCTTCAAGAACTCTTTTAACAACAGCAACTGTACCACTCACAAATTCTTCGGTTTTATTAAACTCTGTCTTTTATTCACCAGCCTCAATCACAGATTCAATAACAACTACAACTAATACTATTTTATCACAATCTACAACCAATTTTAGTACAAGTAAAGGATTTCCCACATTATCACTGTTATCTTCTTCCATTCTTAACTCAGATGCCTCTATTACTTCACCAAAAACAACTGAGTCCACACGGACAAATACGGCATTCATACCCTTATTGACATCTGCACAAACCATTGCAATGTCATCATCACCTGCAAGACTTCCTGTTGTTCCTACCACAACTAACAATATTTCATCATCTGTAACAACTCCATCTACAACAACTCCACCAATTAGTACTTTATTGACATCTGTCACATTATCTGGTAATAACTCTGAAATATCTACAAGACCTTTAAATTTTTCTTCAATCACAACACAACCTTTTTCACTTGATACGTCAAAAATTTCAACAACCAAAACTTTTTTAACTACACCAACAACCTCAATGATATCATCAGCTACAAGTTCTTTTCCAGTAAGTAATGTCTGGCCACCATCATTCTCATTACTTCAAAACACAGAAGCAGCTAAACCTGTAAATGATTTTTCAGTAACTTCTTCAACTTCTTATTTAATAACGTCAAGTACCAACTTATTAACTGCAGTAGACACAGTAAAGGCATCATCAACATCAGGCTCACTAACAGAAGAAAGCTTAAGGAATAATCTATCTGCAGCAATTACAAAAACGTTTGCGAATTCTGTGCCAACTGTCAATGTGTCTTTTTTAACCACTAATATCTCTGCTACTCCTTTCACATCTAGTACTTCTACACAGAGTTCAACAAGTCCTGCCACAACAAATGTAACTAATTTAACCACAAGCACCCCTTTACAAAGGGTAATAAACACTACTTTGATCTTACCATCTACAAATATCACTTCTACAGGTTTTACAAATAACACAGTTCCATTGTCTTTCACCAATATCCAAACATCAGGGATATCAAACTCTGCTGTACCTTCAACATTATTCACAACTGTTCTGTCTACAATGAACAGAACAACTGTATTTTCAGGAAATTCTTCAAGAACTCTTTTAACAACAGCAACTGTACCACTCACAAATTCTTCAGTTTTATTAAACTCTGTCTTTTATTCACCAGCCTTAATAACAGATTCAATAACAACTACAACTAATACTATTTTGTCACAGTCTACAACCAATTTTAGTACCAGTAAAGGATTTCCCACATTATCACTGTTATCTTCTTCCATTCTTAACTCAGATGCCTCTATTACTTCACCAAAAACAACTGACTCCACACGGACAAATACGGCATTCATACCCTTATTGACATCTACACAAACCATTGCGATGTCATCATCACCTGCAAGACCACCTGTTCTTCCTACCACAACTAACAATATTTCATCACCCATGACAACTCCATCTACAACAACTCCACCAATCAGTACTTTATTGACATCTGTCACATTATCTGGTAATAACTCTGAAAT
>JANRMT010027041.1:46867844-46895129 GCA_026402145.1 Polypterus bichir lapradei | reverse complement strand
CTGGTAATAACTCTGAAATACCTACAAGACCTTTAAATTTTTCTTCAATCACAACACAGCCTTTTTCACTTGATACATCTAATATTTCAACAACCAAAACTTTTTTAAGTACACCAACAACCTCAATGATATCATCAGCTACAAGTTCCTTTCCAGTTAGTAGTTTTTGGCCATCGTTATCCTCATTACTTCAAAACACAGAAGCAGCTACACCTGTAAATGATTTTTCAGTAACTTTTTCAACTTCTCATTTAATCCCTATAATGTCAACTAGTACCAATTTATTAACTGCAGTAGACACAGCAAAGGCATCATCGACATCAGGCTCACTAACAGAAGCAAGCTTAAGGAATAATTCATCCCCAGCAGTTACAAAAACGTTTGTGAATTCTGTTCCAACCGTCAATGTGTCTTTATTACCCACAACTATCTCTACAACACCTTTCACATCTAGTACTTCTACACTGAGTTTATCACGTCCTTCATCAACAAACCTAACTAATCTCGCGATAAGCACCCCATTAACAAGAGTGGTTAACACTACCTTGGTCTTACCATCTAATATTTCTTCTACAACTTTAATAAACAACACAGTTTCATTGTCCTTTGATAATACCCAAACAATAGGGATACCAAACACTGCTTTACCTTCAGCACCAGTCACAAATATTTTACCTACAACTAAGGAAGCTGTTTTCTCAGGAAATTCATTAAGAACTCTTTCAACGGCTGCAAATGTACCATCTACAAATTCCTCAACTTTGTCAAACATTTTCTTTGATTCACCAGCCTCAGCCACAAGTTCAACAACAGCCAAAATTAATACTGTTTCACCACAATTTACAACTAACTTTAGTATAAGTAAAAGTACTCTTACCTTATCACAATACTCTTCTTCATCGGCTCTTAATTCAGATGCATCTGTTCCTTCACCAAAAACAACAGACTCCTCACCGACGAATGCAGCTTTCATATCCTTGAATACCATGTTGACAGCTATTGAAGCTACTGCATTGTCATCATCATTTTCAAAACTACCTGTTGCAAATATTACATTACCTGATAATACAGTAACAGCTACAGTTCCAAATAATTTAACTTCTCGTTTAACCCTTACAACTTCAACCAGTTCTAATTTATTAACTGCAGTGGACAAAACAATGGCATCAGCAGCATCAGGCTCAGCAACAAACATGAGCTCTGGAAATAGTGTGTCAGCAATTACAGAAAATTTTGTAAACTCTGTGCCTACCATTAATCCGTCTTTACTACCCACAACTATTTCTCTCACACCAACCACTCCTAGTCCTTCTATATTGAGTTCAACAGGACCAGCCTCAACAAATATAATCAACATAACCACAAGTACCCCTTTAGCAAAGACAGTAAATCCTACCCTGATCTTACCTTCTACAAATTTCACTTCTACAAGTGTAATAAATAAAACAGTTTCATTGTCTTTCACAAATATGCAAACAACAGTGATACCAAATACTGCTTTACCTTCCACACCATTCACAAGTATTCTACCTACAACTAAGGAAGCAATTTTTTCAATAAACTCTTCACAGACTCTTTTAACAACAGCAAATGCACCACCCACGAATTTCACTTCCTTATCAGACATTTTCTCCTTTTCACCCGCCTCAGTAACAAATTCAACAACAACTACAGCTTTAACACAATCTACAACTAATTTCAGTATAAGTAAGAGGATTCCAACCTTATCACTGTTATCTACTTCCTCCACTCTTAACTCAGATGTATCTCCTCTTGCACCAAAAACTACAGACTTCTCACTGACAAATACAGCTTTCATATCTTTGAATACCATGTTGACAGGTACAGAAACCATTGCATCATCATCATCAGCTGCAAAACCACCTATTGTATCTACCAGGACTAACAATATTCCACCTAACTCATCTGTAACAGCTTCACTTACAACAACTCAATCAGTCAGCATATTGACATCTACCACATTATCTGGTAATACTGCTGAAATATCTACAAGAACTTCAAATAATACTTCATTTACAACACAACCTTTTTTATCAGATAAACCCAATATATTGACAGGGAATACATTAATAACTACAACATCAAACAACTTGTCTTCCTTGTCTGCTGGAAGTTTCCCAGTAAGCCTTCCATCAGATACAATATTATCATCTGCCAAAAGTACTTTTTCAGTTAGTAATTTGTCAACATCATCCTCATTAGTTAATAATATGGTAACGGCTACATCTCCAAATAATTTTTCACTAACTTCTTCAAGTTACCATTCATCCCCTACAGCATCAATCAATACCAATTCATTAGCTGCAGTAGACACACCAATGGTACCATCAACATTAGGCATGGCAACAAAAGCAAGCTCAGGAAATAATGTGTCATCAGTTACAAAAACTTTTATGAATTCTGGAGCAACAGTTAATCTGCCATTATTATCCACAACTGTCTCTGTCACACCTATCATATCTAGTACTTCTTTGAGTTCAACAGCTCCTCCCTCAACAAATATAACCAATCTATCTATAAGTACCCCTTTAGAAACAGCAGTAAACACCACTATGATGCCGCAATCTACAAATACCACTTCTATAAGTTTAATAAATAACACTGCTATATTGTCATTCACAAATATCCAAACAACAGTGAGGCCATACACTGCTTTACCATCCACATCATCAACAAGTATTGCAAGTAAGGAAACAAGCAGTCTTTCATTAGACTCAAGTACTCTTTTAACTACAGTAAATATACCCACCACAAATTCCTCAAGATCTGAATCAAATTTTATTTTTTCTTTACTAACCTCTCCAACAAGTTCTAGAACAGCCACAGACAATACTATTTCACTACAATCTGCAAATAACTTTAGTACAAGTAAGAAAATTCTGACCCTATCATCGTTGTCTTCATCATCTACTCTTAACTCAGATGCAGATATTGGGCCATCGACTCCATCAGCAACAGCCACAGCTAATAATCTTTCATCGCAATCTACAAATAACTTTGGTACAAGTAAGACAATTCTGACATTATCATCTTTATCTTCATCTTCCACTCGTAACTCAGACGCAGATGTTGGACCATCTACTTTTTCACCCAAAACTGCAAACTCTCTACAGACAAATAAGGTATTCATATCCCTGAATACTGTTTTGACAGCTGCAGAAACCACTGCATTCCCACCATCATCTGCAATAACACCTGTTGCGTCTACCTTGAGTAACAATCTTTTATCTCCTATGACATTTCCACTTAAAACAACTCAACCAGTTGGTCCTTTATTAACATCTACCACATCATTAAATAGTTCGTCAGTCTCAGCACAATCTCTTTCATCAGATGCATCCACTACATCAACTAGGAAAACTTTATTAACGACAGCAACCTTTTCGTTACCATCTATAATTACAGCTTCTACAAATTTAATAAATAACACAGTTTCATTGCCATTCACAACTGTCCAGACTCCAGCAATGTCAACCACAGCTACTGCGCCTTCAATTTCATTTGGAAGCAGTCTCCAGACATCTCAGCAATCTATTACTGTTTCAGCATTGTCCTCAGGCTTTGAAACCACACTTTATAAGCCCTCATTCATTCCTTTTAGAACAGCTTCGACAGATAACACAAGCAAAAATATGTCATCACAATCTACTTATACGCCTTTAACAAATTCTTCAACTGCTACTTCAACTTCAGTATTATCAAAACCAACGGAAGAAGACATTACAGTTGTTCCTTCAAGGACTAGCATCTCAACAACGTCTACAGAGACAACAAAGCGAGGTATGTATTTTTATATTGGATCTTCATATACAGTGTTTATATATACATGCTCTCACTGAGAAAATTGTTTGGAACACTTATACACCTTCTTCTCCTTGTAATCATCTAATCAGCCAAACATGTGGTAGCTGCACATTGCATAAAATCATACAGATACGAGACAGAAGTTTCAGAAAATGTTCACATCAAACACCAGAAAGAAGGGGTATGATTGTTAGTGCTTTTACTGGCTTTGCTGAGAATGGTACTAAAAATAAAACCATCCAGTGAGCAGCAGTTCTGCAGACAGGAATACCAAGTTGATGAGAGAGGTCAGAAGTGAATGGTCAGACTGGTTTGAGCTAACAGAAAGGATATTGTAATTCAATTAAGCATCTCAGAATGCACAGCTTGTCAAACTTTGAGGTGAATGAATTACAACAGCAAAAAAAACACATATTGTTCCACTCCTGTCAGCCACGAACAGAAAGCTGAAGCTGCAGTGGGCACAGGCTTACCAACCATGGACAGTTGAAGACTGGAAGAATATAGCCTGGTCTGATGAATCTCGATTTCTGCTGAGGCACACAGATGGTAGTATGGTCATAATTCTGTGCCAACATCATAAATCCATGCACCCAACCTGCCTTGTGTCAACAGTTCACGCTGACAATAATACTGAAATGGCATGAGGAAAAGTCTTCTTGGCACACATTGCACCCATTAATACCAATCTATAATCGCTTGAATCCCATAGCCTATTTGGGTATTGTTGCTGACCATGTGCTTCTCTTCATGGCCACATGCATCTTCTAATGGCTACTTCTACCATACCACAAAGCAAAAGGCATCTCAAACTGGTCTCATGAATATGACAATGATTTCATTAGTGGCATTCCCAGTCACTGGATCTGAATCCAATAGAACATCTTTGGGAGTGGTAGAATGGGAGATTCACACCATGAAAATGCAACTAACAAATATGAGGAAATTTTGTGATGCAATCTCATCGACATGGACCGAAATCTCAAAGAATGTTTCTAACATCTTGTGGAATCCATGCCATGAGGAACTCAGGCTGTTTTAAAATAAAAAGGAGGCCCTACCCAGTATGAGTATAGTGATCCCAATAATGTATTCAGTGATTATAAATTTATTGTAAATTGTAAATGTATTTTCTAAAATAGAATACATTTGTCTGTAGGAAGAGCAATCATTTTTTGTTTTTATAAGTACATTTTTCAGTAAAATTGAATGTCATATCTCAGAACATCTGCATTTGAACACTCTTTGCATCTTTAATTGTAGTGGCAAACCTGGATTTGTGTTTCAAAGGGGTTTGAACCTCACTTGGGATTAATCTCCCTTTAGCTCTCTGCAACAAATCACTCATTAGATTTAGATAAACTAGAAAGGGGTGTTGCTTTTATATTGTTTGTGCGCAATTTAGACTTTATCGTAGATGTTTTAGATCAGGATATTTTTTGGCTTTCATGGAGGGTGGACTGGTTTTCTGGCACTATCTGCTTTTTTTATTGTGAGTGAAACTTGTCTGCACTGTGGTCAGAGCTGGAGAGATTAGTTCTGATAGACTGCTATAGTCTAATGGATTTTAGATTTTATTTTTTTTTCTAGGTCAGGCTAACAGAATACTGTAGATCTTCCAGTCCTTTTAAACCTGTCATATGAAGTACATTAACACATTAGAGGTTACTGTTGATTGTTCTTTTTGTTTTTCCATACAGGTATTAAGACTAACACTTTTACTGGGTTCAGGCACATAATGAATCACAGACTTGGTTTGAATTGGTCATATTAAATTTTTTGGAGAGCTTTATACCGTCTATTTGAATAATAATATTAATGTAAAGTGTTTATTTATTAACAAAATTCTAGAGTTTTTTGTTGACGCAGTGTGAAAATTTGCATATAAAGTTTATCTATACAGTCATGTTGATTTTTAGCTTTTAGTATTTTTAGTTGCATCTAAGATTAACACATGTGATAAGACTTTGTAATTTTGAAGGGTTATTGAGCATTGGTAGACTAAGAGTGTAATGTACTAAATTGTTGACACTAAAGGATTAAACTTTGTAGATTCAAAATATTGTAATGTACTAAATAACACTGAAGGATTAAACTTTGTGGATTCAAAGCATTGAAATAATGTTTTATGAAAATTGCACTGATTGATTGCCACTAACAATACAGTGTGGTTGTGCAAGTTATGCAACTAGACTGGAGAAATGTTGGGGTGCCAACTGGATCACCCCATTTAAAAACAAGCTGAAACTTTAACCAAAAAAAGCGCACAATGGTACAATGACAAAGCATTCATTGCATACTGCAGGGAATAGTTAATTGGTCAGGTCTGCTTTGGAGTTTCTTCTTTCTCGAGCGTGGGTTCAGAATGCAACGCCAGTTTCTGTGAGCGTCTCACTTTTATACTGCTCTGGCCAGAATAGGCGGAGTCAATTGCCCTCACTAGGCATGTTTCTCCTGGCTGCAGGAAAAGAAAGAGACAATACCATTTGCAACAGTGTCCCCTCTCAACCTTGGTTGGGACTGCTGATTCAAAAGGGTGATCCACAGACAAACATACGTGACAACAAGCATTTAGCTTTGTATGCAACAGTTTATTCAAAACAGTGATTCTTCTTTGGATGTAAAATAAAAAATCATGTAAGTAGAATCCATCCATCCATTATCCAACCCACTCACAATATATTATTTATTTAAACAGTCTTCTTTGCAGTACTCCATTTAATCCATGTTAGAGACTTAGTGTCCAGAATTACCCTAGCAGAGAAGAGGAAAGGGGAATGGAAGGGATGGTAGTAACATATTGTAAAACAAACTCACAATTCTACAGGATCAGTTTAGAGTAGTAAATTAATCTAGCACGAATGTCTCTGGGATGTGAGAGAAAACACCACATAGAAAAAATGAGCAGATGCCTCACATGAAGTACCCAGGCTGGAATTATTTTCAGGAACTTGAGAGCTGTGAGGAAATTATACACTGAACCTGGGAAAATGTGTCTTCTGAAAGCAAAGTACAATCAGGACCGGATTTAGATGAAAAGAGGCCCTAGGCTATTCCACTTATGAGGCCCTTTCACCTCCCATTTTTAAGTTTGTTCAAATTGCTAACAATTTGAATGTAGGCCCCTCTTGATCTTGAGGCCCTAGGCTGAAGCCTAGTTAGCCTATAGGAAAATCCGGCCCTGAGTACAATGATAAATATTTTCTTTCTGCTCAATTTATGATTATTCAGTTTTCAGAAATACTGTATTGTAGGGATCTAAATGCATTGAAAGAGTGTTTTTACATATTCTCTGTAATACTTTTTTTATGCGTTCAGACCTAGGCACAGTTGGAAATCTTTCAGTAATGAGCATCACCACAACTTCCATCGGTTTGAGCTGGTCCCTTTTGAGAGGCACTGCAATCAGCTACAGAGTTGAGGCAAAGGGAATTACATCTATTAATTTGACAGTAAATTCGGAGTTTGCTGTTATCACTGGACTAATGCCCGGTAACAAATACGCACTGCGAGTCATTGCTGTGGCTGCAGACAGCATCACTGAAGGGCAGGCGGTGACAATCACAGCCTTTACAAGTAAGTTTTTAATCTTGATCTTATATAGTTCTTGCTATGCTTGTTTATCAATATGAAAACCATAACATATCTATCTCTGTTACTATGTATAGTTAAGTTCAAGTTCTTTTGACTTTGCTTTCAATTGTTTTTATTGATTCAATAACAAATAAGCTCAGTCCCATCTTTCTTTCTCTCTCTTCTCTGCTGCCTTCACTCCTCCACTTGCAAACTCTGTCCTCCACCTCCTGAGAAGTGAGGTGGCCTCTTTTATAGTGCACTCAGATGTGCTCCTGGTGCATCCTGGTGTGGCGGAAGTGCTGCATGGGCACCCAGAAGCACGCCAAGTGCACCTGGATCCTTTACTGGCAGCACTATCCTGGTGTGGTGGAAGTGGTACAGTCCAGGGCTCCGGAATCATCCAGGCGCCCCCTGGCGGTGGCCATGGGCACCAACAGGGTTGAGCTTTCAAGCTCCAATCCCGTGGGCCCGGTACAAACCAGGGGGGCTGCCCTCTCATGTCCCCAGGGAGGTATTGTCTCACTTCCAATCCTTCCATCCTCCAGGTGTCCCTGCTGGACAAGAGCCCCAGCAGTCTGCCACAATATACACAAGTCCAGCAACACATACGTTTATTTGAAGTTTGGGAAATGCTTTCTTTCATTTCCCCACCAATGCACCATGTATAGCACAGTATTAAGCACAATAAACACCCTTTTTTCTTTCTTTGTCTTGTCTCCTTCTTTCCTTCTTCTGCCTCCACTCCTCCTTTGGCAAGCTTCATCTCTCTCCCCTCCTGACTCTGGCTCCTTGAGTGAAGTGAGGCAGCTCATTTTATGCTGCACCTGGGAGTACTTCAGGTGGCTCTTTACGGAGATCTGGAATCACTCCCAAGTGTGGTGAAAGCCTAAAGTATGGCTCTGCAGGTGGCTGTGATGAAACCCAATAGGGCTGTGCCAGACTTCAGTTCCCATGGACCCCTGCGGGAATCTGAGGCACATCCCAGGGCCATTTAGCATCCCGGGGAAGTAGTACCCTGAGTACATCTTCTCCCCCCATCATTCCACTATGACAGCATCCTGCACATGTACTGGGGTCCATTGCAGGGCTCAGTTTCACAGCTAAGCAGAAAAGAGTTTGCAGCGTGCAATCCAGAAACAGAAACCTATAAATAAAGAGTCAGTTTGACTAACCATATTTATGAAATACAAGATAATGATCACAGGCATCATTTGGATTCACATTGGCCGATAATGATGTTTAAATCTATTTTGCACAGTTTAATGACATTGGAAAGCTCCAGAAGATCACTTATTTGCGCATGTAAAAGCAGATTATTAAGAAACCAGGTTTCTGCCTTAACCGGGTTATTCACCTTAATGTGATTATCTGTGTTCATGTAAATGCACTGAATGTCACAAATAATGAGTTAGGGTTCCAGAGGACATCCCATTGAATGTCCAAGAACTTTAGATTGTTTTTTGTTTTATTCTGTCTTGAAGGAGCTAAAGCTAAGGTCAAAATAACACACCAAGGTTGAATCCAAATAAATCCTGAAAAAAGCTATCCATCCATCCATTATCCAACCCGCTATATCCTAACTACAGGGTCACGGAGATAATTTTGGTCAATTGCTGTTTATAAACGCAGAATGTAAAATGCACTTGTAAAAATTCTAACACTTTATCATATTTGGGGTCACTAGTGACCCTATATATTTTACGCAAATAAATAATTATAATAAAATAATTGTACATTTTTTGGCATAATTTTGGTAGTAAATTGTTGAGGATGAAATGAATGATACATACCTGAGGAACTATGGCCACACTGTATTTTATATGACTCAGTGAGAACTGTAAATATGATGTCATGGGTTGCTAGCGACTCAAGTATGTACACAAGGGTTAAACTGATTGCTAAATTTGCACCAGTTAGTAAATAAAACCACAAATTTTCCAAATTAAATAGGTACTCAAAAACAAGTTGTGTGATCCATTTATGCATAGTCCAGGCCCTGCTTAATGCATGCGTCCATCGTTTTTCATATAAGCAGCACAGTGTTTGAATAAAGTGAGTTTAGGGCAAGAATCTGCAGAGTAACTTGATATACCACAGTAGAGATCCAACCCTGTTTGTGTTGTATGCCTCCTTTCACTAAGACTAACTGCCAATTTGACAAACTATTGGAGATTTAGAATCCTTGCCTTCTATTACAGGCCTAGGGAAACTTTTTCATCGTCTATTTTTCTGTTTTGCTTTCAGAGAATCTTTTCTTGTCAGCTGTATAACATTTTCTAAGGTTTATTCCACATTGTGACTGCCAATTTCATATGTTAACTCTTCCTAGTGATTCTAAATGCAGAGATTAGAAAATTTGTTGTTCTAGCCAACACCTGCTGAAGCAATTTTAGTATTAATTATATAACCACTAACAGGCAGATTCCCCATGTTTTAAATTCAGCTGCTTGCTGACAGCATCCACTTTCAGTTTTGTAGTGTCAAAAACAGAATGAAATTCTTCAAGAAAATGTTCTAAAATATCACAACTCATCAGAAGTCACCCATTGTGGAAATTTCCCAGTTAAGAATGAAGATAGAAATATAAATTTTGAATTGGATAATAAACCCCTGCAATGTCTGTGGTCCCCCATGTAATGTTCTGAGCTCTCTTTATAACTGACACCTGTGCAGGAGTGGTGGCATCAGCAGCAGCTCCTTGACTTTGCTGTAAGGTGCCTACTTAGACTACTAACTGCTGAACAGTAGCTCTCTACTTACCAGTTCCAATAATAATATTGACTTCTTTGCCAAATACAGAATGTTTTGATTAATGGGAAATGCTATGGTAGACGCTAAAGCAAAAGGTGATTAAATGTTCAAATGTACTGCACATTAAAATAACTTGCAAAATAAAAAATATGCATTCTTGTACTTTACAGAGCCTGACATTGTTAAATATTTAACTGTAAGCAGTATCGGTGGCAATTCTGTATTCATTAAATGGATTGCACCAGATGGAGGTGTCAGCCGCTACCTGATTCTGCAGAAAGAAAGTGCCGAAGTTGGAAGAGCCTTGCAGACTGTGACGGAGCCATATGCTAATATTACTAGTCTTTTACCACTTACAACTTACACCATCCAAGTCAAAGCTGTAACAGAAGATGGAACGCTAGGAGATCCTGTGTCAGTTATGGTGACTACAAGTAAGTAGTTTCCACAGCTTTTAATACAAACATGTAACAGAAACATTTATTGATTTAGGCAGGCAAGGGAAAAAGCAAGGCACATGACCCTATAAAGTTTTAAATCCAGAACTGATTGATACATTCATAGAGGCCAAAATGTAGATTTCTCCAGATAAGTTCAAACTACTCAATTATTATAGTGAGGCTCTGTAGGAAACCAAATGCCTAACAGTCAAAGCTACATGTGGAGCAGCATTTTAGGCAGATATCTAACTACTTTGTAGTATTAGGCAAACTGCTCTACTCCTCTCTGCTCCCCTTCTACTCCTCTAGGGCCATGTGTCCAGACAGAGTAACCCTTTCATTTTTCATTTTAATTTTCTCAGTGTGGGCCACCTCTCAGGAACATTCTGTACTTTTTGGGTATGTCATATGAAAATATCAAATCATGCTCTGTAAGATTTAGAGTTTAAGTTCTCCTTATGGCTTCCCCTGCAGAACAAAATGTCTGCACTGCCTAGGATTCCCTGACTGCAGAAATTCATGATGTAGCAAGTTCCTGGTGAGTGATAACCAGTGAAGAGGCAGTGGAGAATGCCCGAGAAGGATAAGTTCAGCAGAACCTTAGACAGAAACTGAACCAAGATCACTGCTTAACGTTGCTGTTCTTGCTCAGTAGAACAAGATGTGAACCATTTCAGGGCTGTTAGATGAACATGTTTTATTTACAGAAGCAGTAGACTGAGAGAGAAAGACTACCCAGAAGCTAAAGAAAAACCATATTCATGCAATATACTTTCTATAGTCCCTGCTCAGCAAAGACCTGCGGGTCCCTGACACTGCAAACTAGCATGACCAAAACAAAACAATTTTACTTTAAGAGGGTACTACAGGCTGCTATTGGTGATGTCATATGAGAATGAATGCATAAATATGTGTACTGTGCTGACATAACACATCATCCTCACTGTTAATACAATGTTAGTATGTAATGCTGCCAATACACACCCAAAATAAAGAAAACAACTAATGCCCCAAGCAAAAAAACAAACTGGATATATCAAAACTCACCTAACACTCCCTAAACCTCACAGGCATTGGCACTGTGTTTGAAATACAAAACACAAAAAAAGACAAGAACAAATGTTCTGCTTTGATTGACAGTACAGGAATGCAACTTGCAAATATTTTTACAGTAGTACAATGGTAGATGCAATGCTCATTATTTACTTGATTTTGTTCACCTATAGTGCATTCATGAAATATAAATAATATGCTTACGTTGGCTGATGTCCTTATCTAAGGCAACTTCCAACATTAGAGACACATTTTGTTACATTATGTTTGTGCTTCCAATTGACACACAGACAGGTAGCCTAAAGAGAATTGCTCGTGATCATACATTGTCAGTGTCAGGATTGGAATCCACATCTCAGGGTTTGAAGTCCAAAGCCTTAACCACTGCACCACACTGCCACATCTCTCCAACAGCTATCAAGCAATCAAGCTACCATTCCTATTCTCCTGTGGCTTCCATTGTTTTCATTCATATTCATATTCATATTCATATTCTTTCATTATTTAACAGATTTTCCTACCTGGCTTGACATATTTTATAATGGTCATCTCTTTTGTAATAAATCATATTGCATGATAGATAAATTCATGCAGTAAACATACTGCATGAATTTATCTATAAATATACAGCCTTCTCTCTAACTGCCCACAGACTCAGCATCTGTTCCTGAATGTCTTACTGGATCTGCCTACTGGCAGATTAGATTATGACTTGTTCACAACAACAATTCTGTATACTATAAAACTGAACGACTGTAGTTCAGTATCATCTTGCTTTTGTTTAATTTACTATTTAAACCAGTAGTTCCCAACTTTTTCTATGCGCCGCAACCCTAGAAAATGTTTGATTGACCTCCTACAAAAGTAATAGCACATCTGAAGATGAAGAAGTCACATTTCTCATTTTTCAACTACATAGTGGACTCAAAAAAATAAGCTTTTAACTCAGTGTAGAAAATTTAAATATAAATTGAGCAATTTACCTTTATAAATCCCAATAATTTTGTAAGTGTGTCTCTGTAAAGCTTAGACACTAGATTGAAAAATCCTAGGGCTGGGTCCCACAAAACTTTAGGCACTGCAAGGAAACACATTCAACAATAAAGGGTTTTGGGGAATTGGAGACCCCCATAGATCAATGGGTACCAGCGCTCCACCACACTATGAAACACAGTCATTAAGCTTTGTCCCCCGTTAACACCAACACTGCAGTTCAAACAGATACTGCACAGTTAAAATTGCTGCGCTACAGACAGGACCACCACCTAGGAGAAATGGGCTGAGTGTAAGCAGCAGGTATTGCATCCAATTCAGTCCCCCATCTTCCATCTGGCAAAAATATCAGACATCTAAATCGGTGACATTTCACTGTCAGGACTTGCACTGAAATCAGTACTAGACCTTGTCCTTCTCTGAGGATCATTGTAAGATCAAAATGCTATTCTCTTAAGGATCATGTAAGAATGTGCATTTCTGTGGCTCACTAACAAATGACAATTGCACATGCAATGTCTGATGCCTTTCATGGAACAGGAGCACTAAATAATAAAAGACCTACAAGTGACGGCACACTGCATGCCACTGATTGCACCACGATAAAGACAGACAAAGCCCCTCACTCAATTTTGGCAAATTGTTATGCAGCCCGCCTCTTTATTGCACAACCTGAAATGCCACTTTGTATCCCCTGGAGTTGCTGGAACCCCAGGTATGAAATCCCTGATTTAAAACTTACAGTCAAGCAAAAGCTTTCTCTTGATGAGTATGAAACATCTGTGGTGGTAGACTAATTTTTAATTAAATATGTGGAAGTTGTATTTATAAAAATAAGTGGAACGTTTCTTCCAGGTAGTAGCCTGTTTGATGTTGTCTCTTTGTTTCCGCTGAGGAATTGTTGGAAATGTTACTCCCCCTCCTAGCAGCTATCCTCTCTGAAATGGCATGAGTGAGAACATTTGCTTTGTTGAGGAATTGTTTGGGTACTTGGCATATGTAACCATCAGTATGAAGGAAGCAAAGCTGAGAGAAACCCTTGCTCAGAAGCTCAGTCACAGCTAACAGCCATATCTCAAGGCCTCTATTTAGTTGAGTGGTAAAACCTGCTGCTAGTGATTCCAAACATTTCTTTGATCCCCATTGCCAACAATTTCTCAGGAAGGATGTGTAGTTGCTGAGAGAATTCCACAGCAGAGGCACATTTGTAAGCATTCCATACAAAATTGCTTCTCATTGACTTATATTCACCACGTAACAGTTTTAATCCCAGCATAAACAATTTTATTCCATATTGTAACTAAATATTTAACTACTCAACAATACTGAGCATATTTATGTTAAAAGGTAGGTTTACTATGTATGTCTATCACTATCTTAACCGTTACAGTGCTCTGCAGGGCTTGATCTTTGCTCACACTTTTAACTTCTGTAAGAACACTATGGGTCGCTGTTGCCCCTTTCAACTCAACAGACAGACACACTGATCACAGGGTAAAATGACCAAAAAGGTTTTTAATTCTTTTTCTTCTTGTTACAGTGCCCAGAAGCACCTCTGCCACCATAAACAGGCAAAACCAATGATAATAACACAATCAACAAATACAAATCTCTCCTCCACACCTCCCAGCAAGCTCTTTCCTCTACCTCCCAACTCCGGCTTACTTTCTGGGTCTCCAGCAGTACTTTATATAGTCCTTGACCTGGAAGTGCTTCTCCTCTTTCGTTCACGTGATTTGCCAGCACTTCAGGGCTTCCGTCCCCGTGACTCGATAGTACTTCCGGGTTATGGAAAAGATATGACTCTACAGGTCCCCTGGCAGCGTCTACTGGTGGCACCCACGGTATCCAGCAGGGCTGAGAAGCCAAACTCCAAATCCCATGGTGCCCTGTAGGAATCCGGGGCACCGCTATGCTGCAGGGAACTTGCCATCTGGCATCTTGAGGTGGCTGTGTCTCACAGTAGCTACCTTCTCCCATTCTTCTCTTCTCTGGGCGTCCCGGCCAGGTTAAGCAGTCGGCCGTCTGCCACACTTCACAATGTGAATAGTTTTCATTCATCAGTTTCTTTGACTTTAACCAACTGCAGCTTTTCTTAACCTTTGATTACTTGCCTGAAGTTCTGCCATAGAATTTTCACAAGAAGTGCAGCTTTCTGTTCACCCAGCATCCAGTTAGATTATCATGCAATCTACTCCACTTTCTCTACAGCACCTATGGTCCTATACTCCAGTCTTACATGTGAAAGACAGAATGCCATCTTCTTAGTGAAGACCTGCAGAATATGTCATTCTTGATTCACATGTTTAGGTTTATCTTTCCTGTAAACACAGTTATAAAACTTGTTTCTGTATTCTTTCTGCATGAATTCTTGTACAAAATGTTCTAGGTCAAATTATGTTAGGCACATTCCCCATACTAATAGACCCCATAGTTTATGAGATTTTTCAGTACTATTTTCTTTTCAGGACACTAACATTAGGCTGGCCCTCTTCATCTAATATGGAGAATTCAAATGTCTAAGAGCACTTTCTATACTGTAGTACATCCCAATTAACCAAACTTTGGGTTCAGACCTAATGAGAGAGTTGTAAAGTACAAGAACACCAATTTTGCAATGAGTTTTCATAAAAGCTTAAAAGCAAGGTAAAATTTGCTTTTGGAATACCAGGAATAACATTTTTTTCTTATTTTTGTCTTTGCAGCGGGTCTGTCTCATCATTATCAGATATCGGTTGTCACTTCTGGTACATTGAATGAAGAAATAAAAAGCCTCATATTGCAGATGGTTAGTGTATTTCTTCTTAAACCTTTGCACATACACTTCTCTCTAGCAGTTGCTTATATTTTAACACAAACTGAAAATTAACCATCCACTCATTTGTTGAAACAGATTCATAGAATTTTCAAGTCAAGGGCTTTATTGTCATACCATGCATACACAGTATTGCAGCATACAGTGGCACGAAACTGATAAATTGATAGATGAATAATAGGTAAAGAATCACTAGAATAATAAATTGAAATAGTTATAAATGAATAAAAATATTATTACAACAACTAAGGGCCAATTCACATTTGAGCGCTGTAAATTTCCTGTACAGTATTTGTTTGGTGTTTTTCAAAGATTTTAATTTTGTTGTGTGAGCATTATCAAGCATTTCAGGCTTTTGTAGGGCAAGGTGTTTTTCAAGAATTTTTCCAGTGTTTACAAAGAAGCATTTTGCAGGGAAAATACAATTAGCATGTTTTCTATTTTGTAGGTTATGAGGTTTGTCATGTTGTGTTGTGATTGTTGTTTCCAAAATGTATGCTGTGTCTTTGGTGCTTGTAATCCTGGCTATCGCAGTGCTGAACGGGAGATGTTGTCACTGCCATGAGTGCAGATATGGGGTACACCCCGTTGTGGTATAGCGGGTCCACAGCTCGCTGAGCTCGTTTAGTAAAGGCCATTTTTTAAAAAAAAATAATCACCGCTCTCGCAGCGGCTTAGCGAGGGGGCGTTGGGCCATAGCAAGCCGCGGGGCGATCTGTGGTGTGGGCGTTTCTCACCGAGTGCACAGGTGAGGAACTGCCCACATCCATGATTGCTCCCGTGGCTAATAGGCTACAGCTGCTATGGCCCCTCGCATTATAAAAGAAGCGCGAGTTGGTTGGAGAGAAATGAAAAAGATCGAGAGAGAAAAGGAAGAGAACGGAGGTTACAGGGAGCGAGTGAGGAAGCAGGCGGTGCAAGAGAGACAGACATGCGGAGCGTGTGGTGAGCGAGTGAGTGAACGAGCGCTCGCGGGCAGCTGCGAGGAAGCTGGGTGTTAGGCCGACACCCAGGCGTTTGAGTTGCTCCCGCTGAGCGACCACATAGCGGGAGTGACCAGGGGAAGGCGACGAGCCGCAGAAGGCCGCGGAAAGGCAGCGGAAGTCGGGAGGCTTGGTGTTTGGAGTCTCCAACGTGAGCGACCTGGCCGTTGGTGGAAACCAAGTCTCGGGGACTGGGATGAGTGCCAGACCAGAGCCAGGGATCGGGAGGTCTCCAGTCTCAAGTAAGTGCCGAGAAAAGGGCAGCTGCAGAGTGAGAGTGGCTCCCCTGTTGCAAAGCCTGGACAGGGAGAAGCAGGGGAGTCGCAAGTTAAAAGAAGCACCGGGATCGTTGTTGTTTTTAAAGACTGCTTCCTATTTATTTGAATGTTTTAACCTCGTTTTAAAGGATTGTTTTTTGTAGTATTTTTAACCTCCACATTTTCTTAATGGATTATTTATTTATTTATGGAACTTTGCCATCACTGCACTTTTCATGGAACACTGTTTTGTTTTGATTGTTTCTTTTAATAAAAGCACTGTTTCACTTTTTACCATCCCCTTGCTTACTTGTTGCCTTCACTGACTAGCTCACTCGGTAACATTATCGATGGTGTTGGGTTCAAGTGCTTCCAAACAGCAATGGGAGCATGGAGCCAGAACCCACATCGTCACACCCATTCTGCAGCAAAGGGAGTTGAGAGGACAATTCTGAACCCTCAATGTAGCAGGCAATGTATCTGAAAATATTCCACAGGGGTCTCGATAAGCACATAAGTAGTGATATGGGTATATAAGTAGTGTACTATCTAATTTTACTGTCATGGGTAGCTTAAAAGCAGAAACTAACTTTTTACAATTTTAATGACTGAAGCTGATTTTATAGTATCAATACACCAGTAAAGTATATATTATGTGTTATTTGTTCCTAATAAATTAAAAATCTGTAAATATTCTAAAGAAAGGCCTGAGACCAACACTGCTTAAAAGAGGCCATAATATAACAATAAGGGAGAGGGGAACTGCTAAACTTCCCCTACCCCAAATAAACAAAAGTCTTATAATTTGGTGTTTGCACAGTTCTAAATTTTTATCTTCAATAAGAAATTTTTATAGGGGAGCCATTTTATTTCCATTTTTATAACTATTAAATATTTAATGACATGGTTAATTTGTTTATTTATTTTGTTTTTGGTTGAATGTATTCATGTTCCATTTCTTCTGAATTTATTGCAAAGCTGCATTGTTTTGGTCATGGTCGCCACCATTTTTTGAAGCTGGTTGCCAAGTCGAGTGGTGTGTTGCTAGCGTGTGTTATCTGGAAGTGATAGGTTGATGGTGTGTTCAGTGAGACAGTATATAAGACAACACCATGAGCCAGAAGATTGTGGTAAAAAAAATGAATGTGCGTTGCTTTTGTTATTTTTTGATTTTCCAGCAACAAACTTTCCATGTAATTCTCTTGCTTTGATTAAGTATTGTGTTTTGGCCCTGGCATGCAGAATTCAAAGTCTTCTTAATTCTGACATTTGCCTTGTTACTCTGATTACATTTTACCTCCTGGTCCCTAAAATTTGCCTTAATGGCCTGCCTCCTTCAATCTGTGGCAGAATACAAGTCAATTAATTATTTATTAAATTAAATAAAGAAAATTCAAAACAAACCCCCAAAAAAATACTCTTTTCTAAGTAACAAAATAAATAAAAAAAAAATTCCAAAATAAGTATAGGATAAAAATATAACCAAGTCAAATACTAAATAAACCAAAAATTAAATCCAGGAATAACCACAGAAAGTTTATAAAACCAACCAGTGATAAAATGGCAAAAGTCAGAAAACCAAAAGATCAATCAAGAATTGTCAAAAGACCCACAAGATTTTCAGAATGATCCAAAGAAGGAGAAAAGTAACAAAAAAAAAGCTTAACAACAAAATAAGAGCAAAGTTAATGCCTCAGCAAAGAGTTGAGCCAATGCAGTGAAATAAAAAGGGCTTGTCACGCCTAAAGGCTCGAACTACAAATTAGCAAGGAAAAAGAGCAGGCCAAAATTACCAACAATGCAAAGAGCATAAACACAGAACAAACAAAGAAGCTGTGGAAGTTAGAAGATATAAAAAACTAAAAATGCTAGAAAAGAAATCCTACCCTACATTGGAGAGGTATACGGAGAAATGGAATAAACTCCATGGAGAAAAAGCTATGTAGACACCAAGAGAAGGAACAAACTTAACAAAAACTGGAATGGAGTTGAAATTTACATCCAGTCTCTTTCAGCTCTGTGAAGATAAGTAGAAAGCAAATTTTGTGTTCTGCAGTGCAGAAAAAATTAAAGTAGGTCATAAAATCATATCTTCAGAAACAGCACAAAATGAAAATTGAAAGACTGTTATTCAAATGTTTTTTGAGCACTGTTAAAATAATATTCAACCTACTTATGTATATTTTTTCTTTTAGGTTAATTCCAATCTTCAAAAGGAGCTTCCGCCAAGTTCATTTTCTTTGTCCTTCAAAGGATGATGAATATAGAGGCTTAATTGATCCATAGGCCTTTCTAAATGAATTATATTTTAGACAATATTAATAATAATGGGCTTGGCAAAAAAACAGATTTTGTTTTAGAATATTGATTCCTCTTTACTGTGCATACCACTGTTGTGTTGTATCATGCTGAAACAACATTAATCGTAACAACAATTTTCGTGTAATCTGGTTCCTTTATATAATCATGCAGCACAAACAAAGTCTTCAGTGCTCACCTTGTTGCAAAACTAAGGCAGTGCTGTGCTACTCTTTATGGCTCTTTGGCTTTCTCTCTTTGCTTTTATCAAAGAAGCACTTTAGATGGCAATGCTCTGAGTTCTTCTGCACATCAGTAGTTGTTCCTGCAGTTAATTTCAACTTTTACTCTATCTGTGTGTAGGTTCAGTCTGCCAGACTACTGTTTATTATAATGCATATGCACTTTTATGTTGTTGCAGATGTTAAAAGCATTCTTGTTTATTTTTATTTTATTATACAAATACATAAAAAGCCACCCAACCCCTGCTGTAGTTGTCAAGTGCTTTAAGAAAGCCTCTTTGTATTGTGTCTTACTTTTGAATTTTTCAAATGTAATCTCTTTTATATGCTTTGTACATCAATACACACTACACAAGACGGTAAAAAATGAATTACCCCAGACTTTGTTGCAAAGTATTCACATGTTGTCACAAAACTGTTATGTTATGAATTGGCTAACATTATTACATTTTTTTCTGTACTTAATACAATTTTCCTAAAGTTGTAAAGTATTTGTATTGTGGTTTTAAGAGAATCCAAATTTAAAATTGATTGCATTGTATATTTTATTTGGAACCTTGCCTGTTTTATTATTACTGTATTTTGCATTTTACCACATTGATATTTGGTTTTTGTAGAGGCCATCACAGGTTTACAATGAAAAAAGATTTACATAAATGAATTGTCATCTGGTTAAAATTATGTAAGACTAACATCATTCTGGACAAAAATTTTTAAATGTCTTTCAGACAGCCTTGGTGTCACAATCCCTCCTAACCCATTAACAGCTGTGTTTGGTGGGCTCACTGAGGGGCTTAAATTGGAGCAGGACAAACAAACTGTGATTGCCTTCACTACACTATTGGCACACAGACTTATTTTGCTAAACTGGAAGAATCCTAACTCTCCTCTTTTAAGTCAGTGGATAACTGATGTTATATATTATTAGAAATTGGAAAAAAATCAAATTCTAACTTAGACGATCTGTGCAGAACTTTTTTTCAAAACCTGGCAGGATCTAGTCAATAACATTTTAGAATAAGCTCTTAAAGCACTGAGGAAGTAGATTCTCTCTCCATTTCTTTTTCTTCTCCATTTATCTGTATTCGCCTAATAAACTCATCAATTTATTCATTTTTACTATTTTTAAGTTTTAGTCCATTGGCCATGCTCTCTTTCTCAGGGGTGGGGGTTAATTTGTTTTCAATCCTTTTGTAAAAATGTATCTATTTGTATGGAATGATTACAATAAAATCAATAAAATGATGTAAGACTGGAGCATGAAATGTTGTAAAGTTATACTTATATGTACATGAAGTAAAATATACCAGGATCCTGCTCTCAATTCCAAATAAAAAACAAATGATAACAAAAAAATAAGATTTTTATTTTCCTTAATGCAAACAAAGGCTTTCTTTAAAAAGAGAGAGCACCATGAGAGAGTTAATAAAATATGTGTATTGTACTCAAGGAACATGTTTTTTGTTAAATCACACACACACATGCAAAATCAAGTGTAGCAGTGTGCCACTGAATCCCATAGCATGGAAATAGACATCTGTGGTAACCTTGACTGTAATATGTCTTATAACATTCCTGCTATTGTAGTGGAAGAAAACAAGATGCTCAAATTGGGCGAGGAGCAGAAGGAGACTAGCTGTATTTTATTATAACATTCTTCAAAAAGAGTCTCAACTCAATTTTAAGTTAAGTTTTAGTTCAGTTGGTGTTCTCTTGCTTTTCTGACACTTTGAGAGAAGCCACAGATATTTAAATGGAGCTTGCCATCTGCTTAGCTGCTGGACACTTTCCAAGGAGCTCTGTCTCCGGCGAGAAGCAAACCTTTCTTTTCACCTTTCAATTAAGGATATATAATAAGTAACTAAGGAACTGCCATCTGGGAAATGTCATCAGGGACTGAATGAAGACTGCATGAGCTCAATCAGGTTGTATAATACTTTGTATTGCTTATATTTGCTGCTATTGATTATTATGCAAATAAACATATATTTTAATTAAAAGCTTAAACTCAATGTCTCTGTCTGATTTTTGATTGCTAATGTTGATGAGTGCTGGATTGATAATTGCTTGTCTAGCCGTGGTCCCTTATTGGCATGAAGGCTGCTTTGTGAAGCCCTCTACTGGTGGTAACTCTGGCTGAAGTAAATGTCATCACTAGTCATCAGGCAGCCTGCCATTGCAGGACCCTGGCATTGAATATGAGGGATACAATAAGGACTGTGAGAAGCGTAACAGGTTACAGGTAACAGTCATAGCTGGTTTTGACTTTTCTTCCTATGCCCCATTAAGAAAAGAAACTGAGGGGTTAGATTAGTACCTTTCATGTTAGATGCATGTCACAGATTATCTAATTAAATGATAAAACGAGGCAGCCAAAACACTGTTCAGTATTTATCATGTCTCGCTCATTTACTAAAGGAGGAATTGTTGTATTTTACTATTTTACTTAAAAATACCACACTTGCTTGCAGTTAGTGTTAAAGTCTTCCTTTTACATGTCAGTTGCATGATTACAAACCTTGGAGACATTTGGTAGATTAAAATGACTTCAAGTGACTCATCCCTTGAATGACTAACACACATTAAATAACTTAAAAAATAATTCTAATATTACTACTGAACCTTCTGCTTTATACTGATAAATTGCTTCAGCTGTCTATTTTGTATCGATTCACTGATCGACTTTGCTTTTAGTGGCTCCCATACTGCATCATATAGCAAAGGTTTTTTGATGGATCCTTCATGAAACAATTCACTTTTTTGTCAATTTGATTTATTTTTATAGATAATGTTTACTTTTATTCTGATTACAGTGCTGTACCATTTTAAACTGCTTTTACAGCGATCACTGACATTTTGTGGTGTTTTCTTGCACCTGTGGCTGTGTTGTTTATGGTTGCCACATATGTTGTCCACCACCTGGCTACTGGTGTAACGTCATAATGTCACCACTACTTAAGACGATGGCACAGTGGGCTCTGCATCCAAGTTTTTGGATGTTCTCAAATAGATCACAAAATGTTTTTTAGGGCCTTTTGTTTCTAGTTGATTAACGATCGTTGTAATTCTCCTTTTTCACTATTGATGTTTCGATTTATTTTTGGCAATTTAGTAAACACTATTTTGACTTCATGACATTAGACCTATAACAGAGAAAAGTGGGGAGTTTTAAAACTTATCCCCAGTGAACAAGGACACTTCTAGGGTGCATGTTCGGTTTTAATTCTAAGGTACAAGTCTCATCTTACATAACATCAATTTCTCATAAGATTTGTTTCTTTTGACACATATTCATATGCATAGTGTATGAAGTGATACATTCTGTAGTTTTTTTTAATTTAATCAAGAAAGGGTTAATACCAATTAAAAATATAATTTAAATTATATGAGTAACATCAACCAAATTTAACTACCCTACACTCTTAAAAATTATGTTTCTTAAATTGCACTGGTTCTTTACTGGGTTATGTGGTCCTTTGTAGGACCATTGCTTGACAAAGCACCATTTCATTCTAGTAAGGGTTCTTTGCAGTTGGTTCTTTCTGCTTTTGAAAAGCTTCCTCATATGTAAACAAATTAAATCTTTAATGTATAGTAAGCTAGCTAGTAAGACACTAACAGGTTCAGAAAACCTGAACTTAGTCCGTGTTGGTGTATGCAGCAAGAGTCCTTTTAAAATCTGGAACCATTGATATTTAACAAATCTGTTACCATCTATTCATGGTTATTTACTGTATGGAGCCTACTACAGATCTAAATAGATAACGGTTATTTCTGGAACCTTCATGTTGATGGCTCTTTTGGGACCAAAAATGGTTCCCCAGTAGCATTGCTCTGAAGAACCACTCTGGCACCTTTATTTTTATGAGTGCAGATTCCAGTTTTAAAGATATACCTTTACAATCAGTAAGAACAACAGCTGGAAAACAGCTATATAAAAATGCATAGCCCAAATGACTTCTTTACCACTGGATTTTTAAAATTGTATTTATTTTTAGTATTGGTAGACCAGACTTGATGGTAGTAAATAAAAAAAAGTGATCTTAAGTGATAACCCATATATTATTGCATATGCAATAGACCCCCAAATATCATGTCAAGCCCACCCACTCATGCTGTTGAATATCCTGTTACTTGTTGGGTCTTTGGGGCTTTATCACACCATGGAGGTAACTGCAAAAAGGAAAAATCTGCCTGCTTCATGCAATATAATATAATAAGAACAAAAAAGTGTGTTTCATTTAATGCTGGGAGTGGATGACATTGGAAACAGATGAATAGTAGCCAAGTTCTGCATTTCATGTCTTATTTTCAGTTCTACTGAAATATAATCCAGGTGCATTTCTTAACAGTCGTTGTTTAGTTTTAACATAAATCTTCTTTGTTTATCTGGCTATTGTGTGTCAATTGACTTCAACAAAATAGAGTTCATGACTGCATACAGCTCATAACTAGCTGCCAGATACTTCTTGAAGGCTACGGTCTAAAACGCAATACACTGCTGTGTCACCTGCCTTTAAGCACCCGTGGGGTACATGATAGGTTCTCTTTCTTTAACACAAGTAAGCCCTATCTGTTGTTCTTTAGTGGCACCAAGCACACAAAGGACATACTACCATCTTGCACTGCCCAATTTCTCAAACTAACATGATGACATATGCTACCAGTTTTCTCAGTATTAGGGCCTTGATTGCTCTTGCCCTTGCCCTGTAGTGTCTTTTTTGAGTGCACTACATTCTCTTCAATGCCAGGCATCTTATTATACATGACAAAAAACTGAGGAATAACTGATGGTGTCTTTGCATTGAGTCAGCTCATAGAGAAGCATTCAGAAAAACAGAAAGGTTTGCATATGGCTTTGGAGTGTGTCCGTGGGAATTGTCCTCATTCGGCCAAAAGAGCATTTGCAAGGTCAGGTGCTAATATCGGAAGAGAAGACCTAACTCGCAATCAGTATTCCAGCTCATCCCAGAGGTGTTCAATAGGGCTTAAGCCATGACTCTGTGCAGGCCACTTGAGTTCCTCCACACCAAACTCGTCAAACTATGTCTTACTGGACCTGATATTGTGCTCAGGGACACTGTCTTGCCAAAACAGAAAAGGACCTTCTTCAAAGCACAAAGTTGGAAGCACACAATTGTCTAAATTGCCTTTGCATGCTGTAGCATTAATGGCTGCCTTCAATGGGACCTAGCCTAAACCCTTATGTCTACACCTCCAAACTTTATACTAGGCACTATGCACTCTGGAATGTAGCAATTTCCTGCCATATGCGAAATACAGGTTCATCAATTAAAAGTGTGAAGTGTGATTTATCACTCCAGAGAACATACTTCCACTGCTCCAGAGTCCAATGCTTGGCATTATGCATGGTGATCTTAGGCTTGTGTGCAACTGATTGGCCATAGAAATCCATTTCATGAAGTTCCTGGCACACAGTTCTTATGCTGATATTGCTTCTAGAGGCAGCTTGGAACTCTGTTGTGAGTAACACAACAAAGGGATGGATGATTTTTATATGCTGTGCATTTTACCACTTAGCAACCCCAGTCTGTGACTTAGCCTGGTCTACTACCTCATGGCTAAGCTGCTGTTGCTTCATGATGCTTCCACTTGACAGTAATAGTAAAATTTCACTTTTGGCAAATGTGGCATCCTATAAAAGTGACACATTTAAAGCCACAGAGCTCATCAGTATGACCCCTTCTATAAACTCCTGCATGGCTATGTCCTTGATTTTATGTACCTGTTAAGAGCAGGTGCAGCCGAAACACCTGAATTCAATCATTCGGAGGAGTGTCGACATACTGTACTTGTAGCCATATAGTGTAGCTACTCTAAATTGGACCCCTCTAACAAACTTTGTATGTGAGTGTGAATGTACCTTAACTGTATCTGAGGATATTTCTTAGCTTATTTCTGATCCTGCCAGGATACAATCCAGCTTCCCATTATCCTGTTATTTGAAAGCAGGTTAAGAAACAGATGGCTGAATCTTTTACTGTGACTGTTACTTTATATACAATGCTCTGAATATATAATTCTGTCTAATGAAAAGTCATATTGCATATTGTTATGATGAGAAACACTTCTGAATTAACTATGTGCATTCAGATACAGTAAGTCAAATACAATTTTTGCTCATATTCTTTGAATTTTTTAGATCTGATTTCTAAAGCTGTAACAACTTCAGGAAATGTACATTTCAGTTATTAGCAAATTTTGAAGAACCAGTAGAGCCGCATTCATGCAAGTAACATTAACTGAGCTCATATACCCAGGGACTGTTAAGTAACTCAATGCACGTAATATAGTTAGTAAAAATTAACTATTGCCTGTCTGTTTCAAAAGTATCTAAAATAAGCTCATTTTGTTACTTTACTAGTTGTTGTAACAGGATAATATTCATAGGCACCTTCTATATTTAAACCGTAAAGCAATTTGATATAGTCAGTCAGTCATTTTCTAACCTGCTTAGTCCTTAACATGGTCAGGGAGTCTGCTGGTACACCTCCATAACGGAAGGACCAGGGAAGGAGCTTGCATGGGGCAATACCACCCCCAAGACGACAGAGGGCAGCCCCCCAGTGTGCTACAGTGCCATGGGTTTGGAGCATGGAAGCTCAACCCTGCCGAGGCCTGTGGCCACCACCAGGGAGAGCATGGAGAACAGCTGAGCTCTCCTCTGCAGGGCTGCTGCCACACCCGGAAGGAGAACACCTGGAGCCAGAATCTGGAGGAGGTGCACAAAGCCTGAATCGGGAGGAGGTGGAAGAAGCATGCCTACGAAGTACGGAGAAGGAAGGGGACTGCAAGGCTCTGCAAGAAAGGAAGAGAGTTTTACTCTACTTGTGACTGTTGGTATAGATTGTGGAGCCTTTCGCTGAATAAAAGACTTTGTGTTGGACTGAACTGGTGTCTCTGCTTGTTTGTGTTGGGTCAGGGTGGTAGGTGCACCTCTGGTTTTCACAATATATATACATACATATATATATATATATATATATATATATACACTAGCAAAATACCCGCGCTTCGCAGCGGAGAAGTAGTGTGTTAAAGAAGCAATGAAAAAGAAAAGGAAACATTTTGAAAATAACGTAACATGATTGTCAATGTAATTGTTTTGTCACTGTTGTGAGTGATGAGTGTTGCTGTCATATATATATATATATATATATATATATATATTTACACACACACACATAAACATATATATATACATATCTATACATATACACATATATATACACACACACATATATACATACATATATATATATCTACATATATACACATACATATACATACACACATACATACATACACACACATATATACACACAAATACATATATATATACATACACACACACATATATAAACATATATATACATATACATACATATCTACATATATACACACACAGCTATTTCGTATCAGTGCAAGACGCTGCTTGTTAAAACGGATAACTCCCGCTCTTACGTGCAAGTCTGCGTGGATATTATGAACTATCGTATTTGTTCAAGTTCTATTTAAATATTAAATAGAAGGAATTTTTATTTAGTCGACAGAAATATCTTTGGTAGGAATGGTAAAAACAGACAGGAATATTATTCCTGAATAAATCAACTCAAACCTTAAACAACTTATAATATTTTGCTCTCCATAAAAATATATCCTGTCTAAATTATACAAGTTAGAAATAAAGTAAACGTTAAAAGAACAAACATTCAAATTTCTTTACTCTTATGTAATTTTATATAAAAAATAAACTTAGATTTTAAATATCCCAAAAGATTTTGCTCTCCATAAAAATATATCCTGTCAAAATTATACAAATTCAAATATGAACATGCTGCATAACAAAACCTGGAAATATAAATAAAATGTGTTCCTTTCAGCAATAACAAATCAAATCATTCAGTTGTCTTTGCTCATATGTCATTTTAGAGCTGGACGCCTGGCATCTTTTTTTGGCAACAAGTTCGTTTATGTTTGGTGTGAGGTTCTGTGTTGTGGAGATTCTCAGGATGGACTGCAGGTGCTCAT